>JAPPVO010000017.1:81117537-81717537 GCA_030407325.1 Camellia japonica
GCCCTCCATCGAGTTACAAAGTCAGAAAAGCCCTCCTTCGGCTCTTAGCTGGTTGTCTCAAGATCACGAGTCGTGACCTCAATTTGGGTGTTGTATGAATATTGAGCGACAAAGGCCTCGGCCATCTCCTCCCAACTCCATTTCACTGAGTCCTCCAACTTGGCCGCAATACCCGACAGGGTCCGACCAAAAAGTGATAGTTTCTGGAGTCTCGTCAAGCCCATCGGGCGTAGAATAACAGAAAATAGCCTCAAATGAACCATAGGATCACCCGAGCCGTCAAAGCGATCTATGTGAGGCATTTTGAACCTGTCCGGCAATTGTCACCGCCGAATCAGTGTATCCATCTTCTATGTCTAGGATCGAGTTAACTCCCTAGGCCCGCTTGAACAGTTTTTCAAGCTTACTCACCTTCAGAGCGGTTGGATCAACCTCAAATTCGAACGACGTGTCCACTGGATTAGCCGGTGCGTTAGACATCTGAGGTAGGATTGGCAGTGGAACTGGCCCTGTTGGAACGTTCGTATTTTCCTGGACGTTTGATGTTTTCCCAAGTGTTGGAACCCTAGGTGGGGGTGGGGGTGGGGGTGGGGGTGGATGCGAAGCAGATGCTCCGGCTTGTTGCGGTTGCTGCTGTTGTTCAAGCCTGGCAATCAGTTCTGCCTGTTGAGCTACAACCTCTGCCTGACGTGTGGTAACCTCCGCCTGATGAGCAGCATCCTGCTGCATGGTCTGCATGGTGTAGACGTCCCCGAACGTCCTGGGAGGGAAATCCCGTTTTGTTCATTGGGCTTACTACAGTTCAGACTCAAATTGTCACGGTTCTTAATCTAAACTAAAGAGTCCAAATCTGGCAAATTGTTTTGGAAAACAGATTTTCGTAAAGAAGTGCCAAACATGGACTGCTTTGCCAGATACAAAGTCGCCACCTAAATATTTTATTTTGGGGAATTTAGGAAACCCTGACTCGTTTGCCAAAGGCCACGTGTCCGTCATCACCAAAGTTGCCTCTGCTCGAGAACTTGGGTACGATTAGGGAAGGTCAGCTATGAGCACCCCCTCTCGCCCGATCTGAAGATCGGCCTCTACTAACCATGATATCTTGTTTTGAAAACGTTATGTGCTCTTATTCCGGTTATTAGCCTAGATTTACTATGTGATGTGCACAACACAAAAGTATAGACTAGATCGCCTAATTTGGAACAAAGCATTGCATATCCGCTCGTTTGAAAGATGGTTTGAAATTTGCTACCCGTAAGTAGGCTAAAACACGGATTTCAACGAGTTGTTCCAACTCAAACAATCCAACCTTCACCCACAGGCATTCAGGCAGTTATATCATTTAAGCACATAGCCTCATGGTAAAGCATGCTGACATGGCAACACTCACACGCGTGCAAGGATGCTAAAACATAAATGCTTACCGAGTACTCCAAGCCAAAACATAAACTAGTTAGTAATCATATGCATGATCCTAGTTCATGTTAAGATGGCTAATGCAACACATGCGAGATGCAACTACAATAGGCTCGGCTATCCTAATATGGTATATGATGATGCTACAGTTATCACGTATTCAACTTGGAATTGAAATACAATGCAGTTAGCATGATGCGCCGAGCCCGGTGCATGCAATACTGATGAATGATGCATGCATGCATAGCATAAGGTATGCTAATTTAAATATGTCCTAATACTAACCATCAAAGCAGGTAAGTAAAAGGGAGAAAGAAGTGGGGGTTGGAAGGCATGCACACATGCACCCACACTCATTACAAATACGCCCTCACTCGGAGGGACCGAAAGAATAATACAGTCCGAATAATGAATCAACTATCCTAGCTAATTAATTATTACAGACCATCTAATTAATTAACAAATTAATCACAAAAATAATTAAAATGTGAAGCTAAAGAGACTGTCGCAGCTTTGCCTCGGAATGCGCGAATGATGCATGCTTGACTCGCCCGCCCGGAAACTCGCTGCCATAGCATTTTGCCTCTGTTTACACTGCCCTGCTCCTCTGAAAATTTGCACAAGTCACAAGGATGCTTCTCTGAACACTAGGGAGCATCACCGACCAAGTGGAAACACCACCGGCCGAAGGAATGGTCGTCGACCATTGGTTGAGCCACGGCTAATTTTATTTGGTCGGTCGGCACTCCAAGTAGCCGGCCGGCTATTTCTTCCTGCAGAATCCTGCAGTTGACAGCAGCAGAGGGCAAGCAGTGTATGGCATGGAATTTTCAAGCAAATGTGAGCATGGCCACACTCCCTATCATGTAATGGACTCAAGGAGCATGACCTCGACCCTCGGGCCATCAATTATGCATTTTGATGCATGATGGCCTAAGAGGCCAAGTTTGCCATTCAATGTAAAATGCATGCAACAAAAGAGATGAATGCCAACACCCTATCATTTTGAGATCAAGGGCGTCGACGACCGAGGATTGGGACGTGTTATGTCACTTGGAGTACGAACACTCTCAATCCTCATGCTTGGTTTGACACCCCAAACCAAGCAATGCAATGCATGTATACAAACATGGCTCAAGAATGCAACATGAGGCTAAGATGCAAAACATGCCAAATGCAATGCAATCTATTATGCAAGCATGCAATGTGCTAATCATGCAAGAGGCAATACAATGCAATTTAACACGCGATGCAAACATAGTACAATGCAAGCATGCAACGAGAGGCAACAAGTCAAACATACAACTATGTACAAGAATGGACTAAGACTGAAATGGGAGGCCTCAGCCACACCCTAAAACAGTGGCCAAAAGGGTCAAAAATGGCACAACTTATGCATGCAAGCATGCACACACCAAGACCTATCATCTAAGCATGGAAGGGGACAACTCTAAGCATACTTAAAGGCATATGCTTGGACATTAAACACTCATGTTAAACTCTGAAAAGCATGCAAAAGATGACACCAAAACATGCTAGGAATGGATGCAAATAGAAGGTATTCAAGGCCACAAAAGAGAGCATTGCTCAACACCTACCCCAAGCAAACATGGTATGAACTAAGCAACCCAAAACAGAGTTTTTATGCATCAAAATATGCCCCAAAACCCACTGATATGGCAGCCCCAAAGACTTAAATACATAAGCATGCACAATGCTCATTTCAAGCACAAAAGGACACCTCGTCAAGGCATGAAAGGGTGATGGATGCAAGCATAGGAACATGGATTAGGGACTGAAATGGCATGTGAAATGACTCCAAATCATTGAAACAACCCAACTAAAACATGCTCATGACTCACACCCTCAAGGCTCACAAGCCAAAATACAAAGGGGCTATACCAAACATGGCAATATGATCAAAACAATGCCTAACAAACCTCAAGCATGATGAAACATGACCAAAAGCTTCACAAAGTTGAGCAAGAACATGCATGCATGATGGTCTTAAAGGCAAGATGCATTTCTAGGCAAAGAGGAGGAATGTAAAGCAAGTATATTATGCATGCAAAGGGGCATAAATCCGACAAAAACAGAGATGTAATATGACCCAATAACACCCAAAAACCTCTGAAATGAAGCCAAAAGCAACTAAGCATGCATGCTACCTTATGAGCCAAAAATGCAAACAAAAGAGAGACAAAGGGAGAGGGGTGTCCTCCCCTATGCAAGACTTCAAATCCTCTTCTTCACCACTAAAAATCCATTGGGATTTCAGTGGTGATAAGGCCAAACACACAAAAGTCTCCAAAGCTTAACAAGAGAGCACAAAAAGGGCCAAACAAGGCCTAAGAAGGGGAGGTCGACCCCAACACCAAAATGACCTAATGAAACATCTTAAGCATGAAAATACAAGACTTTTTTCAGTTATACACAAAGTCTAAAACAGCATGCAAGATAGGTTAAAGACTAGTGCAAGATTGGGGAATATAAAGCAATAGTGCTACCCTTGAAGATCCCTTGAAGAACAGCAAGGTCAGCCACCTTCTTCTGATCAAAACCGACCCAAAACTTCAAGAACAAACCCTCAAGACCTCCCAAGTCAAAGTATGGTGTAATGGTGTGTGTCTTAGTGCAAAACTAAGAATAAAACACACTTTTAGGCTCTTAAACACACACAAATGAAGAGAAAGAGGGAGATATAGAGAGAGAAGGTGTATATATTAGAATATATATGTATTTTGCTCTGGTTTTGCTCAACCCCATCAAAGGAGAAGAGGGGTCTCTTATATAGATAATACAAAGACTAAGCTTCCAAGGGAAGCTATTCAAAAAGGGTCAAGGCTTCCAAGGGAAGCTAAGCTAAGGGTGCAAGCTTCTTGAGGAAGCTATGAAAAAGGATCAAGCTTCCTCAAGAAGCTTGAGCAAAGGGTGCAAAGGTTCAAAATAGCCACACCCGTGCATGGGGGGCAGGGTCCGTGCATTCCAGCTGGCACAGCTGGCATGCATTATGCCTAAAAAAGGCAAAAAGGTGGTATTGGCCAGAAAAGGAGGCCATCGGCCAAACAGATGGTCGGCCGACCACACCAAATGCCGACCGGCCAATGGTATATTTCACCAATGGCCGGTAGCAAGAAGACACGGCCGGTGGCCTCAAGCCAGGGCCGGTGGGTGTCAGGGGTAGCTAACAAGCTACTCTCTACCCTCAGAAGCAAAATAGCTAACAAGTGTTTGGTGCAAAATCAAACACAAAACAACCGAGTTGAGAGATCCTGAGGCAAGGTGCGTAGCCGAGACCTCCGGGAACTCAAACGAACACGAACATGGGTGATCACTGAGTGTTCAAGCGGTGACGTCCAAGTCTTGAGGACGGTCAAAAATAGGGTGTCTACAATCACATTCTACATTATTGAGAAAATCTAGAATATTCCAAAAAGTTCTAAAGAAATTAATGATCTAAAACATTCTATAAGAATTCAAAACGTAGGAGAATCTTGGAAAAAAGTAGTCAACCTGAAAATTCTAAAATATTCTAGAGAAGTATAGAAAACTCCATTATATTCTATCAAAAAACCCTCATTTGGTTCTTGACATGTTGCCTTGAGATCACGCGTTGTGACCTCGATTTGCATGTTGTAGGAATATTGGGAGACAAAGTGTAGACACCCCATTTTTGACCGTCCTCAAGACTTAGACGTCATTGTTTGAACACTCGATGATCATCCATGCTCGTGTTCATTTAGAGCGCCTAAAGTTCTTGGCAGAGTGCCTTGCCGTCGGACCTCTCGACTTGTTTGTTTTGTGCTTGGTTGTGCACCAAGAACTTGTATCATTGCCTCTGGGGGAAGAGGGTGGCCTGCTGGCCAGCCCTACAACCCATCGGCTAGGCCTTGCTTCCATCGGCCATCAATGGTGGCTGGTCAGCCTTGCTGATGGCCGGTCGGCCTCGTTAATGGCTGGTCGGCCACAAGTTTTGGCTGAGGACCTTTTTTTCTGCTTTTGCAGATATTTTTGGTGCCAGCTGTTCCAGCTGTTGAACACTGAGCTCATCCTCCATACATTTGTATGGAGGGATGAAGCAAGCTTTTTGCTTGCATTTCCTATATAAGGGGAGCTCCCTCCCCCTACTTGAGGGTTACAAAATTTCAGAGCTGAAATTTCCCTCTCGCTAGAATTCTCTCTCTCTCTCCCTCTATATATATATATATATATTGTGCTATATTGAGCTTAAAAGTGTTTTCTTCACATATTTGCACTAAGACACCTAGTCAAACACCTTAGCCTTAGACTTGAGGTTCTTAGAGGCCTTGTTGGAGCTCCTTGGAGTGATTTTGGCTCAGAAGTTGGCTATTTGCTTGCTGTTTTAAAGTTGTGCTTCAAGGGTGAGAATTTACCTCTTTAAGCTTTGTTTTTGTACATTGGTTTGGCCACCCTTGCATGCTATTTTTGGCCTAGCTTTCAACTAAAAATCTCTCTTTTTTTAAGTGTTAAGAATGGTTGTTTGAGGCCCTGTGGGAGTTAGGGGTGTTTCACCCCCTTGTGTGCCTTATTTGCTTAAGCCTTGTGTCATCTTTTAAGCCTCTTGAGGCACCCTTTGTTTGGCCTTTCTACCACTAAAACTCAAAGAAATTTCAGTGGTAGAAACCATGTTTTGAGGTCCAAAGTAGGAGGGGGTGGCCTCCCCTCTTTGCTTCTTGGTTGCATGTCTTGTTGGCCTACTTGTTGAGCATGTTTTTCTACCATAACTTGACTTCATCTCAGCCTATTTTTGACCTTATTTCAGCATGTTGTAACTCTGTTTTGGCCTGGTTGAGTCACCTCATGCATGCTTCTTACACTTGTAGTGTAATCTTGCTAATTAGCCTTGTATGCTTGATGCTTTAGCCCATCATTCTAGCTCATTTTGGCTACACTCTAGCATGCTTTCATCCATGTTTTAGCATGCTTTAATTCTATTTTGAGTGGTTTAGGTCATATGAGGATTGCTTTGTATAGCTATAATGTAAAGGCCCTTGACTAGCTTTGAGCTTCAAAGTCTCTAGCATGCTTTGCTTGAGTTGTTTGTATGCCTTAGCCTCATTTCTCACATGATTTTAGTGTATATAGTGTAGTCACACTCTCGCATGTTCTACTCTTTTAATGGTTTTGGGAATTGTGCCTTGTGCCTTGCTCGAAAGCCAATTTGTATGCATGTTTGTCTAAGCTTTTGGGCTACCATTTCAACACGTTTAGGCCATTATTTTGGCACGATTGAGCTCTATCCAAAGCTAGTTTGTTTTTTTAGGCTATGTATTGCATGCCTCTTGTGTGATGCTCTTTACTAGCTTTGATGTTTTTGGCCCTCAACATGTTATGCTTGTATTGCTTGCATGCTTTAAGGTCTTTAGCATGCCATCTCAGCACTAAAGCAGCTGCAACCTCCCTCATTTCTTCATCTTTCAATTTGATTTGAGGGTTGTTTGGCCTTAAGCTTGTGTTTAAGCATGAAGTAGGGTTTGTTCCCAAATAGCTTTAACCCTCTTTTGAGGGTTCCTCCTAGTCAAAGGGCATAATCCCTCTCATGTCCTAAGCAATTCTTTTGGTTAACCTCCTCTCCTTAGAGGACTTGCACATTGGACTGAATCAATTAAGAAATGGTTTGGTAATGTAAATGTGTAAACAAGAATCGAGCAAAGTAAAACATGCCAAGATAACATATGTGTGTTGTATTGCATGTGTTTGGATCGGCTGTTAATCCAAACACTAGAAATGTGGCACGTTTCATACTCAAAGTGATGAATCGTGTTGCGTTTCTTGGTCGTTGTCACCCTTGATCATGCATGATAGGGTGACAACACTTAGAGTCTTATGTGTGCATTCACTAACATTGTGTAAGCTTGACTCTTTGGCCATCATGCATTGAGATGTGTGGTTGGTGGCTTGAGCTTGAGATATGATAAGGAGGGTAGTTGCACACACATTTCCTTGCAAATACACTGCCATGCCTCTGTTTGTGCTCTGTTGCAACAAAAGGAGAAATTTCAGGAATCAGTGGCCGACAGGCCACATGCCCTAGCCGACCTGCCACCCAAGCCAGCCGACCGGCCACCAATACTGGCCGATGGCCATCACTTCTAGCCGATCAGTCCATCATTGTGTTCTTGAGATCAAACAGAAGCAATCTGGAGGTTGGCACAATTTTCAGAGGTCCAAAGATGTGCAAACAGAGGCATCTAGAGGCAAGGTGGTGGATTTTCGGGGCGAACCCAATCGAGGATGCATGCCTCCCTCGCTCGCGAGGCCATTTTACTGCTTTACTAGCTAGTTGTAGTTAATTACATGTGTTGTAATTAATTAGTTTAATCTGTGTTGTAATATTTTAATTAGCTTAGATTAGCTAGTTATTCAATTCAATTGTGTTGTAATAATTAATTAGCTAGAATAGTTAATTAGTTGGTCTGTAATAATCAGCTTAGCTTATTTATTCAGACCCTCCTCCGAGAGGGCACAATGTTGTAATAAGGGTGTGTGTGTGTGTACATGTCTTCCAACCCCCTTTTCTTTCTCCCTTTTACTTATCATCTTTTGATGGTTAGTTTAGGGCATATCTCGATTAGCATACCTTATGCTTGCATGCGTGCATCACTCATTTGTCTTGCAGGCACCGGGCTCGGCGCATCATTCAAACTGCATCGTACTTCAATACTCATTTGAATACATGTATCAAACTGTTGCATTCATATGCCATCTTAGATAGCCGAGCCAATTTAGTTGCATTATTGCATGTGTTGCATTAGGCATCTTGTATAGTTAGGATCATGCATATTTCTAACTAGCTTTTTGTTTTGGCTTGGAGTACACTGTAAGTGTTTATGCTTTAGCATCCTTGCATGAGTGTAAGTGTTGCCATGTTCAGCATGGTTGCCATGAGGCTATTTGCTTAAATGCTAAACTACATAAATGCCTACGGATGAAGGCTTCGTTGCCTGAATTGGGACAATTCGATAAATGTGAGTTTTAAGCCCGCTTTGCGAAGTGGCAAAATCATATTTTAAGCCCACTTGAGGGTGGCAAATCCGCGCTTTTGCCTACTTGCGAGTAACACTTTCAAACCATTTTCAAAAACAAACATGAGTTATTTTGTTCCAATTCTCGTGATTGAGTCTATACTTGTATGATGTGCGCATCACATAGTAAGTTAGATTAATAATCAGAATAAGAACACATGGGGTTTATAAAACAACATATCGTGCTTAGTAGAGGCCGATCCTTCGATCGGGCGAGCGGGGGTGCTCATTGCAAGACCTTTGCTTCTCGTACCCAAGTTCCCGAGCCAAGGCAACTTTGGTGATGACGGACATGTGGCCTTTGGCACGAGTCAGGGTTTCCTAAATTTCCCAAAATAAAATATTTACATGGCGACTCTGTAATTTGGCAAAGCAGTCCATGTTTGGTGCTTTTTCATTCAAAATTGATTTTTCAAAACCAATTTCCAGATTTGGACTCTTTGGTGTTTATCAGTCTCGCATTGCACTTTGTGAGATTAGATTTAGAACCATGACAGGAGTCCGAACTGTAGTAAGGCCAAATTCGATGCTCTTCGAAAGGGGGCGCACGAAAAAAGTCGAGTCTACAGTTTCTGGCGACTCTGCTGGGGACTTAGAGAACTTGACTCGAACATCATGATATGTTGTTTTATCTACACTTATGTGTTTCTTTGCATTGCATTTACATTGGTGTGCTTAAGTCATAGTGTTTTCCATCTGTTATTCCTGAATGGTTTGCCGAAGGCTTGCTTGGAAAAGCGTGCCATATGGCTGACCGGTTACGAGCTCTGCCACGATGGGAACATAAACCTTGGTTTTGCCGAGGCACCCTATTTGACCATTCATCCTAGTGCATATCGGAAGCCATAGAGACTGTTCTAAACTAGGACAGGTTGCTTACCCGATTACAGGATTGTTTGAAACCGCATGCGTGCGTAGTGAAACCCTAACTCCTGACAAAATAGGACAAGGAAACCCTACCCCACCATAGAGGTGTTTTGGCTCTTACTTGGTTGATATGTGCTGTTAGAGTGTATCTCTACAGGTTGTATGTATCAGTCGCAAGTCTGAGTATCAGTCTGAGGACATCAGTATTTGGGGGTATCAGATTCGAGGTAGTGATTTGGAGGCAGAGATCAGTGTTTGAGAATAGTTTGTTCAGCTTCTAATATCAACGGTGTGTTATCTTTATCCTAGCTGAAATGCTGTCCGTTTTTCTACTTATTGTTTCCTTATTTTGCTTTATTTTCCTTTTTGCAAGGTAGTATTGCATCATTACTTCCGACGAGGCAGATACCCCCCCAAGCACTCTGGACCCGGATTGGGAGAATTCATCGATCTAAGGATCTAGTTGACGGACAACTAGTGTTTGTTGCATTACCCCCGGTTACGAGACAGAGGTCATCTAGGCACAGATCATCAATACAGCGGTTACCAGATCAGCGGTCATTATCTACCTCACCTGTGCACAGCTGGGCTCAGATATCTGCTTCTACCTCAGAGAGGGAACATACACCTGTCCAGTCAGACCAGCGCTTTACAGTCAGTATGTAAGACATGATACGCCAACTCTAAGAGACCATGTGTAGACATCCCATTTTTTACCGTCCTCAAGACTTGGACGTCACCGCTTGAACACTCGGTGATCATCTATGTCTGTGTTCGTCCTGAGTTCCCGGAGGTCTTGGCCACGCGCCTTGCCTCAGGATCTCTCGACTTGACTGTTTTGTGTCTGGTTTTGCACCAAACACTTGTGTTTTGCCTTTGAGGGGCAGGGAATGGCTTGTTAACCATCCCCACACATCACCGGCCATGGCTTGAGGCCATCGGCCACTGGTTTGTTGCCACCGGCCAAATGTTTGGCCGACTGGCACTCTTTGTAGTCGACCGGCCATCTACTTTGGTCAAATTGCATTTTTGGCCGGCCGACCACTGTGCATTTGCTTTTGCAAATAATTTTATGCCAGCTGTGCTAGCTGGCATACACCTTTGCTCCCCTCCATACACGTATATGTAGGGATCTCCTTCTTGACTAGCTTACTTGAGAAGCTTTGCAAGAGTGAGCTCTATAAGAGGAAGCCTCTTCTCCCTCCATTAGGGTTACCAAAATTTTCAGAAGAGCTCTGATATTAGGGTTGGAGTTTGTATCTATTACATCTCTATATCTCTCTTTTTGCCTTGTGTGTGTGTTTTTAGTCTTACTATTGCACACAAACACCTAGTCCTACACCTTCTCTTGTTTCTGAGGGCCAGGAGAGTTGTTCTTGGTGTTCTTGAGTGGATTCAAGCTTGAAGAACCAGCTGGAGCATTGTTTGTGAAGAGGGTCATCAAGGGTAAGAACTTCACCCTTTATTCCCCATTTTTGCATAGCTTTTTAACCAATCTTGCAACTATTTTTAGACTTTGTATATAACTAATAAAAGTCTTGATTTTGAGTGCTTAACATAGTTGTTTAAGGTTACTTTGTCGTTTGGGGGTGTTTGACCCCTCTTAGACCTTGTTTGGCCCTATTTTTGTGCTATTTTGGTGAGCTCCGGGACCACTTTGTTTGGGCCTCCTCACCACTGAAATCTTGAGGGATTTCAGTGGTGAGGATGGTGCCTTAAGGTCCTAAGAAGGAGAGGGCCACCCCCCTCTCCTTGTTGTCTTCAATAGTGGCCTTTTAGCCTCATGTGTGAGCATCTAATTTAGGTTCATGTTGGCCATGTCCTAACTGTTTATTATGCTTATCTTGCCATGATATAGAATTGTTGTGAGTTGGTTTAGGTACACACATGCTTGCTTAGCATACATGTCTTGTAATGCCATGAATTGCCTTAACATGCCTTATGCTTTGAGCCTTGTTTCTAGCATGTTTTTGGCTTAGCTTTGTGAAGCTTTAATGCATGTTTTGATGTGCTTGAGGTTTGTTTTGGGTCATTTGGGTCGTCCATGATTTGCTTTGTATAGCTACCATGTAATCCCCCTTTTGAGCCTTGAGTGTTGACCCCTCTAGCATGCTTTACTTGCACTATTTCAGTGGTTTGGAATCACTTGTCATGTCATTTTAGTCCTCATGATATGCTTGTATGCTTGCATTTGATGTCCCTTTAATGCTTTACAAGGTTGTCATCTTATACTCCATGTTTGGCCTCTTTTGCATGCTTGCATGTTTAGACCATTTAGATGCCATCTAGTTGTGTCTTTGGTTTTGTTTAGACCTGCATTGGGACTGTTCTTGGTCCCCATGGCCCTTTGGGGCTTGCTTCATTTAGCCATGGTTTGATCCCTTGGGTTGACTTTAGGCTTTGGGCTTGCTTGCATGCTTAGCTTGTCTTGTTTACTTGGTTTGGCACCTTCTATGACATGATTTCAGAGCTTATAACGCATGCCATTGGTCCGTGTTTGCATCCTCTTAAGTGTGCTTGAGAGTTGTCTCTTTATGCTTAAGTGTTGGTCCTTGTGTGCATGCATGTTTGCATGTCATTTTGCCTTCATTCTTGAGCATGTTGGCCACTGTTTTGGGCTTAGTATAGAGCTGCCCAAATTAGTTTAAGTCCATAGTTCGCATGTTGTTGCCATACTTGTGTGTTGTCACATGTTTAGGTTGTTTAACATGTTTGCTCCATGTGTTGTGGCATGATTGAATGAAGTCACATGTTTGCTTGCATGCTTGAACATCCCCATTGTATTTGGCATACTTATGGTTAGCATGATTGTCACATGCCTTGTATGCTTGTTCGCATTGCTCATGTTGCATACTAGCTCATATGTCTAGGTTGCATTGCATTGACATGCATGCTTAGCCTCTTGAATTGAGTATGATAGAGGTTGAGCTCCTTGTTTGTTTATGTGTATTTCATTTGAAATCAAAGTGCATAACTTGGTTTCTTAGGCCATCACGCATCGAAATGCGCGATTGGTTGTCCAAGAACCGAGAACCATGCCCCTTTGAGTCATAAACATGATAAGGGATGTGTTGGGGCACACATTTGCTTGAAATGCATTGCTATGCCTTGTTTTGCCCTCTGCTGCTGTCAAAACAGGATTCTGCAGGAAGATTTGGCCGGCCGGCCATCTTTAGTGCCGACCGACCAACAATTGGTGGCCGATATCTTAACCAGTGGCCGGTGATCATTTCCTTTGGCCGGTGACCATTTCCCTTGGCCGGTGACCATTTCCCTTGGCCGGTGGTATCCCACAGGGTTCATAGAGTGCACCTTGGGAATTTTGCAATGATCAGAGAAGGAAAACAGTGTGGATAGAGGCAACTTGTGCATGGCAGTGGACTTCCGAGTGGAGCCGAGCACGCATTGCATTGAGCCCTCTTCCCGAGGCTGTTTACTGTTTTATTAGATTAGTTAATTTGCTTAACTAGTTTAATTGGTCTATAATATTTAATTAGCTTGTAGGTTAGTTAAATCTGTATTATTCTTTCGGTCTCTTCGAGTGAGGGCATATTTGTAATGAGTGTGGGTGCGTGTGTGCATGCCTTCCAACCCCCACTTCTTTCTCCCTTTTACTTACCTGCTTTGATGGTTAGTATTAGGACATATTTAAATTAGCATACTTATGCTATGCATGCGTGCATCATTCATCAGTATTGCATGCACCGGGCTCGGCGCATCATGCTAACTGCATTGTATTTCAATTCCAAGTTGAATACGTGCTACTGTAGCATCATCATATACCATATTAGGATAGCCGAGCCTATTCTAGTTGCATCTCGCATGTGTTGCATTAGCCATCTTAACATGAACTAGGATCATACATATGATTACTAACTAGTTTCTGTTTTGGCTTGGAGTACTCGGTAAGCATTTATATTTTAGCATCCTTGCATGCGTGTGAGTGTTGCCATGTCAGCATGCTTTACCATGAGGCTATGTGCTTAAACGATATAACTGCCTGCCTGATGCCTGTGAGTGAAGGTTGGATTGTTTGAGTTGGAACAACTCGTTGAAATCCGTGTTTTAGCCTACTTACGAGTAGCAAATTTCAACCATCTTTCAAACGAGCGGATATGCAATGCTTTGTTCCCTTAGGCGATCTAGTCTATACTTTTGTGTTGTGCGCATCACATAGTAATCTAGCTAATAACCGGAATAAGAGCACATAACGTTTTCAAAACAAGATATCATGGTTAGTAGAGGCCGATCTTCGGATCGGGCGAGAGGGGGTGCTCATAGCTGACCTTCCCCAATCGTACCTAAGTTCCCGAGCCGAGGCAACTTTGGTGATGACAGACACGTGGCCTTTGGCAAACGCGTCAAGGTTTCCTAAATTCCCCAAAATAAAATATTTAGGTGGCGACTCTGTATCTGGCAAAGCAGTCCATGTTTGGTACTTCTTTACAAAAATCTGTTTTCCAAAACAATTTGCCAGATTTGGACTCTTTGGTTCAGATTAAGAACCGTGACAATTTGAGTCTGAACTGTAGTAAGCCCAATGAACAAAATGGGATTTCCCTCCCGGGACGTTCGGGGATGTCTACAGTTTCTGGCGACTCCGCTGGGGATATTAGGGAGCTTGACTCGAACTCGTGATATCTTGTTTTGATTTCACTTATGTGTTTCTTTGCATTGCATGTGCATTGGTGCACCTAGGACACCGTGTTGGCCATCTGCTATTCCTAAATGGTTTGCCGGAGGCTTGTCTTATCAAGGCATGACCATAAGGCTGACCGGTTGTGGGCTTTGCCAGTATGGGAACACAAACCCCGGTTTTACCGGGGCACCCTTTTTGACCATTCGACCTAGTGCATATTCGGAATCCATAGTGACCGTTCCAAACTAGGACAGGTTGCTTACCCGATATAGGTTGTTTGAAACCGCTGCGTGCGTAGTGAAACCCTAGCTCCTGACAAAATAGGACAGGGAAACCCTACCCCAACATAGGGGTGTTTTGGCTCTCTTTATCTTGCTATGTGCTTTAGAGTGTATCTCTACAGGAAGGCGTGTATCAGTCTGTGAGTTTGGCATCAGGCCTGCGGGCATCAGTATCAGTGTTTTTGAGAAACAGTTATATCTGCGGGTATCCGATTCAGTGTTTTGGGGCAGTGATTTTGGGGAAGTGATCAGTATTAGAGTACAGCTGTTCAGCTACGCCTGTGTTTGTTCCGTTTGGGCTGAAATGCTGCATGTTTTCTCTTTCAGTTCAGAGATTCGAGTACAGAATAGCCAGTGTTCTCCCTCGCTGAGGCAAGGCAGATATCTGATCCGTTAGTCACCGTTCAAGATTAGCGGACTTATCATGACACAGAATTTAGAGGAAATCGTGGTTACGACAGCCGCATTAGATCAAGGAATCACCCTGCAAAGTGAGACCAGTGTTGAAGTACCGCATCCACCCAGGTCACCTGCCGCGCGCCCGATCTGGGAACCGCAGTTGTATCAGGCTCGTGAGCCCACTACGTTCGAATTGATGGGGATGATTGGTGACCTCCAGAGGTCTATGGCAGATCTCGCTTACGGAATATCGGCTTCGCCACCAGCTGCACCATATGCCGGGAATTTTGTACCGTAGAAGCCCCCCTATTGGGACGGATTGTGATCGAGCTCAGCCAACCTGAGGTTGTCTCAAGTTATAGCAATGACGTGTCAACATCAACCCAAGCCCTCGATCAGGCTGAGGCCAGAGGTAAGAACAAGATGAAGGCAGATGCCGATCCCATTGAACAACTGCTGTAGGCAGTCGAGGCTTTGAAAGCCGGGGGGATGAATAAGCAACAGGTATTCGTAGTCGCGGCCAAGACTGTGGATGATGCCTTCCCCACTCCAACTGAAGGCAGTTCAAGCCAGGCAGAAAACCGGGATAGGCCCTGTCATGCCAGAACAGTTCCTTCCACTTCCAACTCTGCACCTGGGAAAGATTAGAAAGTCAAGGCAATGCCTGCCGACCCTTTCGCTAGTGCGTCTAGCAAGAATTCTCAGACTTCGAAGTACCTGCCCTGAGGGCGCAGGGTCTTTCACGCTCTCTACATGCTGTTGTCTAAGGCACTCTAGATCCTGGCCGAAAGAGGGCATCTTAAACCCCTCGAGCCTCGGCCTCTCCCGAAGAATCTCCATCTCACACATGATGCTGCCTTGTACTGCGCGTACCACCAGCAAACCGGTCACGCTACCGACAACTGCTTTCGCCTTCGTCATGAAGTGCAAGATTTGATCGACAATGAGGTCATCCTCCCACCTATCTCAGCGAAGTCTGTCACTGCTGGGTGTTAGATTTTGAGGATATTACGAGTATGTGATCGGGGAGTGAACCACCTGCGGGCGACCCTCGGCGTATTTTGGATGTGGCGTCTGGCACGCATTTTTGAGCATCTGCGAATGCTAGTTTTGTAACTTCTGGCTTGGGTGTCGAGTCAGTCCTTTGTTTTGTTTTGAGTCTGTCTCATCGTCTTGAGTCAGTTCTTTTTGCTTAAGGGTCTGTCTTGTTGTAGCGAGTCAGTCCCCTTGTATAGAATGTCAGGTGATTCCGGGGTTGTTGCCTCGAACACCGTTTTTGTTTTCTTTTGAGTCTGTCTCTGCTGTGGAGCCAGTTGCAACCAGGAAATCTGAATGAAACAGCTGCGGCTATCATGTTTCCGTGCTTATTGCTACCTTGAGCTAGTTATGCCAGAGGATTTGAATGAAACGGCGGAGCATTTCACTTACTCTTCTGTGCTCTAAACTCATTGTATTGACCTAAGTTTTTCAAAACTTTTTTTGAACACTGTGGTGATGAAAACGAAGAGGAAGGAATTCCTCGGGTTTTACAAAACTTTGATCAATTTGAGAGAAAGTGAGGCATGCTAAGCCTTTAATGAATGAAATCATGCCTATTAGTGTGAGTACTGAGAAGGACGCTGGCCTGATCCAGATTGGTTCCACACTATCTTCAGCGCGAGCGATTTGTCGCTTTCGTAAAAACTTTCAAAAACAAAATCTTTTGCGCGGTCCTGTGAAGACCTGTGTGGAATCGCTCTTGAGATTGTGCAGCCTAGGATCGCTCTCAGCCTCAAGATTCAATCCATTTGTTTTCAAACCTTGAACCCATTCAGAACTTTCAACGATCATCATCAAGAGAGGCCTGTGTGGCCAGATTTGAAGCAGCCCTCGAACAAGAGGCATCAAAGTCAGATCAAGAAGATCAGATCTCGCCGGAAGAAGCTTGTGAAGATAGAACAGAAGCACCCCTTAAACTAGGGGCAAAATGCGATGTACTCGAAGAGCCGCAGATGAATCCTTTTGCAAATCAATAACAACAGCCACTCTCCTAGATACGGATGGCTTCAAAACCCTAAAACCATTTGGCATGGACTTGTTACACTTTTACCTTTGAGAGGCTCACTGGGCCAAAAACTCGGAAGGGCGACCCAGGCAAAAGTTAGAGCAAGAAAAAAAATATACAAAAAAAAAAGAAAAAGAAGAAAGAATTGAAAAGAAAATAAAAACAGAAGCTCGCAAGGTCGAAGACCCGCAACGGGCGCCTTGGAAAAAGTTAGAGCCTAAAAAAAGTGAAGGTTAAAATACCCGAGTGTACCTTAGCCGGAACTACGTAAGGCATGATTCCCATGTTTGGGATACGTAGGCAACTTCATTCCGAAGTCCAGCCCCCAACGCTTTCAAAGCGATTTAGTCCATGTAATGGTTTTGATCATCCTTGCCTTCTCTGAATACGATAGTTCGGTTGTGACACCGTGAACTACGTAGGCTTGATTTCCATGTTTGGGATATGTAGGCAACTTCATCCTGAAGTCCAGCCACCAATGCTTTCAAAGTGACTGTGTCCATAAATTGGTTCTGACCATCTTCGTCGTCTCCATGTCCGAGAGTTCGGTCGTGATCATCACTAATGAGGACTGTTTACAAAATGCTGCGGCGTCATCCAGACAAGGGGCAACTTTCCGTTGCCATGAGTCGCCATTCAAACCAGGGGCAACTTTTCGTTGCCGTGCAGCTCTTTCAAGCAAAGGGCAATTTTCCATTGTCTCCAATCCGAGGTTATGCATCTCGAGAATAAGTTCCGTGCTCATTGAGCATTGACGGTTTGCAAAAATAGTTTTTGAGAATTTTCACTGAGGTTGACTATTTTCTCGAAAATTATTCCATCTTTTCCAAAACTGGACCATCTTTCTTGGACCCACAAAAGGAAAATTTTCAGTGCTCATAGCCTAACTCGCATGATTTTCAAATCAAAAATCGAACAAGTATGTTAATCTAACGCTCACCTTGGTCAAAGCTGTTTTAGTAGAAAACCAAAGCAAAAAATGGTCAAAATGATGAACTAGGGGCACAGTTGAGTCAGGCTCCTTGTCTTTTCCCTGATTGTCAATACTTGCCAGAAGGGCACTCTATTCGCCAGAAGAAGACACAACTGAAGCTGTCAGTAAAGGGCTGAAAGCTCTCAACAACCTTCAAGCAACGAGGTATCAAGCCATGTGCGAAGCACAATTTGGAAGGGATCAAGATACTCCATCCGGAACATCGACTAGACCCCGGGAGGAAATAGCCGCGAGCTAATAGTGTTGGGCGTGAACCCACAACTTCCTATTCATCTACTAACCACCCTGGGGAGGGATGGAAAATGAGAGATTAAAGAATGGAGAGGTGTAAGTCGAGAGAAAAGTGAGCAAAAGGGTTTGAGAAAAAAAAACCGAGCCTGAGGGCCGAGTGATGTGAGAATCACAAATTAGAAAGGGTGGGAAATAATGCCCGAAGGAACTGGCTCCTCGTGATTTGAGGTCTCTCATTTTGTAACACATCTGTATGCCGTGTCTTTTGCTTTGTTTACCTCAACTTTTGTTTTGAGTCTTTTCCGAGTGTGTCTCGTTGTGTTTAGGTTGTTTACCTTTTTGTTTCCACTGTTGAGTCTTTTTTTACTGTGTTCAGTTGTAGGCTCAATACCCCAGTTTGAAAAACCCTTTTTCAATTTCAAAAAAAAAAAAAAAAAAAATTTAATCATGTTGTGCTCAGAGTGCTGTGCCATTCTCCACATTTATGCGAAGCAAAAGAAGAAGGGGAAAATTTGGGGCATCTAGTGTGCTTCAACTTCAGCCGATTCTACCTTTGTATTCCGTCTTGTCAGATTGGACTGTTTGTTCAAGGTTTCCCGTGTGCAGAATAAACAGAATGGCCTATATGCAGATTAATTCCCAGCAGAGTATGGGCCGAGTGTTCAGACTAAGCCGTGGGTTGTATGAGTTGTTTTGCCGTTGGCCGGTTCGTTACCTGGTTATTACAATACAAATGTTTGACTTTCAGACAGGGGATCAATTCCATCTACATTGTTATGTGATATGATGTAATGCAATGCGAAGCATGAAAATGTACCAAAATGTAACACTTTTTCAGATAAAAAGCTTTGTTTCATTTCATCATCTTTTTCAAGTACAAAGTTTTGGAGAAAACAAAACCTGCCTGCAGCAGTACAAGGCACTCTGGCTACCAACAAAAAAGAAAAGTACAAAACAAAAAAGAAGAAAAGCAGCAAAAATCTGGATCAATGTCAAGCGGCCTCGAGCCTAAGGGTCTGTCCTCGTCCTCTTCCTGGACGAAGGTCCAGGAGCATCGTCATCAGCGCCGTCATCTGAGCCTGAGTCAGTGCCATCTCCGGTCTCCTCCTCAGATGACTCCGCCTCTGCCTCCGCCTCCGCCTCCGCCTCGGACTCATCGTCATCGGGGACTGGTGCCCGTGAGCTACTCCCAATGTGAGTGCGCCCCGCTTTGGTGCGGGGGTACACTCTGTCGTCTTGGGTAGGAGCGGAAGGTCCAGCTGAAGCACCTCCTATAGTAGGAAGCTGGAAGGGAGGCTAAAAAGTACAAATGGCAAACGCATCAGTGCAGAATGCAGTATATGAATACAGTGTGTGAATACTGTGAGCAGTGTATCAGTGCAGAATGCAGTGTATGAGTACAGTGTATGAATGCTGTGAGTAGTGCTGTGAACAGTCTGTGGGCTACAGTGTGTCAGACGCCGTAAGGGCCGTGTATCAAGTGTTGTTGTTCATCAGATTATGTGAAATAGTTTATGTATGGTTTGAAACCATGGTCAGAAGAACATACCGAAATACTGTAAATGGCCAGAAGGTCGAGGTCTCTGAAGCATCCCCATCACCGAAGCAGTCAACTCTAGGCTGGCGAGTGTACTCGGAGGAAGCCTGCAAAAGTGTTGAAGTCTCAGTATTCTGCGGAATATCAAATGAATTGAAATGAAATGACTGTGCAGAATGCAAAATGCAGTAGTACATACGGTGGCAAGCCATAGAACCCGACTAACTCATGATCAGCCAGAAGGGGAGCAATGGGGATTTGGTAAGTCGCCCCACCCTGCCCTCTACACATCATCGTCGTGGGCAGTGCTGGCCAACTAGCCCCCCGCCTTCTCCGAGCTCCACTCCTGCCGCAAACCCGAGCCACCCTCGGTGCTCCCGCTCCCGCCCCTGCTCATGCTCCAGCTACCGGCGCCGCAGGCCTTTCTCTCTCAGCTCGACGGCCACTGCTCAAAGGCCGCATGATATACGTCTGAACGTACTCTGAGTAGTCACCTATGCCTCTGAAGCATATCGCATCTCAGCCGATCGTGTAGTCGGCCATCTGCTCAGGGGTGAACCTCTCGGTATCCCTCATATGCTCAGGAGGGTGAACCGGGACTATCTGCTCTAGCAAACCCAGGGTCTGGCATAGGAAGCGCTCACCCAAGTACCAAGCCCGACAGACCGGGCCCTCAGGAAGATCCTGAAGCGTGCAATCTCCTCCGCACCAACAAATCGCTCCCGAATCACGGCCGGCAATGGAGCCCAAGGCTGCCAGGTGATCTGTAAATGACATGCAGTTTGTTATCTACTATTATTGAAAATACAGTGTAAAACGAAGCTTAAATAAACTCTAAAGTTGAGCATACCTCCGTGGGGGTAATGGTGTCGAAGTAGCGGCGAAAGAATATGAACGTCTCCCGGGGTCTCCGCACGCATCTCACATCAAAGCGTCGGGAGAATGGCACGCCAAGAGGGGTCTCCACGTCTGGCACTGGGGCGAGTCTCGGAAAGTAGGCGTAGACCAATAACTGCATAGGAAATATCAGTATGCTTATCAGATAAAGCAGAATACAGAATAAAGCAGAAATTGCAAAACCGTGTATTGTGCAGTGTATTGTGCAGAGTGTACAGTGTGTGCAGTGTACAGTCAGTGTAAAACAGAGTATATGTGTGCCGTGTGTGCAGTTACAGTCAGCGTGAAGCAGACCGCAGTGTGTGCAATGTACAGAGTACAGAAAATGTAAAGCAGAAATGTAAAGCAGAAAAGAAGATGTACCTCCCAAGCCCGCAGTAGCCTCCGAGCAACTGCCCGCTGCAACGGAGACTGAGCTCATGTATCCATACAGGGTGGCCAGGGCAGCACCACCTCAGTCGTAACGCAGGATCCGCGTGACGTCCACTAGCGCACTCAACAAACAGAGAGGCACGGTGTTCGCCCGGTCGGCAAAAATGGTCGTCCCTAGCAGAAATATGAAGAAGCCGCGGGCGTACTGCTCCACCTCCTCCTGAGCCATCGGTGCCTCCTCGGCTAAGCCCGGCTGAGTCCGGAAGTGGCTCTCGAACCACGAGTATTTGACAAATCCTGGGCGCGCAAGAGGCGGCATCTCGCCGAGCAAGTAAATCTGAGCGGCCTCCCACTCGTCCATATCGGTGTCGAAGGGGATCGGATCACCCCCTACCCCGATGCCGATGAGCATCGAGAAGTCATAGGGAGTCATCGTCATGTCTCCCGCGGCAGAGAAGTGGAAGGAGTCAGTGGTATCCCACCACCTCTCCACCAGAGCGGCGAGAAGAGGCCTGCTCGCAGTAAGCCGGGAGAGTCCTCTGCAGAAGGCGCCGAAGCCGGCCTGGTCTACGATGTGGCGGACCGCATCGGGCAACTCCATGTACCAATCTCTGGCGGCGACATTCCCATACCCCCGGAAGGCATGGGAATCCCCCTGTATTCAAAAACAAACAGTTGCGAAGCAATATTCGATATACAGTTTTGAAGAACAGTCAAAATTGATGCAAATACAACGTGTGTGCACGTGTTCAAAATCAAACAAACATCGGGTGCCGGTGTGCTTGCAGTAAACTACAACATGTGACCTGTCAGGATGTTCGAGTGGTTCAGTACAGATGTAGCGTATGTGCACGTTTCTCAAGTTCAAACAGACATCGGGTGCCGGTGTGCTCGCAGTGAACTACAGTGTATGATATGTCAGTGTGTTTGAGACGTTCAGTACAAATACAGCGTGTGTGCACGTGTTCAGATTCAAACAGATATCAAGTACAAGTGTGTTCGCAGTCAACTACAGCATACAGTGTATCAGTGTATCCGGGTTAAGCAGTTAAAGAACAGAATCAACTATGGCAATTAAGTGTTCTACGATGCAGAAAATGAAACGGGGAAGAATATACCTCGGAAGCACCATATGACAGATGTGACCTCGGCTCGCGCAGGAGAAGCTCTGGAGCCACCGTCCTATCAAAACTCCGGAACTGGCGAAGTCCGTCGGGAGGCAGTATGTGAATCGCGGGCCGGTAGGTCGCCAGGTCGAACGGGCGGATGCTCAAGGGCAAGGGCTCGGCCTCGGGATCCATCTCCTGATCCGGGGGAGTCCCACCCTATGGAAGATCGTCTGCCATGTCAAGAGTGGTGTGAAAATGGCCGAAAGAGGGAAAACTGGGCGAGAATATGAAAAGTCAACGAAAAGTCAACCCCGGGAGGGCGAAAAATGGCCGGAAAAGCCGAAGTGCGAAAAAGGCACGAAGATCAAGAGGAACTCGGGGAAACAAGCCCCGAGTGGTGAAAATCGTAAAAGCAACACCGAAACGAAGTTTCGTTCGGTTCAAAATGTCCGAAACGGCGAGGTATTCGCAAATCGAACGACGAAAAAGTGTTGAAAACACAAGAAAATGGAGAAATGAAGGAAGGAAAATGATCTAGAGAGAGAGGGAGAGAGTTTTCGACCAAGAACAAGTGAAGAAAATAGGGCTAGAGGCCCTATTTTAAAAGACCCGAGGCCAAAAGACCAAACTGCCCCGAATCAGGCACTTTTGGCCGGTCGGCCACACTGTTGGCCGGTCGGCCAAATATTTGGCCGGTGGAATATTTTTGTGGCCGGTGGATGGCCGGTGACCTCCTCTGATGGCCGGTGAGCCTCCTACAACCTTTTTTGGGTCAGATATGTGTTTTGGGGCCTCCATTTCTTAAGACAGTGCAAGAAAATGCATTTCCAAAGCTCAGCCGGTCTCCGTTTCGACCTCAGACCGTGTCTTCTGTGCGTGGCACCTGAATACGGGTGCGGTGTATCCTTTTTGTATCCTTTTGTCTCTTTCAAGATTCAAAAGTTGCCCCCACATGCATTGTCTTGCATTTGCATACCTTACTCGCATTGTTTTGCATTCAAAATCAGATGGTCTGGCGAGACCTTAAGTACGCTCGGTCTAGGAGACCTTAAATCCTCTGAAGGTGCAAGACCTTCAGTGTTTGTTAGGCATGATCCTTGTCGCGTATCGTCATGCGCACCTCATATGCATATGTCCGACATTCCATTCCAAGCGACGTGCGTTGTCGCGCATTCAAAATCACCTGGTCTGGCGAGACCTTAAACACGCATGGTCTGACGTGACCTTAAACACGCACGGTCTGGCAAGACCTTAAATACGCTCGGTCTAGGAGACCTTAAATCCGTCGGTCTGCATTGTCATGCATGATCCTCGTCACGCGTTGCCATACGCACCTTACATGTGTTGTTATGCATCTTCCTCATTTGCATTGCCATGCATTTCAAGCCGCGCGTTGTCGCGCATTTCAAATTCACATGCATTACCATGCATTTCAAGCAACTTGCGTTGTCGCGCATTCCAAACAACATGCATTTCAAAAAAAAAAAAAAAAAAAAAAAAAAAAAAAAAAAAAACATGCATCATTTGCATTTCGAAAAAAAAAAAAAACACAAACAACATGCATCATTTGCATTTTGAAAAAAAAAAACACAAAAAACAACTTGCATCATTTGCATTTCGAAAGAAAAAAAAAAACAAAAAACAAACATGCATCATTTGCATTTAAAAAAAAAACAAAAACAACATGCATTTCAAAAAAAAAAAAATGCATCATTTGCATTTCGAAAGAAAAAAAAAACACAAAAACAACATGCATCATTTGCATTTCAAAAAAAAAACATGCATATGTCATGCACTGTAAATAGCATGCATTATCATGCATTCATTGTATATAGTGCATTGTACATCCATTCCATCCATTGCATATTGTAAATATTGCATTGTAGATTGCATGCATTCATTGCATCACCTCCATTTATGGCTTGCGCCTTTCCATGTTGAGCTTGGTCTGGTATGCGCCCATATCTTTCACGTCGAAGCACAGTTATGATATTATGTGTACGCACCTATTCCACGCTGGTATGCTGGTTTGAGGGTGACGGCATTGTATCTGTGTTAGACGCGACTTGTATGTGTCCATGCCTTTCCTAGACAAAATACGGTTTGGCCGTAGGCCTTATCCACTGCATCCATTGCATTCTCCCCGGCAGATCGCATTGTACATATCATTCATTGTATATAGTGCATTGTACATCCATTCCATCCATTGCATATTGTAAATATTGCATTATAGATCGCATGCATTCATTGCATCACCTCCATTTATGGCTTGCGCCTTTCCATGTTGAGCTTGGTCTGGTATGTGCCCATATCTTTCACGTCGAAGCACAGTTATGATATTATGGGTACGCACCTATTCCATGCTGGTATGTTGGTTTGAGGGTGACGGCACCGCATCTGTGTTAGACGCGGTTTGTATGTGTCCATGCCTTTCCTAGGCAAGATTTGGTTTGGCTGCATGCCATATCCATTGTATATATTACATTGTAGTGTAGTTTTTGCATCCAGCATTAGGATCATGTTCTTTCGTTAGCGGGTCATTTCCCCACTTATGTCATTCCATCCAATTACTTGTTCTTGTGTCCGTCTACATCACTCATAGTTCTGCATGTGTACGCGCCTATTCCACGCTGGTATGTTGGTTTGAGGGTTACGGCACCTTTTCTATGGTAGACAGACTTTGCATCTCCATCATCCTTTTGACATTTGTGTGGTTTTGAACCGCTCATGATTTGATCATGATTCAATTGCATTGCATTTTCATTTGCATTATTATACATAGTTTTGTATATATCGCATATCATTTTGCATTCATTTTGCATGTTATGCATGTTGCTAACGATATCGTACCTATTAAGTTGCTTTCTTTTGCAGGCACGATATTGTATGTACAGTTCATTTGAAGCTGGTGCAACCGGACAAACCGCACAGGTATTGTATTATCCGAGTGAGACATATCGAGAATTGCATAATTCTCTTACATCCTTTCTGCATTGTAGTGTAGTTGGATTTGTGTTTGCTAGCTTAAAACTGTCGCATGTTATGCTTCGTTACAGCTTTCTTTGCATGATCATAAGTTATGTTCGGCTTCTTGCATTGTCAGTTGCATTTTGCCCCTGCCTTCGGACGCATATCTTGTTTGTCTTGCATGCTTTGTCTAAGTCTTCGGCCTTGTCAAAAATGGGTCGCCTCTGGGCTTTGCATTCACTCCCGTCATTGTTATGACTTTCGAGCTCTGTCAAAGAGGGGCAACTGTAGACACCCCATTTTTGACCGTCCTCAAGACTTGGATGTCACGGCTTGAACACTCGGTGATCATCCATGTTTGTGTTCGTCCTGAGTTCCCGGAGGTCTCGGCCACGCGCCTTGCCTCAAGATCTCTCGACTCGACTGTTTTGTGTCTGGTTTTGCACCAAACACTTGTGTTTTGCCTTTGAGGGGCAGGGAATGGCTTGTTAACCATCCCCACACATCACCGGCCATGGCTTGAGGCCACCGGCCACTGGTTTGTTGCCACCGGCCAAACGTTTGGCCGACCGGCACTCTTTGTAGTCGACCGGCCATCTACTTTGGTCAAATTGCATTTTTGGCCGGCCGACCACTGTGCATCTGCTTTTGCAGATATTTTTATGCCAGTTGTGCTAGCTGGCATACACCTTTGCACCCCTCCATACACGTGTATGGAGGGATCTCCTTCTTGACTAGCTTACTTGAGAAGCTTTGTAAGAGTGAGCTCTATAAGAGGAAGCCTCTTCTCCCTCCATTAGGGTTACCAAAATTTTCAGAAGAGCTCTGATATTAGGGTTGGAGTTTGTATCTATTCCATCTCTATATCTCTCTCTTTTTGCCTTGTGTGTGCGTTTAGTCTTCCTATTGCACACAAACACCTAGTCCTACACCTTCTCTTGGTTTCTGAGGGGCCAGAGAGCTGTTCTTGGTGTTCTTGAGTGGATTCAAGCTTGAAGAACCAGCTGGAGCATTGTTTGTGAAGAGGCTCATCAAGGGTAAGAACTTCACCCTTTATTCCCCATTTTTGCATAGCTTTTTAACCAATCTTGCAACTATTTTTAGACTTTGTATATAACTAATAAAAGTCTTGATTTTGAGTGCTTAACATAGTTGTTTAAGGTTGCTTTGTCGTTTGGGGGTGTTTGACCCCTCTTAGGCCTTGTTTGGCCCCATTTTTGTGCTATTTTGGTGAGCTTCGGGACCACTTTGTTTGGGCCTCCTCACCACTGAAATCTTGAGGGATTTCAGTGGTGAGGATGGTGCCTTAAGGTCCTAAGAAGGAGAGGGCCACCCCCCTCTCCTTGTTGTCTTCAATAATGGCCTTTTAAGCCTCATGTGTGAGCATCTAATTTAGGTTCATGTTGGCCATGTCCTAACTGTTTTTTATGCTTATCTTGCCATGATATAGAATTGTTGTGAGTTGGTTTAGGTACACCATGCTTGCTTAGCATACATGTCTTCTAATGCCATGAATTACCTTAACATGCCTTATGCTTTGAGCCTTGTTTCTAGCATGTTTTTGGCTTAGCTTTGTGAAGCTTTAATGCATGTTTTGATGTGCTTGAGGTCTATTTTGGGTCATTTGGGTCGTCCATGATTTGCTTTGTATAGCTACCGTGTAATCCCCCTTTTGAGCCTTGAGTGTTGACCCCTCTAGCATGCTTTACTTGCACTATTTCAGTGGTTTGGAACCACTTGTCATGTCATTTTAGTCCTCATGATATACTCGTATGCTTGCATTTGATGTCCCTTTAATGCTTTACAAGGTTGTCATCTTATGCTCCATGTTTGGCCTCTTTTGCATGCTTGCATGTTTAGACCATTTTGATGCCATCTAGGTGTGTCTTTGGTTTTGTTTAGACCTGTATTGGGACTGTTCTTGGTCCCCATGGCCCTTTGGGGCTTGTTTCATTTAGCCATGGTTTGATCCCTTGGGTTGACCTTAGGCTTTGGGCTTGCTTGCATGCTTAGCTTGTCTTGTTTACTTGGTTTGGCACCTTCTATGACATGATTTTAGAGCTTATAATGCATGCCATTTGTCCATGTTTCCATCCTCTTAAGTGTGCTTGAGAGTTGTCTCTTTATGCTTAAGTGTTGGTCCTTGTGTGCATGCATGTTTGCATGTCATTTTGCCTTCGTTCTTGAGCATGTTGGCCACTGTTTTGGGCTTAGTATAGAGCTGCCCAAATTAGTTTAAGTCCATAGTTCGCATGTTGTTGCATACTTGTGTGTTGTCACATGTTTAGGTTGTTTAACATGTTTGCTCCATGTGTTGTGGCATGATTGAATGAAGTCACATGTTTGCTTGCATGCTTGAACATCCCCAGTGTATTTGGCATACTTATTGGTTAGCATGATTGTCACATGCCTTGTATGCTTGTTCGCATTGCTCATGTTGCATACTAGCTCATATGTCTAGGTTGCATTGCATTGACATGCATGTTTAGCCTCTTGAATTGAGTATGATAGAGGTTGAGCTCCTTGTTTGTTTATGTGCATTTCATTTGAAATCAAAGTGCATAACTTGGTTTCTTGGGCCATCACGCATCGAAATGCGCGATTGGTGGTCCAAGAACCGAGAACCATGTCCCTTTGAGTCATAAACATGATAAGGGATGTGTTGGTGCACACATTTGCTTGGAATGCATTGCTATGCCTTGTTTTGCCCTCTGCTGCTGTCAAAACAGGAATCTGCAGGAAGATTTGGCCGGCCGGCCATCTTTAGTGCCGACCGACCAACAATTGGTGGCCGATATCTTAACCAGTGGCCAGTGATCATTTCCTTTGGCCGGTGACCATTTTCCTTGGCCGGTGGTATCCCACAGGGTTCATAGAGTGCACCTTGGAATTTTGCAATGATCAGAGAAGGAAAACAGTGTGGACAGAGGCAACTTATGCATGGCAGTGAACTTCCGAGCGGAGCCGAGCACACATTGCATTGAGCCCTCTTCCCGAGGCTGTTTACTGTTTTATTAGATTAGTTAATTTGCTTAACTAGTTTAATTGGTCTGTAATATTTAATTAGCTTGTAGGTTAGTTAAATCTGTATTATTCTTTCGGTCCCCCCGAGTGAGGGCGTATTTGTAATGAGTGTGGGTGCGTGTGTGCATGCCTTCCAACCCCCACTTCTTTCTCCCTTTTACTTACCTGCTTTGATGGTTAGTATTAGGACATATTTAAATTAGCATACCTTATGCTATGCATGCGTGCATCATTCATCAGTATTGCATGCACCGGGCTCGGCGCATCATGCTAACTGCATTGTATTTCAATTCCAAGTTGAATACGTGATAACTGTAGCATCATCATATACCATATTAGGATAGCCGAGCCTATTGTAGTTGCATCTCGCATGTGTTGCATTAGCCATCTTAACATGAACTAGGATCATGCATATGATTACTAACTAGTTTCTGTTTTGGCTTGGAGTACTCGGTAAGCATTTATGTTTTAGCATCCTTGCACGCGTGTGAGTGTTGCCATGTCAGCATGCTTTACCATGTGGCTATGTGCTTAAATGATATAACTACCTGAATGCCTGTGGGTGAAGGTTGGATTGTTTGAGTTGGAACAACTCGTTGAAATCCGTGTTTTAGCCTACTTACGGGTAGCAAATTTCAAACCATCTTTCAAACGAGCGGATATGCAATGCTTTGTTCCAACTTAGGCGATGTAGTCTATACTTTCGTGTTGTGCGCATCACATAGTAAATCTAGGCTAATAACCGGAATAAGAGCACATAACGTTTTCAAAACAAGATATCATGGTTAGTAGAGGCCGATCTTCGGATCAGGCGAGAGGGGGTGCTCATAGCTGACCTTCCCCAATCGTACCCAAGTTCCCGAGCCGAGGCAACTTTGGTGATGACGGACACGTGGCCTTTGGCAAACAAGTCAGGGTTTCCTAAATTCTCCAAAATAAAATATTTAGGTGGCGACTCTGTATCTGGCAAAGCAGTCCATGTTTGGCACTTCTTTACAAAAATCTGTTTTCCAAAACAATTTGCCAGATTTGGACTCTTTGGTTCAAATTAAGAACCGTGACAATTTGAGTCTGAACTGTAGTAAGCCCAATGAACAAAACGGGATTTCTCTCCCGGGACGTTCGGGGACGTCAACGGTGATGGCATACTCTAGAGAGTCTATGTTAATCTCAACATAATTTTGTTAATATTTTAATTTTAATTTTTTTATTTCTTGTATGCCTTGATAGTTTTTAAAGTTTGAGAATATTACAACTTATGTTATTTGTAATGTACATTGGAATTTGAAATGGAAAGTATGGATGAACTTCAAAAGCTAGTTGATACTTTTTGAAAATGCATTTGAAAACTTCTTTCTTGAGGATTTATGTAGTAGCTCTCTTGAATTTTTGTGGTTGTAGTATACCTTGTAGTTTCTATTACTCTCTGGATGCTTATATTTGTTCAATGAGAAGGAAATGCATAAAGGATAATTTTATCTATGTTTGAAATAGAATATTTTGTGAGGGTTTGGTGGTAACTTGCACAAACTCAATCGGCTCCACAAATTAAGCTTTGAATATTTGCTCCAATATCCATCAAGATAATATTGGATATATATTGGTTACCTCTTTTTTAATATTTTGTTCAAAAAGATTTTTCAAGTGTATTACCAAAGCTTCTGTTAAAAATATTTGCAAAATCTGTGTTTTATAATTGGAGCGATCAATCATAGGTGCCTAATCGATAGATCCCTTTTGCAATTGATCGGGTGGCAATTGCTACATTTTGAAAAACAATATCCTGCGATTGATATGCAATCGATCTGCATTTGGACGAGCAATCGCTAGTGAGATCGATCGAGTATCGATCCCTACATTTTGAGAAATAGTAACATGCGATTGATAAGTGAGCGATCTCTCTTTGAGCGATCGATTGCTCTTTGGCTTGCAATCGTTCGTTGTTCCATGTTTTCCTAAACCTAATTCTATTTATTTTATAAACCTTTTTCTAAACCCAATTTTAGGGATCTCAACTATTGATCTTTCATAGAAAATTCATTTTTCTCTATAGAGAGTTTAGTTTAAAAAAATAAAAAAAAAAAAATAAAAAGTAAAAAAAAACCCTATAAATATCTTTCAAAACCTTTGCATTCTTGCATTGTATGTTCTACACTCTTGGCCGATTAGGTAATCGAAGTCGTTCATGAATGGAGATTGGAACAGAAGCTTCGTGGTGTTCTGAAGATAAACGAGGTTGATTGAGTCAAATTGTGCTCATAAAGTTACCACAAGACATTATGTTAGGTAAATCTTGGTGAAGATTGTAAATCCCTAACGACTTTGTATTTCTATTCTTGGATCTTTAGTGGATTTTTTCTGAGTGTTGGGAGCGTGGTTTTTCACTTTTCTGGGTTTTCTACGTAATATCTGGTGTTCATGTAATGACCCCAAAATGCGTATAGAAAGTCATCCTTATTTAATTAGGGGTTAATGTGTTTTAATTCAACTATATCTATCGGTATTAAAGAATTATCTGCTGAGTTATGGCGACCTTTATTGTATCGGCTTGAAATTTTTTACCCTCCGCTCGAGCATGGGCTCATTTTTGACATTCTTAATAGTGTATTTCGAATGTTCTTACCTTATTTTGGGGTATTGTTTGAGGTGGTGGTATGATGGTAAAGTAAGATTGGACCAACGAATTTAATTCGAATAGTTAACCTACGATCAGCCGTCATTCATTTGTCATTTTCTTTTTCCACACTTTGAATTTGAATGTGAGGTTAGAACCATTGGAAAGCTTATTTCCGGGGCTTCAATTTGGATACAAGAACGACCTAGAACAGAGTCCCGATGAGAGAGTTATACCCATTTGAAGTTTTCACATCTGTGCTGGAAGCAGAGCCGAACGTGCGGGGAATAGCGCCGCACGTGCGGTCTGTGCGGGACAGCAGCACAAAAACGGGATTTTTGGACCATTTCTTGCAATTTCTTTTCCTCTCTTCTTCTCCCCTCTTCCATGTCCGAAACCCTAGCTTCCAAAACCTTGATTTCCTCCACTTTTATCAACAAATCCTCCATGGATCTTGTATCAAGGATGGAGAACAAGAAAGGGTCAACATTTCCAACCGATTGAATTTCGAAATTGAGGTGGAATCTCATCCAAGCTCGCTCCTTTGTTTGTTCTTCGAGGTAGGGGTTCTAGATCTCCTCAATACTTACATCTATGGATAGATTTATGGTAACTTCAGTATATTAATGCAAAAATCTTCATTTTTATCATCTAGGGCATATTATGAGATTTGGGGATTTAGAGTTTGAGATGTTGGAAGTTAAATTGGTGGGTTAAAATGATGAATTGTGAATCCTAGATGTAGAATCATTGGAAAAATTGGAATTAAAAGTGGTGATTTAAGAAGTGTGAATTTTTGTTAAAAATCCTCATTTTTTCTTGAAACCCTAGGTTGATTAATGATGATACCCAATGATTTGGCCCAAATTGAAAGTAGAATAATGAAATTGAGGTATTGAATTATATGTGTTCAAGTTTAATTATAATTTGGAAATGTTTGAAAATTATGTTTAAAATTTGCGAATGAACTTTGTTATGAATATTGGAATTCATGCTATCATGTGAAGGGAAAATTGGGGAAATAATCTATTAATGGTATGAATGATATGAACTTGGTTTTGAAATGTTGAAATGGGATTCAAGGATTTATTTTGAATCATGTTAAATTACAAATGGTGTTGATGAACTAAATGTGGACTTTTGTTGAAGTTATGTTGTGTTGAATAATGTTGAATTGAATGGTGATGTACTATGATAAATGATGTTTGAATTACGTGAATTGTGTAGGGTCAGCTACAGGGGCGGACCAAGCACCTGAACGCTGTGAGTAGTAGTACTTCGATGTACCTTTAACCGTTAATAATTATTGTTATTGACGTTATGATCTTCGTCGTAAGAATTATGTTGACATGTATGCTATGTATGCTATGTGAGAAACATTGTGAACTCATGGAAACATCAAAGAAGTTGTGAAGTTATGTACGCTATGTGAGAAACATTGTGAAATTATGGAAACATCAAAAGATTTGTGAAATTATGAATATTTGTAAAATTGTGAACTTATGAGGCCGAGGGCCAATTTGTGAATTATGAATCTATGTGGCCAAGGGCCATTTGTGAATTATGAAGTTATGTGGCCGAGGGCCATTTGTGAAATATGAATCTATGTGGCTAAGGGCCATTTGTGAATTATGAAGTTATGTGGCCAAGGGCCATTTGTGAATTATGAATCTATGTGGCCAAGGGCCATTTGTGAAATATGAAGTTATGTGACCAAGGACCATTTGTGAAGATCAAACCTATGTGGCCAAGGGCCGACTTGTGACTTATGAAGCTATGAGGCCAAGGGCCAAACTTGTGAACTTGTGAATCCAAAGGGCCGAAGGCCGATGTGATAAGTTGTGAATCTATGAAACCCAAAGGCTATTGTGAATATGAGAACCTCTCAGGCCAAGGGCCGAACTGTGAAATTGTGAAACCGATAAAGTCATCTATAATCTAATGAAAATGTGCTTACTTTTCGTTACTAATTATCAGGAATGTCCTGTTAACTTTACGTTAATTATGTCAACTCATGGGAATGATGTAACGGTTACCATTAGGACTCTGTTAATTACAAGGCAAGGCAACTATGTTAACATATAAGAATGATTAAACAAAGGTGTATGCTATTGATTAATAGAGCACGTAAAGTAAGTCATTTACCCAAAAGAATTTATGTTCATTCTTGAAGAATGGATTCTGAGTAAATATAAGAGTAACTATGTGTATCCATATGAATTGAAGTTATTTTGCTATGTTGCTTATAAAGTGGAAGTTATTCAGAATCTACGATATAAGTGCAAAGTTTAGCATCATTATGTGACCCTCATGAGAATGTGAATTAGTCTCTCATTATTAAGCGTACGATAATGACATGATACAATAAGAAATGCACTAGTTATGATATGTTCCGTTTGAATTAATGAATGATGTTCAAGTATGTTTCAGGCATGTTTCCAGTATGTTACAAGTTCAAGTATGTTCAGGTATGTTTCAAGTATATGTTACAAGTTTAAATATGCTACAAGGTCAAATACGTTACAAGGGCTTTATGCCATGTTTCAAGGGCCTCGTGCCACATGTTTCAAGGGCTTATAGCCACCATGTTTATGTTGCAAGATTGAACCTAAGGCCGTTATGTACTTAGCATAGAATCAGACTAACTATGTGAACTCTACATCTTTATATGCATTGTTCTGTGTTATGTTTCAAGTTAAGCATCGTTTTATTTATGTATTACTATTCACTGAGCCCGGCTCACTCTCTGTTATGTCTGTTTCTGTAGGTCACCAATTAGATGGTCAGTCCTAGCCATGACGCCGCTTTCTTTTGTCAACCTTCATGTGTCCAGGCACTATACACAGCCATTGATTTTATTAAGCTGATAAGATGTTGGCTTGCTTTTTGAATGTCTATCTAAGAGTGATGTATATAGCTCTCATGTTTTTGTATATGCCCAATAATAGGGCTGGGTCTGTATATATGTATGTATATAACCGATATTCAGGTGTATGTTTTAGATTTTATTTGTTTGTTAAGAGTTTGTGATCCTGGCATGATAGTAGTAGCTCGATGGAGTTTGTTTCCAGTGTCAAATTTTGATATTTAGTGCTTCCGTTCAGGCCCCATATATATAGATATAAAACAGGTTAAGTGTCCGTTTCTGAAGTGGTCATGCCCAAACTTCTAGGGGCGGGTTTGGGGTGTGACAGTTCATGTGTGATTGAATGGTATTGTGTTTTAATCGACTAAACTGAATCATAATTTTTTTTTTTTAAATTGAATAGCCTATCTAGGCTCTTCATATTCAGACTTCATAATTTCAATTGGTATTAGAGAAATGTTGCTCATTAACTTAATTTAACTGCTTGAGTTGATCCTATTTCACTACAATGGAGTCTGAATCATCCAACAGTAATTCTAAACCACCATTTTTCACTAGTAACGATTATTGTTATTGGAAATGAAAGATGAAATTTTTTTTAATATCTCTTGCAACAAGAGTTTGGAACTCTATTGAATATGTGTTTTGAAAAACCCTCTGAGTGATTCTTCCACTGGTGTGAAAATGTTAACACTTCATATCGAATGGGATAAGACTAATTCAGAGGAAATTGAGGCCAATGCTAAGGCTCTTTCATGCTATTGTTCCTGCTATGAGTTCTAGTTAATACAGGCGCATCTCCAAGTGTGAGATTGCAAAAGAAGCTTGGAGAAGAATGAAGAGAATTGTATTAGCATATCTTTGAATGAAATATAGGTCATGTAAATATAATATATTCATAATACAATTGAGAAAACAACAAAAACAAGGCTCTAAATCTGTGATTCCTACAATCATAGATTTTATACAATCTACTAAAAATAAAAATATTCTAATTCCTATATTCAACACTCCCCCTCAAGCTAGCGTGAAGACATTCAATAAATGCTGCTTGTCAATCAATGACTAGAGCAACATTGGTCCCACAGACTTTGTGAACATGTCTGCTAACTGATGAGAAGAAGAGACAAAGGATGAAGTCACAATTCTAGTTCGAACCTTTTCTCTAATGAAATGTATGTCAACCTCGATATGCTTGGTATGCTTGTGAAGCACAAAATCAGAGGATAACATAATGGCAGATTTGTTATCACAAAATGAAGATGAAGAAATAGTCTCCTCAAAACCCAACTCTGCCAAAATAGAGTGAAACCAAAAAATCTCACATATCCCATGTGCCATAGCCCGATACTCAGTCTCTACAGATGACCTAGAAACAACCGCCTACTTTTTACTTTTCCAGGATATAAGATGATCACCATAAAAAGTAAAAAAGCCAGAAGTGGAACGATGATCAATCCTAGATTCTGCATAGTCAGCATCAGTGAAACAAGAGAACCCAGATTAAAGACCAACTGTGAAGAGCAATCCCAAGCTAGGAGAGGTCTTCAAATACCTGAAAATGTGATGAACCGCGTTAAGCTGCTCTGTACGAGGTGCATGCATGAGCTGACTCACAACACTAACCGCAAATGTTAAGTCAGGTCTAGTGTTGGTTGTGAGAACCCAAATATAAAAATAAAAATAAATAATTAAATAATAATAATTTTACAAATCTCAAATATTTTCTTTTGAATCTTAAAGTGCAAATTAAATATTATTGGACGACCTTTTAATTAATTTTAAACCTAAATAAATTTGTGATGAAAGTATTTAGTTTTGAGGCAAGATTTTTATAAAGAATAATAAGGGACAAATTAGTAATTATATTTTAATTTAATAATAGTTGTGTTTTATTAAGTTAAAAAATAATATAAAACAAAGGATAATTATTTAGAGTTTTGTTTAGATATACAAAACAACCCTAGGGCCTCTAACAATACTATAGCAGCAGCAGTAACAGCAACGTGAGAGTAGTTGAGAGAAAAGCAAAAAAAATTAAAAATAATAAAATAATAATAACAAATAAAAAAGAGGTTACAACCAAGAAGAATTTTTTGGTGTGTGGTAAGTCTCTATCTTTCTTGTTCCTTCTGTTTTTGTTTTTTTATCCTTAATCTGTTATTATTTAATTCATTGATGGAGAGATTGTACATGTATGTATTATATGTGTGTGTGTGTGTGTGTGTGTGTGTGTGTGTGTGTGTTTGTGTGTGTACGAGCACGAAATAATCTTCACTCATATAATTCTATTGATCAAGCTTGCGCTCCTTCAAATATCATTGTAACACCTAAAATCACAAACGTGAGCTAGCCGGCAGGTGTGTGCCGGAAACTCCTCCGATGCCTAAGTCAGCAAATAGACTAAGGAGGCAAACGCTCTGTGAATTCGAGTGTATGAATTGCAATACCTAAGAAGAGGGTTTGGTATGAGCTTTTGTAGAATCTGTATGGCACAGTCCTAATAGGACTCTAACTCTCCTTTGTAGAGTCCTCCTAGGAATCGCATTCCTAAAAGATAATGCCTATCCTTTGTCACCCTCCTCACTGCAAGCCAAGTGAGATGGCACAACTCTTTGCTCGGCTTTCTGCCGTACAACCAGACTACTTTTGCTATGCCTACCATTAGCTTAGCCGTGCAACAGTTGCACAGTGCACCACGAAACTGACATTACGCGGCTTTCCTCTTAGCACAGTCAATCTCCCATCTCGGCCTGTTTTGACCGCCTTCCCTTGTAGCCCGGTTCAATCCTTGACCAGCATTATGAAGTAGCCAGGTCCTAGAATATAGACCTTTACTAGTCCAATCAAACATCTTTCTGGGTGAGAGAGTTAAGAGAAAAGCAAAAATAAAAAAGTAAAAAATAAAAAATAAATAAAAAAAAAAGATTGCAACCAAGGAAGAATTTTTTGGTGTGTGGCAGGTTTCTATCTTTTTTCTTCCTTTTGCTTTTGTTCTTTTATCCTTAATCTGTTATTATTTAATTCATTGATGGAGAGGTTGTACATGTGTATATATATACTGTTAAGAAATCTGAAGAGATAAATTCATGTGTAAAGAATGGGTGTAATTCTTAGTCCAAAAATTCTGCACAAAACTGCAAACTTTAGAAATTAAGAAACCATATTAAACGAATGAATTTTAAGCTTAAATTTTTACAGCAACTTAATTACATATTGAAATTCATACCAGAATTTTTGTATAATTTTTGGGAGTCTAAATTGATATAAAATGATGCATTTAAATATGTCTAGAAAAATAGTGTATAACAGTAATTTCAAAAATGTCACTCTTTAGGTATAAATCTAAAAATTATCAAATTAGCTCCATTAGAATCGTTTATGAGTCTAGTTTCTTACATTTTTTGCCTTGCGTTGGTTGCTCATGTATATTAAGAGAATTGTCAATTTCTTTAAAGTGCTACAGAAAACGACCTGTTTGGATATAATTAATTGTAACTAATTCTTTCAACAAGAAAATCAAGTGAAACCAATTGAAAACTTGAGATATAGTAGTTGATATCTAAAGAGTTTTGGAATTTTTCCAATGGCGTAGAGTAGGTTTTTAGTTTTCAAAGTTAGCGAACAGTTTGGGAAAATCTGTCTAAAATTCTATTTTCACCTCAATGCATCACTTGATTAAGTTTCGATCGGAACCCATGTCTTGGTTAAATTGGACCTTGAAGAACATGAACTTAGGTATTATTTAAGAGTAATGGTGAGTTGGGTTGAGCCGTGTTAGTGCGCTTTAGTTTGGGGTTATTAAGTTTATTATTCTTTTTAGTATTTTTGAGTTAGTAGTAACGTGTAGTTTTCATACTTGGTTCAAGGCACTAGTTGGACTTTCATACTCTATCCAAGGATTATATTATTCTATTTTTAGGTGAGTAGTTGCATGCTATGTATTTTTATAAATATTCTCTTTCCCTAAAACTATTTGAAAAGTAAATTGTTGTTTCGTGACTAGACAACCTTAAAAAATTATTATGGTATTATTGGAACTGAGCTATTTCTAAAACATGTGTAAACTTAGCATACTGTAAATTATTTGCTATTGTCTCATGTTTATAATGGTGAATTACCATGTTTTTCGAAACTGAATTGTATTGATTATTGGGACCATCTATATATAAAAGTCCAAGGAATTTATTCCACTGTGTGTGGTGACTCTGGCTATTAGGGAACAAATCTGGTTTGGGCTGTGATGACTCTAGTGCTCAACAATTGTAAGGAAAAGACCTAAGCTACGCTAGGAAACCTTCAATCAGATTGTCTTAGAGAAAAGGCTCGAGTTGCCACCCTGAGAATGACTCTCGGTTCGATATTGGATCCAACAAGCTTATTGCCTTGAGAACCTTGTGGCATGTTACTTGTTAATAATGGTACCCAAATTATTGATGATCATGTTGTAATATGTTTTAAGTGAAGAATGTCATTTGTTATGTTCTTGAGATATTGTAGACACCCCATTTTTTACCATCCTCAAGACTTGGACATCATCGTTTGTGCACTCGATGATTATGCTTGTTTCTGTTCGTTTTGCGCACCCGAAGTCCTCGACGGAACACCTTGTCTTTGAGCCTCTAAACCTTATATGTTTTGTGCATGTTTTTGGACCTAGAGGTTGTTGCCTCTAGTTTGGAAGAGAGGGTGACCTATCGACCATGGATTGTGCTTGTCGGCTACAAGTGGTGGCAGACAACCATTGGTCCCTTTTTCCAGATATTTGTTTGCCAGTTGTGCCAGATGCTGCTCACTGAGCTGCATCTTCATACACGTGTATAGTAGGATGTATCTAAGATCAAGACTTGATTTTCTATATATAGGGGGGTTCCTCTCCCTTTTTGGGAGGTTAGACATTTTAGTCCAAAAATCTCTCCCTCTAGAATTCTCTCTCCCTCTTGTTATTTTGTGCCTTAAAGTCTAGTTTCTCTACACTTTTGCACATCAACCCTTAATCAAACCTGGCCACCTTGGAGCTGAGGTCTCTTGGAGTCTTGTTTGTGCTCTAGAAGAAGGTTTAAGCTCGGATTGTTGCTTAATGTGTGCTTGAGCTTCAAGAGGTAGTTTACTTAATTAGTATACTTGCTTTGAATACTTGTTTTGCCATCCTTTTGTATTGTTTTTGGGCTGGTTTTCAACTATAAAAAACTCTGTTTTTGAGGCTTAAAATGATGGCTTGAGGCTATCTTGTGTTAAGGGGTAATCCACCCTTCTTGTTGCTTAATTGTTTAGACTTTTGCACCATTTTTCATCACATTCAAATCAAACTTTTTGGGCCTTTTGACCAATGAAATTCAAAGGTTTTTCAGTGGTAAAAACCTTGTTTTGAAGTCCAAAATTGGAGGGGTTAGCCTCCCCTTCTTATGTCTTGTTTGCATGCCTAGTTAGCTTCATGAGTTAGCATGTTTTTCTAGCTTACCTTAGCTTTAGTCTAGCATGTTTTTGCCTCTGTTTTGGCTCTGTTTTGGGCTGGTTAATTCAATTGAGGCTTGTATTGCATAGTTGTAGGGTTAATTCCTTCACTAGGTTGATGTTTTAATGCTTTGATCATCATTGTTTTGAGTTGAAAGTATGTTTTAGTGTTGTTTTGCACTCCATTTTAGCACTTCAAATCTCTGCAACCTCCCTCCATTCTTCACTCTTTTATTTGCTTTGAAAGTAGTTTCAAACCACTTGTTTGCCTAAGTGTGAAATTGAGGTGTTGCACCTAATGGTTTAATCCCTTAGGGGGTTCATTACCAACAGTGTAATGCCTCTTTCATGCCCAAAGTAACTTGTGGTTTGAGCTATCTCTTCATTAGAGGACACTCACCTTTGGACTTAATCGGTTAAAGAATGGATAGGTAACTAAAATGAGTAAACAAAACATGGCAAGTAAAAGAGGCAAGACAAGCATCTTTCATGCTGCATTGCATGTGTTCGAATCGGACGTTAATTCGAACACGAGGAAAATGGGACATTTCATACTCAAAGTTATGAAATGTGCCACTTTCCTTGGTCACCATCACCCTTGATCATGCATGATAGGGTGGTGGTCTTTTGAGTCTTGTTTTACACTCATTAAACTTGTACAAGCTTGGTTCCTTAACCATCATGCATGGAAAATGCTTGGTTGATGGTTTGAGAGCCGAGAGTTACACTCCTTTGAGTTTGTTTGATGATAAGGAGGGTGACAGTACAGATAACCTGTGAGAATACACTGTTTTGCCTCTGTTTGCTCTCTATTGCAGCAAAAAAGGAAGTTCAGGGCAGGGGTGGCCGACCGGCCACCACCAGTAGCCGACTGGCCACCAATGGTAGCCGACGGCCACCATTGGTAGCCAACCGTCCATCAATGAAGAAATTTGCTCAGTGTGATAGAAAAGGGGAGCAAAGGTGTTCTGGAGGTTGGTAGCCTCTTTGGTGTTCGAATACGCAAACAGATGCATTCAGTGACAAGGCGGTGGCATTTTCGGGTGGAGGAACCGAGCATGCTTGCATCCCTCGCTTCCCGAGGCCATTTAATTGCTTTGTTTAGTTAATTAGTGGTAGCTTATTAATTAGTTCAATTGCTTTGTAATTAATTAGCTTAGTATTTAGCTAATTACTTTGATTTGTAATATTTAATTAGCTTAGAATAAGTTAGTCAATTCGTTTCAATTGTTGTAAAAATTAGCTTAATTAGCGTAGCTAGTTAGCTTATTCTTTCAGACCCTCCTTCGCGAGGGCGTAATGTTGAAATAAGTGTGCGTGTGTATGTGTATGTTTTCCAACCCCACGTCTTTCTCCCTTTTATTTAATCGCTTTCGATGGTTAGATTAGGGACATCTTTAATTAGCATACCTTATGCTTACATGTTTGCATCCATTCATTTGTGTTGCATGCACCGAGGCTCGGCGCATCATTCAAACTGCATTGTCATTTCAATATCATCTTTCAATACGTGTTTATCGCGTGTCGTTCAAATCGAATCATATGCCATATTAGTAGCCGAGCCTATTAATTGCATATTGCATGTGTTGCATTAGGCATCTTGTATAGTTAGGATCATGCATCTTTCTAACCAGTTTTTGTTTTGGTTTGGAGTACTGGGTGAGTTTTTACGCTTTAGCATACTTGCATGAGTGTGATTACCATGTTGCCATGTTTCGCATGCTTGCCATGAGGCTATATGCTTACTTGCTAACCTATTTGAATGGCTGTGGATGAAGGCTTCGTTGTTTGAATTGGAACAATTCAAGAAATATGTGTTTTAAGCCTACTTTGTTGTGGCAAATCATGTTTTTTTAAGGCCACTATGTTTGGTGGCAAAACCGCATCTCTAAGCCCACTTGAGGGTGGCAAATTCAAACTATTTTCGAAAACAAACATGAGTTGAATTGTTCCAAGTCTTACGACTAGTCTATAATTGATTGTGTGCGTCACATAGTAAAGCTAGTTTAATAACCAGAATAAGAACACATAATGTTTATAAAAATCATATCATGGTTAGTAGAGGCCAATCTTTAATCAGACGAGTAGGGGTGCTCATTTAAGGACCTTCCCCTCTCGTACCTAAGTTCCCGAGCCGAGGCAACTTTGGTGATGACAGACACGTGGCCTTTGGCATGAGTCAGGGTTTCCTAAATTTTCGCAAAAATAAAATATTTAGGTGGCGACTCTGTATCTGGCAAAGTAGTCCAATTTTGGCATTATTTGATTTAAAATCGATTTTCCAAAAAGGTTTGCCGGATTTGGACTCTTTGGTGTTTATTAGTTTCACATTGCACTTGTGAGACAAGATTCAGAACTGCGGGAATCCGAACTGTAAGGCCTTCTTTTCAAACCCTTTCCGAAAGGCGGGGCGCGGAAAAAGGCGAGTCTACAGTTTCTAGTGACTCTGCTGGGATTTAGAGAACTTGACTTGAACTCATGATATGTTGTTTTATTTACACTTATGTGTTTATTTGCATTTGCATTTGCATTGGTGTGCCTAAGTCACGGTGTTTGCCATCTGCTTTTCCTGAGCGGTTTGCCAGAGGCTTGCCTGGAAAAGCTTGCCAAAAGGCTGACCGGTTGCGGGCTCTGCCACGATGGGAACACAACCCTTGGATCTGGACTACCGCTGTACCGTTTGATCCTCCTTTCACTTTTCGGTGTTAGGAGCGAGAGGTATATTAGGTGGTCTTGCTGAGGTACCCTTTTTTGACCAATCAACCTAGTTGCATATCGGAAGCCATAGAGACTATTCCAAACTTGGACAGGTTGCTCACCCGAATGCAAGATTGTATGAAATCGCTTGTTTGCATAATGAACCCCTAGATCCTGACGAAATTAGGACAGGGTAACCCTACCCCACCATAGGGGTGTTTTTGCCTCTCACTTGCTTGATACGTGCTTTTAGCGTGAAACTCTGCAGTAATGTATGTATCAATTGACAGTCTGGGTATCAGTTTTGGGGCAGAAATTTAGGGCAAAAATCAGTGTTTAAGTACAGTTATCCAGCTTATGATTGCAACTGTGTGTACCCATGTCTTGGTTAAATTGGACCTTGAAGAACATGAACTTAGGTATTATTTAAGAGTAATGGTGAGTTGGGTTGAGCCGTGTTAGTGCGCTTTAGTTTGGGGTTATTAAGTTTATTATTCTTTTTAGTATTTTTGAGTAGTTAAGTAACGTGTAGTTTTCATACTTGGTTCAAGGCACTAGTTGGACTTTCATACTCTATCCAAGGATTATATTATTCTATTTTTAGGTGAGTAGTTGCATGCTATGTATTTTTATAAATATATCTCTTTCCCTAAAACTATTTGAAAAGTAAATTGTTGTTTCGTGACTAGACAACCTTAAAAAATTATTATGGTATTATTGGAACTGAGCTATTTCTAAACATGTGTAAACTTAGCATACTGTAAATTATTTGCTATTGTCTCATGTTTATAATGGTGAATTACCATGTTTTTCGAAACTGAATTGTATTGATTATTGGGACCATCTATATAATAAAAGTCCAAGGAATTTATTCCACTGTGTGTGGTGACTCTGTATTAGGGAACAAATCTGGTTTGGGCTGTGATGACTCTAGTGCTCAACAATTGTAAGGAAAAGACCTAAGCTACGCTAGGAAACTTCAATCAGATTGTCTTAGAGAAAAGGCTCGAGTTGCCACCCTGAGAATGACTCTCGGTTCGATATTGGATCCAACAAGCTTATTGCCTTGAGAACCTTGTGGCATGTTACTTGTTAATAATGGTACCCAAATTATTGATGATCATGTTGTAATATGTTTTAAGTGAAGAATGTCATTTGTTTGTTATTGAGATATTGTAGACACCCCATTTTTTACCATCATCAAGACTTGGACGTCATCGTTGTGCACTCGATGATTATGCTTGTTTGTGTTCGTTTTGAGCACCCGAAGTCCTCGGCGAAACACCTTGTCTTTGAGCCTCTAAACCTTATCTGTTTTGTGGCATGTTTTTGGATTTAGAGCTTGTTGCCTCTAGTCTGGAAGAGAGGGTGACCTGTCGACCATGGATTGTGCTTGTCGGCTACAAGTGGTGGCAAACAGCCATTGGTCCCTTTTCCAAATATTTGTTTGCCAGTTGTGCCAACTGTTGCTCACTGAGCTGCATCTTCATACACGTGTATAGTAGGATGTATCTAAGATCAAGACTTGATTTTCTATATATAGGGGGTTCCTCCCCATTTTGAGAGGTTAGACATTTTAGTCCAAAAATCTCTCTCTCTAGAATTCTCTCTCCCTCTTGTTTATTTTTGCCTTAAAGTCTAGTTTCTCTACACTTTTGCACATCAACCCTTAATCAAACCTGGCCACCTTGGAGCTGAGGTCTCTTGGAGTCTTGTTTGTGCTCTAGAAGAAGGTTTAAGCTTGGATTGTTGCTTAATGTGTGCTTGAGCTTCAAGAGGTAGTTTTACTTGATTAGTGTACTTGCTTTGAATACTTGTTTTGCCATCCTTTTGTATTGTTTTTGGGCTGGTTTTCAACTATAAAAAACTCTGTTTTTGAGGCTTAAAATGATGGCTTGAGGCTATCTTGTGTTAAGGGTAATCCACCCTTCTTGTTGCTTAATTGTTTAGACTTTTGCACCATTTTTCATCACATTCAAATCAAACTTTTTGGGCCTTTTGACCAATGAATTCAAAGGTTTTTCAGTGGTAAAAACCTTGTTTTGAAGTCCAAAATTGGAGGGGTTAGCCTCCCCTTCTTATGTCTTGTTTGCATGCCTAGTTAGCTTCATGAGTTAGCATGTTTTTCTAGCTTACCTTAGCTTTAGTCTAGCATGTTTTTGCCTCTGTTTTGACCTGTTTTTGGGCTGGTTAATTCAATTGAGGCTTGTATCGCATAGTTGTAGGGTTAATTCCTTCACTAGCTTGATGTTTTAATGCTTTGATCATCATTGTTTTGAGTTGAAAGCATGTTTTAGTGTTGTTTTAACACTCCATTTCAGCACTTCAAATCTCTGCAACCTCCCTCCATTCTTCACTCTTTTGTTCGCTTTGAAAGTGGTTTCAAACCACTTGTTTGCCTAAGTGTGAAATTGAGGTGTTGCACCTAATGGTTTAAATCCCTTAAGGGGTTCATTACCAACAGTGTAATGCCTCTTTCATGCCCAAAGTAACTTGTGGTTTGAGCCATCTCTCCATTAGAGGACACTCACATTTGGACTTAATCGGTTAAAGAATGGATAGGTAACTAAAATGAGTAAACAAAACATGGCAAGTAAAAGAGGCAAGATAAGCATCTTTCATGTTGCATTTACATGTTTCGAATCGAACGTTAATTCGAACACGAGGAAAATGGGACATTTCATACTCAAGTTATGAAATGTGCTATGCTTGTGAAGCACAAAATCAGAGGATAACATAATGGCAGATTTGTTATCACAAAATGAAGATGAAGAAATAGTCTCCTCAAAACCCAACTCTGCCAAAATAGAGTGAAACCAAAAAATCTCACATATCCCATGTGCCATAGCCCGATACTCAGTCTCTACAGATGACCTAGAAACAACCGCCTACTTTTTACTTTTCCAGGATATAAGATGATCACCATAAAAAGTAAAAAAGCTAGAAGTGGAACGCTGATCAATCCTAGATTCTGCATAGTCAGCATCAGTGAAACAAGAGAGCCCAGATTAAAGACCAACTGTGAAGAGCAATCCCAAGCTAGGAGAAGTCTTCAAATACCTGAAAATGTGATGAACCGCGTCAAGCTACTCTGTACAAGGTGCATGCATGAGCTGACTCACAACACTAACCGCAAATGTTAAGTCAGGTCTAGTGTTGGTTGTGAGAACCCAAATATAAAAATAAAAATAAATAATTAAATAATAATAATTTTACAAATCTCAAATATTTTCTTTTGAATCTTAAAGTGCAAATTAAATATTATTGGACGACCTTTTAATTAATTTTAAACCTAAATAAATTTGTGATGAAAGTATTTAGTTTTGAGGCAAGATTTTTATAAAGAATAATAAGGGACAAATTAGTAATTATATTTTAATTTAATAATAGTTGTGTTTTATTAAGTTAAAAAATAATATAAAACAAAGGATAATTATTTAGAGTTTTGTTTAGATATACAAAACAACCCTAGGGCCTCTAACAATACTATAGCAGCAGCAGTAACAGCAACGTGAGAGCGGTTGAGAGAAAAGCAAAAAAAATTAAAAATAATAAAATAATAATAACAAATAAAAAAGAGGTTACAACCAAGAAGAATTTTTTTGTGTGTGGTAGGTCTCTATCTTTCTTCTTCCTTTTGTTTTTGTTCTTTTATCCTTAATCTGTTATTATTTAATTCATTGATGAAGAGGTTGTACATGTATGTATTATATGTGTGTGTGTGTATGTGTGTGTGTGTGTGTGTGTGTGTGTGTGTGTGTGTGTACGAGCACGAAATAATCTTCACTCATATAATTCTATTGATCAAGCTTGTGCTTCTTCAAATATCATTGTAACACCTAAAATCACAAACGTGAGCTAGCTAGCAAGTGTGTGCCGGAAACTCCTCCGATGCCTAAGTCAGCAAATAGACTAAAGAGGCAAACGCTCTGTGAATTCGAGTGTATAAATTGCAATACCTGAGAAGAGGGTTTGGTATGAGCTTTTGTAGATTCTGTATGGCACAGTCCTAATAGGACTCTAACTCTCCTTTGTAGAGTCCTCCTAGGAATCGCATTCCTAAAAGATAATGCCTATCCTTTGTCACCCTCCTCACTACAAGCCAAGTGAGATGGCACAACTCTTTGCTCGGCTTTCTGCCGCACAACCAGACTGCTTGTGCTATGCCTACCATTAGCTTAGCCGTGCAACAGTTGCACAGTGCGCCATGAAACTGACATTACGCGGCTTTCCTCTTAGCACAGTCAATCTCCCATCTCGGCCTGTTTTGACCGCCATCCCTTGTAGCCCGGTTCAATCCTTGACCAACATTATGAAGTAGCTAGGTCCTAGAATGTAGACCTTTACTAGTCTGGTCAAACATCTTTTTAGGTGAGAGAGTTGAGAGAAAAGCAAAAATAAAAAAGTAAAAAAATAAAAAATAAATAAAAAAAAAAGATTGCAACCAAGGAAGAATTTTTGGGTGTGTGGCAAATTTCTATCTTTTTTCTTCCTTTTGCTTTTGTTCTTTTATCCTTAATCTGTTATTATTTAATTCATTGATGGAGAGGTTGTACATGTGTATATATATACTATTAAGAAATCTGAAGAGATAAATTCATGTGTAAAGAATGGGTGTGATTCTTAGTCCAAAAATTCTGCACAAAACTGCAAACTTTAGAAATTAAGAAACTATATTAAACGAATGAATTTTAAGCTTAAATTTTTACCGCAACTTAATTACATATTGAACTTCATACCAGAATTTTTGTATAATTTTTGGGAGTCCAAATAGATATAAAATGATGCATTTAAATATGTCTACAAAAATAGTGTATAACAGTAATTTCAAAAATGTCACTCTTTAGGTATAAATCTAAAAATTATCAAATTAGCTCCATTAGAATCGTTTATGAGTCTAGTTTCTTACATTTTTTGCCTTGCGTTGGTTGCTCATGTATATTAAGAGAATTGTCAATTTCTTTAAAGTGCTACAGAAAACGACCTGTTTGGATATAATTAATTGTAACTAATTCTTTCAACAAGAAAATCAAGTGAAACCAATTGAAAACTTGAGATATAGTAGTTGATATCTAAAGAGTTTTGGAATTTTTCCAATGGCGTAGAGTAGGTTTTTAGTTTTCAAAGTTAGCGAACAGTTTGGGAAAATCTGTCTAAAATTCTATTTTCACCTCAATGCATCACTTGATTAAGTTTCGATCGGAACCCATGTCTTGGTTAAATTGGACCTTGAAGAACATGAACTTAGGTATTATTTAAGAGTAATGGTGAGTTGGGTTGAGCCGTGTTAGTGCGCTTTAGTTTGGGGTTATTAAGTTTATTATTCTTTTTAGTATTTTTGAGTTAGTAGTAACGTGTAGTTTTCATACTTGGTTCAAGGCACTAGTTGGACTTTCATACTCTATCCAAGGATTATATTATTCTATTTTTAGGTGAGTAGTTGCATGCTATGTATTTTTATAAATATTCTCTTTCCCTAAAACTATTTGAAAAGTAAATTGTTGTTTCGTGACTAGACAACCTTAAAAAAATTATTATGGTATTATTGGAACTGAGCTATTTCTAAAACATGTGTAAACTTAGCATACTGTAAATTATTTGCTATTGTCTCATGTTTATAATGGTGAATTACCATGTTTTTGAAACTGAATTGTATTGATTATTGGGACTATATATAAAAGTCCAAGGAATTTATTCCACTGTGTGTGGTGACTCTGGCTATTAGGGAACAAATCTGGTTTGGGCTGTGATGACTCTAGTGCTCAACAATTGTAAGGAAAAGACCTAAGCTACGCTAGGAAACCTTCAATCAGATTGTCTTAGAGAAAAGGCTCGAGTTGCCACCCTGAGAATGACTCTCGGTTCGATATTGGATCCAACAAGCTTATTGCCTTGAGAACCTTGTGGCATGTTACTTGTTAATAATGGTACCCAAATTATTGATGATCATGTTGTAATATGTTTTAAGTGAAGAATGTCATTTGTTATGTTATTGAGATATTGTAGACACCCCATTTTTTACCATCATCAAGACTTGGACGTCATCGTTTGTGCACTCGATGATTATGCTTGTTTGTGTTCGTTTTGAGCACCCGAAGTCCTCGGCGAAACACCTTGTCTTTGAGCCTCTAAACCTTATCTGTTTTGTGCATGTTTTTGGATTTAGAGCTTGTTGCCTCTAGTCTGGAAGAGAGGGTGACCTGTCGACCATGGATTGTGCTTGTCGGCTACAAGTGGTGGCAAACAGCCATTGGTCCCTTTTCCAAATATTTGTTTGCCAGTTGTGCCAACTGTTGCTCACTGAGCTGCATCTTCATACACGTGTATAGTAGGATGTATCTAAGATCAAGACTTGATTTTCTATATATAGGGGGGTTCCTCCCCCATTTTGAGAGGTTAGACATTTTAGTCCAAAAATCTCTCTCTCTAGAATTCTCTCTCCCTCTTGTTATTTTGTGCCTTAAAGTCTAGTTTCTCTACACTTTTGCACATCAACCCTTAATCAAACCTGGCCACCTTGGAGCTGAGGTCTCTTGGAGTCTTGTTTGTGCTCTAGAAGAAGGTTTAAGCTTGGATTGTTGCTTAATGTGTGCTTGAGCTTCAAGAGGTAGTTTACTTGATTAGTGTACTTGCTTTGAATACTTGTTTTGCCATCGTTTTGTATTGTTTTTGGGCTGGTTTTCAGCTATAAAAAACTCTATTTTTGAGGCTTAAAATGATGGCTTGAGGCTATCTTGTGTTAAGGGGTAATCCACCCTTCTTGTTGCTTAATTGTTTAGACTTTTGCACCATTTTTCATCACATTCAAATCAAACTTTTTGGGCCTTTTGACCAATGAAGTTCAGAGGTTTTTCAGTGGTAAAAACCTTGTTTTGAAGTCCAAAATTGGAGGGGTTAGCCTCCCCTCCTTATGTCTTGTTTGCGTGCCTAGTTAGGTTCATGAGTTAGCATGTTTTTCTAGCTTACCTTAGCTTTAGTCTAGCATGTTTTTGCCTCTGTTTTGACCTGTTTTGGGCTGGTTAATTCAATTGAGGCTTGTATCGCATAGTTGTAGGGTTAATTCCTTCACTAGCTTGATGTTTTAATGCTTTGATCATCATTGTTTTGAGTTGAAAGCATGTTTTAGTGTTGTTTTACACTCCATTTCAGCACTTCAAATCTCTGCAACCTCCCTCCATTCTTCACTCTTTTGTTCGCTTTGAAAGTGGTTTCAAACCACTTGTTTGCCTAAGTGTGAAATTGAGGTGTTGCACCTAATGGTTTAATCCCTTAAGGGGTTCATTACCAACAGTGTAATGCCTCTTTCATGCCCAAAGTAACTTGTGGTTTGAGCCATCTCTCCATTAGAGGACACTCACATTTGGACTTAATCGGTTAAAGAATGGATAGGTAACTAAAATGAGTAAACAAAACATGGCAAGTAAAAGAGGCAAGATAAGCATCTTTCATGTTGCATTACATGTGTTCGAATCGAACGTTAATTCGAACACGAGGAAAATGGGACATTTCATACTCAAAGTTATGAAATGTGCCACTTTCCTTGGTCACCATCACCCTTGATCATGCATAATAGGGTTGTGGTCTTTTGAGTCTAGTTTTGCACTCATTAAACTTGTACAAGCTTGGTTCCTTAACCATCATGCATGGAAAATGCTTGGTTGATGGTTTGAGAGCCGAGAGTTACACTCCTTTGAGTTTGTTTGATGATAAGGAGGGTAACAGTACAAATAACCCTTGAGAATACACTGCTTTGCCTCTGTTTGCTCTCTGTTGCAGCAAAAAAGGAAGTTCAGGGTAGAGGTGGCCGACCGGCCACCACCAGTAGCCGACTGGCCACCAATGATAGCCGACGACCACCATTGGTAGCCAACCGTCCATCAATGAAGAAAGTTGCTCAGTGTGATGGAAAAGGGGAACAAAGGTGTTCTGGAGGTTGGTAGCTTCTTTGGTGTTCAAATACGCAAACAGAGGCGTTTAGTGACAAGGTGGTGGCATTTTCGGGTGGAGGAACTGAGCATGCATGCATCCCTCGCTTCCCGAGGCCATTTAATTGCTTTGTTTAGTTAATTAGTGGTAGCTTATTAATTAGTTCAATTGCTTTGTAATTAATTAGCTTAGTATTTAGCTAATTACTTTGATTTTTAATATTTAATTAGCTTAGAATAAGTTAGTTAATTTGTTTCAATTGTTGTAATAATTAGCTTAATTAGCGTAGCTAGTTAGCTTATTCTTTCAGACCCTCCTTCGCGAGGGCGTAATGTTGTAATAAGTGTGCGTGTGTATGTGTATGTTTTCCAACCCCAAGTCTTTCTCCCTTTTATTTAATCGCTTTCGATGGTTAGATTAGAGACATCTTTAATTAGCATACCTTATGCTTGCATGTTTGCATCCATTCATTTGTCTTGCATGCACCGAGGCTCGGCGCATCATTCAAACTGCATTGTCATTTCAATATCATCTTTGAATACGTGTTTATCGCATGTTGTTCAAATCGAATCATATGCCATATTAGTAGCCGAGCCTATTAATTGCATATTGCATGTGTTGCATTAGGCATCTTGTATAGTTAGGATCATGCATCTTTCTAACTAGTTTTTGTTTTGGTTTGGAGTACTGGGTGAGTTTTTACGCTTTAGCATACTTGCATGAGTGTGATTACCATGTTGCCATGTTTCGCATGCTTGCCATGAGGCTATATGCTTACTTGCTAACCTATTTGAATGGCTGTGGATGAAGGCTTCGTTGTTTGAATTGGAACAATTCAAGAAATATGTGTTTTAAGCCTACTTTGTTGTGGCAAATCATGTTTTTTTAAGGCCACTATGTTTGGTGGCAAAACCGCATCTCTAAGCCCACTTGAGGGTGGCAAATTCAAACTATTTTCGAAAACAAACATGAGTTGAATTGTTCCAAGTCTTACGACTAGTCTATAATTGATTGTGTGCGTCACATAGTAAAGCTAGTTTAATAACCAGAATAAGAACACATAATGTTTATAAAAATCATATCATGGTTAGTAGAGGCCAATCTTTAATCAGACGAGTAGGGGTGCTCATTTAAGGACCTTCCCCTCTCGTACCTAAGTTCCCGAGCCGAGGCAACTTTGGTGATGACAGACACGTGGCCTTTGGCATGAGTCAGGGTTTCCTAAATTTTCGCAAAAATAAAATATTTAGGTGGCGACTCTGTATCTGGCAAAGTAGTCCAATTTTGGCATTATTTGATTTAAAATCGATTTTCCAAAAAGGTTTGCCGGATTTGGACTCTTTGGTGTTTATTAGTTTCACATTGCACTTGTGAGACAAGATTCAGAACTGCGGGAATCCGAACTGTAAGGCCTTCTTTTCAAACCCTTTCCGAAAGGCGGGGCGCGGAAAAAGGCGAGTCTACAGTTTCTAGTGACTCTGCTGGGATTTAGAGAACTTGACTTGAACTCATGATATGTTGTTTTATTTACACTTATGTGTTTATTTGCATTTGCATTTGCATTGGTGTGCCTAAGTCACGGTGTTTGCCATCTGCTTTTCCTGAGCGGTTTACCAGAGGCTTGCCTGGAAAAGCTTGCCAAAAGGCTGACCGGTTGCGGGCTCTGCCACGATGGGAACAAAACCCTTGGATATGGACTACCGCTGTACCGTTTGATCCTCCTTTCACTTTTCGGTGTTAGGAGCGAGAGGTATATTAGGTGGTCTTGCTGAGGTACCCTTTTTTGACCAATCGACGTAGTTGCATATCGAAAGCCATAGAGACTATTCCAAACTTGGACAGGTTGCTCACCCGAATGCAGGATTGTATGAAATCGCTTGTTTGCATAGTAAACCCCTAGATCCTGACGAAATTAGGACAGGGTAACCCTACCCCACCATAGGCTCTCACTTGCTGGATACGTGCTTTTAGCGTGAAACTCTGCAGTAATGTATGTATCAATTGACAGTCTGGGTATCAGTTTTGGGGCAGAAATTTAGGGCAAAAATCAGTGTTTAAGTACAGTTATCCAGCTTATGATTGCAACTGTGTGTTGTTTCTGTTTGAGCCGGGGTGTGTAGACACCCCATTTTTGACTGTCCTCAAGACTTGGACGTCACCGTTGGGACACTCGGTGATCATCCATGTTTGTGTTCATTTTGAGTTCCCGGAGGTCCCGGCTCCGCGCCCTGCCTCAGGATCTCTCAACTCGTTTGTTTTGTGTTTGGTTTTGCACCAAACACTTGTGTTTTTTTGCCTTGGGAGGGCAGGGAATGGTTGACCATCCCCACACCTCACCGGCCTTCCCCTTTTATCACCGACCATTAATTGATGCCACCGGCCTTGGTTTCCTGTTACCAATGGCCGATCGGCACTTTAAATGGTCGACCGGCACTTTGTTTGGCCGGTGACCTCCTTTCTTGGCGGTATTACCCTTTTGAACCTTTCAGGCATGGTGCATGCCAGCTGTGCCAGCTGGGATGCACAGACCCGGCTCCCCGTGCACAGGTGTGGCTGTTTTGCCCCTTTTGCACCCTTTTGGTCTAGCTTCTTGAGGAAGCTTGGACCTTTGTCTTAGCTTCCTCAAGAAGCTTGCCAGCTGTCCCTGCTTCCTCAGGAAGCCTTGCCCCCCCTTGCCCCCTTTGACCCTTTTTTTGTTTAGCTTCTTTGAGAAGCTTCAAGTCATTTGCATTGTCTATATAAGAGCCTCTCCTCCTCCATTGTTAGGGGTTGTTGAACAAAAAACCAGTGCTTATACATATACATTCTGATATACATCACCCTCTCTCTCTATATTTCCCTCTCTCTCCTCTTTTGTGTGTGTTTTGTGGCCTAAAAGTGTGTTTAGTTCATAGTATTGCACCAAGACACACACTATTACACCATACTTCGACTTAGGAGGCCTTGAGGGTTTGTTCTTGAAGTTTTAAGCTGGTTTTGATCACAAAAAGGGGCCTGACCTTGCTGTTCTTGGACTGTTCTTCAAGGGAAGCTTTGGCCGGCCGGCCATCTCTAGTGCCGACCGGCCATCCATCAATGGCCGATAACTTCATCAGCGGCCGGTGACCATTTCCCATGGCCGGTGGCCATTCCTCCTAGCCGGTGGTGTTCTACAGTGCGCAGAGAACCTATCCCGAGACTTGTGCAATCTTCAGAGGAGCTAGGCAGTGTAAACAGAGGCAGCAATGCTATGGCAGCGAGTTTCCGGGCAATGCGAGTCAAGCATGCATCATCCAAACATTTTGAGGTGGGGGTTGTGGCCACTTTAATTCTGCATTTAATTTGTTAATTAAATAGGAGTTTTGTAATAATTAATTAAGTAGTTAATTATTTATTCGATTGTGTAATATTTATTCGGACCCTTCGAGTGAGGGAAATTGTGTAATAAGTGTGCGTGAGTGTGTGCATGTCTTCCAATCCCACGTCTTTCTTCCCTTTTATTTACCCGCTTATGATGGTTAGACTAGGGCATATTTAAATTAGCATACCTTATGATATGCATGCGTGCATCCATACATCTGTCTTGCATACATCGGGCTCGGCACATCATGCTAACTGCACTTGTATTTCAACTCCAAGTTGAGTACTTGTTGGTTGCAACATTTCACATGCCATCTTTAGGGTAGCCGAGCCTATTCTAGCTACATCATGCATGTGTTGCATTAGCCATTTTAACATGAACTAGGGTCATGCATATGATTACTAACTAGTTTCTGTTTTGGCTTGGAGTACTAGGTAAGCTTTTATGCTTTAGCATACCGCATGCGTGTGAGTGTTGCCATAATAGCATGATTACCATGAGGCTAGCTGCTTATGTGATATAACTGCTTGAATGCCTGTGAGTGGAGGTTGAATTACCTAAATTGGAATGATGCATTAAAACTGCGAGTTTTAAGCCCACTTGAGGGTGGCAAAAATCTGCATTTTTAGCCTACTTGCGAGTAGCAAACCATTTTCAAAACAAACATGAAATGTTTTGTTCCAATTTAGGCGATTTGGTCTATACTTGTTTGCTACACGCATAACATAGTAATTCTAGGCTAATAACCAGAATAAGAGCATATAATGTTTTCAAAACAAGATATCACAGTTAGTAGAGGCCGATCTTTGATCGGGCGAAAGGGGGTGCTCATAGCTGACCTTCCCCAATCGTACCCAAGTTCCCGAGCCGAGGCAACTTTGGTGATGACGGACACGTGGCCTTTGGCACCGAGTCAGGGTTTCCTAAATTCCCCCAAAATAAAATAGTTAGGTGGCGACTCTGCATCTGGCAAAGCAGTCCATGTTTGGCACTCCTTTTCTAAAAATCTGTTTTCTCAAAACAATTTGCCGGATTTGGACTCTTTGGTTCAGATTAAGAACCGTGACAATTTGAGTCTGAACTGTAGTAGGCCCAAATGAACAGAACGGGATTCATCCTCCCGGGACGTTCGGGGACGTCTATAGGGTGCTGTACGGTTTCTGATTTTTTGTTTCTTTTTTGCTTTATTTTCTTTTTTGCAAGGTAGTCTTTCACCATTACTTCAAACGATTCTGTTACCCCCCAAGCACTCTGGACCCGAGTTGGAAGGATTTGTAGATCTGGGGATCTAGTCAGGGAATAGCCAGTGTTTGTGTCACTCCCACCAATTACTAGACAGAGGAGGGTTCAGCAGAATTCGCCAATTCAGCAGTCACCGTTTACCTCGCCTGTGCCCAATCAAGCCCGATCATCTACTTCTACTCCAGATAGAGAGTACTTGCCGGTTCCGGCAGTTCAAAATCCTCCAGCCGACGTGGAATATATGCTTTGACAACTCCAACAAACTATTGAGGCTATGTAGCTAGATGCTGCTCGCCAAGCAGAAGTCACCGCCCGCCAAGCGAAAATTGCAGCCCAGCAGGCTGAGTTGATCTCTAGGCTACAGCAACAACAACCCCAGCAGGCAGCAGCCTCTACATCCCATCCACCCCCTGCAAACATTCCAGTACTCAGAGCTACTGCTCCCACAGCTAATGTCTAGGAAAATGCAGACATCCCAGTGGATCTGATTCCACTCCAGACCTCCAAAGCACCGGCATACCAAACAGAGGTGCCGTTTAAATTTGAGGTCGACCCTACTGCACTGAAAGTGAGCAAGCTGGAGAAGCTCTTTAAACGGGCACATGGTGTGAACTCAATCCCTGATATAGAGGATAGCTATACTGAGTCGGCGGTGATGTTGCCGAACAGATTCAAGATGCCGTATATAGACCGGTTTGACACTTCCGGGGATCCTATGGTCCATCTACGGCTATTCTCTAACATCCTACGACCCATGGGTCTCACCAGACTACAGAAGTTGTCGGTCTTTGGTCGGACCCTGTCGGGTATAGCAATCATCTGGTATGCCAAACTCGAAGACTCTGTAAAGAGAAACTAGGAAGAGATGGTCGAGGCCTTCATAGCACAGTACTCCTACAACACTCAAATCGAGGTCACTACTCATGATCTTGAAGCAACTCTCCAGGAATCAAAGGAGGGCTTCTCTGATTTTGTGACTCGATGAAGGGCTAAGGCCTCCATGATGACTTTCCGGCCGACTGAAAAGGACCAGATCAGAATGGTGGTCCGTAATCTGCAACCAAGACTATTACAGAAGATGATAATCTTGCCTTTGTTTACTTTTGCTGACCTCAATGAGATAGGGGTGCAAATTGAGGATGCAATGAAGCAGGGTCTGATAGACCACAAGAAAGAGCAGCCCAAGAGGGCTTTCACACGCAATTCTAATACAAATACGAGTGGTAGTGCAGTTGTAAGGCCTTCTGAGGTGGGTATGGTCACCACCACACCGAAAACTGCAAACCCCTTTGCCAGTACATTCGATACAACTTCAAAAACCTTAAAGCACCAACCCCGAGGCCAAAGGGTCTTCACCCCTCTATACATGTCCTTATCCAAGGCCTTAGGGGTCATGATCAAAAAGGGGCACCTTATGCTACTAGAGCCTCGCCCTCTACCCGATCCTCTTCCCTTGAAACACAACCTGGCCAAATATTGCACTTTTCATCAACAGCATGGTCACGACACTGACCTATGCTTCAGATTATGTCATGAGATTCAAGATCTCATTAACAATAAGTGATAGCGCCTCCTCACAAGCCTAATGCCACTACAAATCCCCTCCCACCACATAACAAGGTCCCTCCACCTCGGCAAATAAACATCATCCATACACTGGCCATCCCTTGCGACCTCAGTATATACATCACCCCTGTCCACCAACCAAAGCCGATGTTGTTCATCTCGAAAAGCACAGATCTATGCATGGTGAACGCGTCCACATTCCAACCCAAACCTGTGGTGGTGACTGTGGTAGATGAAGGCAGGCTAGCCTTGGTGGAGAGTGAGAATACCAGTCCAGTGCCTAAGGGCTCCATGTATTTAGCTGAGGAGGAATACAACCTGTGTCGCTACATTATGCCAACCAATCAGGCCAAACCAGAGCTAGAGTTGCCAACAGGAATGAGAGTCAGTGTAGTCTGGAATGATGGCCCGAGCCAAATTCTAGATGATCTAGCAGAGTTGGAAGATGTCTTGGACAATCTGCAGTTTTGCGATGAACAAGATCCGGGGAATGTACAGATTGATTGGTTTGATCTGAATGGGTCGACAAATAACTCGGGGTGGCTCAGTGATGAACCTGATGTGGATGAGGGACCTAAACCAAAGCTGGAACAGCCAGAAGCAGGAACTGCTACAAGGGTCGAAACGGCCGAGGACAAGGGAAAATTGCCGGAGAGCATCGGTATTAAGAATTCTGCTCAGGAATTGGGCATTGTTAGTACTGCTGATACAGAGCAAAAAGCCGCACTGAACCGATTTGAACAAGAAAGGGATGGGAATAATCAGAAGCCTGGAAAATCCCAAGGCCTTGCGGGGAATAATTGTGATGTTGACATGGGAGTACTTACAACAGAACCGAACAATTGTCTGTCGGTTGCCGGAGGAATATAGTAAGAAGATAATGATGTACATCTTGCTCACATTGATGAGGATTGGGGTCAAGACTTGCCAGACGACACTTGGTACTCTGAGGAGGTGGATCACATGACCAAGAGCGGGCGATACTTCAAGCCCCCGCACTTGGACCAACCCGAAGCATCCGAAAAGGATAAGGAAGCTAAAAAACAGAGGGAAAAACTGTTACAGGAAGAGGCTATACTGAAACAGTTGAAGAGGATCCAAGCGGACATATCTATCTGGGGGTTGCTCATGGCTTCGCGCGTGCACCGGCAAGCTGTCCTGTCAGCAATGGATAAGGCCAAGCTGTCTATTGACACAACCCCAGAACAATTAGTGGGACTTTTCTTCCCAAGAGGTGCTTCGCCGACTTTGACCTTCTCGGATAAGGAATTACCGCCCGAGGGCTCTGCGCATAACAAACCCTTATACATCTCAATTGAATGTAGAGAGAAGTGGGTGCTGGTTGTATTGGTTGACACTAGGTCTGCGATTAATGTTTGTCCGTCGCACACAGCCGATGCTATTGGCTTGAAGCCGACAGACTTTGTACCTACGGCCCAGGTGATTCGGGCATACGACAACATGAGCAGAGAAGTGATGGGAACAATGCAATTCAGAGTACAAGTTGGCCCGGCACAACAGGATATTGAGTTTCACGTCCTGGACGTTCCGGCTACTTTTAACTTACTCCTTGGACGGCCGTGGCTGCACCAAGTGAAAGCTGTTTCTTCCACTCTTCATCAAATGTTAAAGTACCCTCTTGGAAAGGGGGTAGCCATTGTGTTTGGAAATTCATCTATACATCCTCCGTCAGAGGTTACTACACCAGTACTGGAGATTGTACATGGCGATGAAGATGTTTTCCTGTCTGTGTTTACCGTGGCTGAGGCCCGGGTGGTGCAAAATATCTTGGCTATTAATAAGGGGTTGTACGTTAGTGCTCAATCAGTCTACCTCATGAACAGGCTACAACATATACCCAAGATGGGATTAGGAAAGAGTGGTCGGAAGGGCGTTACTACACTGGCTGAAGTGCCACATAACCGTCATGCCTTTGGCTTGGGCTAGACGCCCACCAAGGAGGACTGGGTGAGAAAAAGGAAGGAAATGGCAGGAAGAGCCAAACCTAAGCAAAGTGGGAAGCACTATGAGCTTCTACATAGACTAATTCAGGGAACTTTGAACAGCCGCTTTGTCCGAGAGGGGGAAGACTTCCCATTTTACGGTTTTCCTAAGCCACAGTTGAACTCTGAGAAGCAGTGTCTGCCCGGCTTTGAAATTTTCTTCGACCTACAGCTGCAAGAGGGTGAAGCCACAGAGGAACGGATTGAATTAACTGCTGAAGCTGAACAGAGTACAAAGGGTGAGTCCAACAGCAGTGAACTTGAGATAGGAGCAGCACTGGCTTGTCTCCTTTTGGATCCTTAGATCAAACTAGAGAGCTTGGGGGATGACTTCGATGTTTCCATGATCGGAGACCAATCAGGTGTGGACCCTTCCAGTGGTATTCTAGATGCATCTAACGCACCCTCTCTCATTTGGCAGTTAGAGGAGGGCTTTTTGTCCAGCAGTTCTGCATCAGGTAGTGAGTCAGAATCTGATTCCACAGAGTCTGTGGAGTCAGAATCAGATTCCAATTCTTCTTAGTCAGAGTCCGGTATTCCTGGCATTGATAACCCGCATGCCGTAGTTTTGTCCAGGTCATCTTTTTCTTTTTCTTTTGAGTCGGTTGTAACCAAGGAATTGGATGAGTTGGAACTTTTGAATGTTAATACCACTGTTGTTTCTGAGTACTTCTCTGTGCCACTTGTATATTGCATTGATCATGACTTTCAAAATTTTGAAAAAAATGACAATGAAGGAATTCCTTTGGTTTTGAAACATTTGATTGATCGAGAGGAGGAGAGGTTTGTAAAACCCCTTGTTGATGAAATCATTTCAATTAATGTGGGTACTAAGAAGGATCCGCGTCTGGTCCAGGTCGGGTCCACGTTGTCTTTGGAGGAACACGAGCGCTTAGTCACTTTATTAAAAAAATTTAAAGATGTTTTCGCGTGGTCCTACGAAGACATGCCTGGAATTGATCCTGAGATTGTATAGCATCAGATCCCTCTTGACCCCGAGGCCCGACCCGTCAAGCAGAAGCTTTGGAGAATACGCCCAGATTGGGCTTTGAAGATTAAGGAAGAGGTCACCAAGCAGATAGACGCAGGGTTCTTGCTAGTATCTGAGTATCCGACTTGGTTGGCCAACATTGTTTCGGTGCTGAAGAAAGATGGCAGAATTCGGGTGTGTGTGGATTTCAGAGATCTGAATAAGGCCAGTCTGAAGGACGACTTCCCTCTACCACACATCAATGAATTGGTAGACTTCACCGCAAGCCATGCATTGCTCTCTTTTATGGATGGATTTTCCAAGTACAACCAGATCTTGATGGCACCCGAGGACAGGGAGAAGACTACCTTCACCACACCGTGGGGAACCTACTGCTACGGGGTGATGCCGTTCAGTCTGAAGAATGCTGGGGCTACTTATCAACGGGCTGCAACCACAATTCTACATGACATGATCCACAAAGAGGTTGAGATGTATGTGGACAACATGATTGTCAAATCCAAGGAAAAAGAGGGCCACTACACCGCCTTGAAGAAATATTTTCAACGAATCAGAGAATATCAGTTGAGGCTGAATCCACAGAAGTGCACATTAGGGGTAATAGCAAGGAAAATGCTGGGTTTCTTGATCACATAGAGGGGCATCGAGGTTGATCCTTCTAAAATCAAGGCCATCTTAGAAATGCCACCACCAAGGACTGAAAAGGATGTGCGAGGCTTTTGGGGTAAAGTGCAATTTATAAGACGGTTTATTGCAAAATTAACCTTGACTTATGAACCACTATTTGATCTCCTAAAGAAAGGAAAGAAATTCCAATGGGATGACTGATGTTAGTTTGCTTTTGAGCAGATCAAGCAGTACCTCCAGAACCTACCCGTGTTGTCACCGCCAGGGCCGGAGAAGCCGTTGATTTTGTATCTGTCAGTTACCGACACGACTATGGGTTGCATGCTTGCACAGGAATCTGAGGATAGAGTGGAGAAAGCCATCTATTACCTAAGCAAGAAGATGCTGGAATATGAGACCCGTTACACCCCGTTGGAGAAGGCTTACTTAGCCTTGGTATAGGCTACCAGGAAGTTGAGGCACTACCTGTTAGCTCACTCCGTAATTCTGGTTTAGAGATTAGATCCCATCAAATATCTCTTGGAGAAACCAGCACTTACGGATAGGCTAGCTCGTTGGCTGCTTCTTTTCTCCGAATTTGATTTGAAGTATGTGACTCACAAGTCTGTTAAGGGAAGAATTGTAGCTGAGTTCCTGGCCGATCACCTAGTGGAAGGGGACGAAGCGGTAGAATACCTATTCTCGGATGAAGCTATTCTGCAGGTTCAGGAAGAGATTTGGACAATGTAATTTGACGGAGCTTCTAACCAGTATGGTTATGGGATAGGGGTGTTGTTGATAGCAGCCGACAATTCCCATATACCTTTAACCTTCAAACTCCGTTTCAAAGTATCTACTAACGAAGCAGAATACGAAGCGTGTATCGCTGGCTTGGAAGCTGCCCTGGAACTAGGGGCAAAAAGGTTGGACGTCATTGGGGACTTGAACCTGGTTGTGTCTCAAGCAAAAGGAGACTGGAAGGTTAAGGAAGAAAGGATGAAAATCTATCACCAAACCCTGGATGTTCTGATTCCTAGGTTTGAGAAGCTAACCTTCACGCATCTGTTAAGAGAGAACAACAAGTTCACTGACGCTTTATCAACTCTATCTTCCATGATAGACATCTCGTTGGGAGTTTGAATACGTCCAATGCGTTCAATCATTATTGAACAGAGATATGTGCCGGCCTACAAGTTGATCGCCGCAATAGATGAAGCATAAGATCAGAACCCCTGGTATCATGATATCTGGAACTTCTTGGAAAAGAAGGCTTTTCCACTAGGGGCAAATGCCAAAGATAAAAGGACAATACGGAGAATGGCTGCTCAATTTATCATCTACAGGGGTAAGTTGTACAAATGGGGCCATTTGGGAATGCACAAGTTGTGTGTTGATGCAGAAGAGTCGAAACGCCTAATGGAGGCCATCTACGAAGGAGAGTGCCGAGCGCACATGAGTGGAGTAATGCTAGCTCGGAAGATTCTTAGGCAGGCCTACTACTGGTCAACCATGGAGGAGGATTACATTGGTTTTGTTTGGCGATGCCACAAATGCCAAATTCATGCAAATCGCATGAACATCTCGCCTTCGAAGCTGTACAACATGACTTCACCATGGCCTTTTTCAGTCTGGGGAATTGATGTTATTGGGGCAGTTACTCCAAAAGGCTCGTATAGGCATGAGCATATCCTGGTGGCAATAGACTATTTTACAAAGTGGGTTGAAGCCCAATCCTATGCCATCCTAAAAGCGTCGCATGTGGCCAAGTTCATCAGGACTAACATCATTTGTCACTATGGGGTCCCGAATGAGATCATTTCAGATAATGGTTCCCACTTCAAGAAAGAAGTGATCGACTTGTTGGAGAAGTACAGCGTGGCTTTTCATAAGTCATCCACATATCGGCCACAAACCAACGGAGCTGTTGAGGCCGCCAACAAGAACATCAAGCACATTTTGCAGAAAATGGTTTAGACTTACAGGGACTGGCCAGACAAATTGCCATTCACTCTTTGGGGCTACAGGACTTCAATTCGAACATTTACTGGGGCAACTCCGTATTCTCTAGTTTATGGGATGGAAGTTGTTCTGCCGATTGAAATAGAGGTTCTGTCGCTGCGGGTTATGGCTGAGTGCCAGATAGCAAAAGCGGATTGGCAGCAGAGCAAGTTCAAGGAACTAGTGTTGTTTGATGAGAGGAGGCTGAAAGCACTGTACCATGTTCAAGGATATCAACGTAGAATCGCCGTGGCTTTCAACAAGAAAGTAAAGTCCAGGAATCTGAAAGAAGGGGATTTGGTGCTGAAAGACAACTGAGCTCCCATCTATGACCCTAGGGGCAAGTTCAGACCTAATTGGACTGGTCCTTATATCATCAAGTCGATCTGGTCGGGTGGAGCTATGATTCTTATGGACCTAGATGGCCTAGAATCCTCCTCTTTTTCCCACGTGGCATCCGTCCCATAGTGTTCTTTCCATTCCACTTTCACCATTGGGATGGACTTGCTTCTCAATTGTTTCACTTGCCGCTGAACAATTCGTTCCGGCCTTTCAGCATATTCCATATTTTCATCAATAGCTACCTGGTGATAATCAATCACATGAAACGGGTCTCGGAGGTAACCCTTCAACATCGACATACGAAACACATTATGGATTTGCTCAAATCCCGGTGGCAAAGCAACTCTATAAGCAACTGGACCAAGCCTTTCCAGAATCTGAAACGGCCCAATGTAACGGGGCGACAACTTGCCCTTCTTCCCAAACCTGACTTGGCCTTTCATCGGGGAAACACGGATGAACACATGGTCACCAACCTCATACTCAAGAGGTCGTCTCCGAACATCTGGATAATTCTTTTGTCAGTCTTGAGCGATTTTGAGCCTTTGCCGAATAGTTTTGATCTTTTCAGAAGTATCTTACACAATTTCAGGCCCAAGCAAAGCTCTATCCCCGACTTCTGTCCAACAAATAGGTGATCTACACCTTCTACCATACAAAGCCTCGTACGGTGCCATATCGATGCTCGAGTGGAAGTTGTTATTATAAGCACATTCTGCAAGTGGCAAGTAGTCCTCCCAACTCCCTTGAAAATCCAAAGCACACATGCGAAGCATATCTTCCAAAGTCTGTATGGTTCGTTCTGATTACCCATCTGTCTGTGGGTGGAATGCAGTACTAAATCTCAATTCTGTTCCCATAGCTTCCTGCAAACTCTTCCACAACCTAGATACAAATTTCGGATCTCTATCTGACACAATAGATATCGGGACTCCGTGCAAACGGACAATCTCATCAACATAAATGGTAGCCAATCTGTAAGCAGTAAATGTAGTTTTGACAGGCAGAAAATGTGCAGATTTAGTCAGTCTATCAACTACTACCTAAATAGAATCCATACCTCGGGAAGTCCGAGGTAGGCCAACAACAAAATCCATAGTCACATGCTCCCACTTCCATTCAAGAATAGGGAGAGGTTGAAGTAGACCGCCTAGTTTCTGATGTTCAGCCTTAACTTGCTGACATTGAAGACATTTGGACACATATTCTGCAATCACTTTCTTCATTTTAGGCCACCAATAGGTTTGTTTCAAATCCCGATACATTTTATTGTTACCCGGATGCATAGCAAATGCGGATCTGTGGGCTTCATCTAAAACCCTCTTCTTTAGTTCCGGAATATCTGGGACACACATTCTGTTCCGAAATCTCAACACTTCATTCTCAACACTAAACTCTGCTTTCGGACTTGTCTCAAATTCATCAATTACCTTCTTGAGAGATTCATTCTCCTTCTGTCTCTGTTTGATTTCATCAATGATTGCCGGCTCGGCTGTAATAGCGACTATCAATCTGCCCTGTTCACACGTTACCACTTCAATTTCAGACTTCTCAAAATCTTGCAAGATCTCTTTCTGTTCAGTAAGTAAACAAGCCATACTCCCCGTTGATTTTCTACTCAAGGCATCAGCAACTGTATTAGCTTTCCTGGGGTGATACTGAATCTCTAGATCGTAATCCTTTATCAATTCCAGCCATCTCCTCTGCCGCATATTCAACTCTTTCTGTGTGAAAAAGTATTTTAAACTTTTGTGATCCATGTTGACTTCACACTTTGCTCCATACAGATAATGCCGCCAGATTTTCAAAGCAAAAACAACTGCGGCCAATTCTAGGTCATGTGTTGGATAATTCTTCTTGTGTGGCCTCAACTGTCGGGAGGCGTAAGCAATAACCTTTCCGTTCTGCATTAACACACAACCCAAACCTTTATAAGACGCATCACTGAAAATTACAAAATTCTCCGTACCTGAAGGCAGTGTCAAAATTGGTGCAGTGGTTAATCTCGTCTTCAATTCATGAAAGGCTGATTCTCTTTCGTCGCTCCACTCAAAAGGTTGCCCCTTGCGTGTCAGTTGGGTAAGAGGCACAACTAATTTCGAAAAGTCCTTCACAAACCTCCTGTAGTACCTAGCTAGGCCCATGAAACTACGGGCTTCTGTCACATTAGTCGGTGTAAGCCAATTCACAATTGCTTTTATTTTCTGCGGGTCCACTGAAATTCCTTCTTTGTTGATCACATGCCCTAAGAAAACAACCTCATCCAACCAAAACTCACATTTCTTTAGTTTAGCAAATAATTTTCTTTCCCAAAGTATTTGTAGGACAGTTCTCAAATGGTGTTCATGTTCAAGTCTATCTTTAGAATATATCAAAATATCATCAATAAAAACCACAACAAATTCATCAAGGTAGGTTTTAAAAATCCGGTTCATTAAGTCCATAAATGCTGCCGGAGTGTTAGTCACCCCAAATGGCATAACAAGAAATTCGAAATGTCCATACCTCGTTCTGAATGCGATTTTCTCAACATCTTCTGCCTTAACTTTCAACTAATGATACCCGGATCTCAAATCAATCTTAGAAAACACCTATGATCCCTGCAACTGGTCAAATAAGTCATCAATACGAGGTAGGGGATATTTGTTCTTTATTGTTACCTTGTTCAATTCCCGATAATCGATGCACGGGCGTAGGGTCCCATCCTTCTTTTTCACAAACAACACTGGTGCACCCCATGGCGAAGTGCTACGTCGGATAAACCCTTTGTTAAGCAGGTCTTGCAACTGTTCTTTCAATTCTTTCATTTCAGCAGTAGCCATTCTGTAGGGAGTTTTAGAAATGGGCTGGGTGCCTGGCATAGTTTCAATAGTAAACTCTATCTCCCTATCTACTAATTCCCTTGGTAATTCATTTGGAAACACATCTGCAAATTCTCTAACAATGGGGATATCATTCAGTTCAACATTCACATATTATTCAGATAATACATAGCATAAATAACCCTGGCACCCTTTCCTGATCAGTTTACATGCTTTCATTGTAGATATCAAATAAGGTGGAGGCACTACCCCATTACCCACAAACACAATCTCTTTCTGTTCTGGTGGTTTAAACACAACCCGTTTTGTCACACAATCAATGGTGGCACAATACTTGGTCAACCAATCCATGCCTAGAATTACATCAAAATGCCTAAAGTTCAAGGGCAACAAATCTACATATAGGGTAGCATCCTCAACACGCATCTTACAAAACCGGTATATAGATTCACACAATACAGATTCCCCAGATGGAGTAGACACACATAGCAGATATGGCAGTAATTCTAATGGTCTATTCAATCTAGATGCAAATGCATATGTCACAAAAGAGTGTGTGGATCCGGAATCAATTAATACAAAAGCATCCTAATTACATATAGAAATAGTACCTGAGACAGCTGCGTTGGCATTCTGTGTATCGCCCGGAACAAGCGAAAAACTCTCCCCTGTCTCACGGTATCCTCGGTGGTAGCGGATCTCAAAGTATTTCCCGGCTTTGGGATCGATGCAGTGGAACTAGCAGCTATCTTTCCCCTATTCTGATTACAATCTCGGGCCATATGCCCTTGTTTCCCACATTTGAAACAGGCTCCTGACACACGGTAACAAACTCCACGGTGCCTTCTGCTACAAATGTTGCACATGGGAGCTGTGTCTCGGGAAGAATTTGAAGTATTCGAGGAGCCCGTATTTTGCTTCTTTGAAAATTTCTTCTTTGAGAAGAAGCCTTGCCTTTTGTTACTCTTCCATTCTGTTGTTGGCTTAGCCTGTCTAGCTATATTAGCCTCTGATATGATGGCCCTGTCCAGCACCCCAATGTTGGTCTCCAGCTTCAAGACATTCACTCTTTCTAAAATGTCACCTCGAAGCCCACCTTCAAAATGCCTCGCCTTCTTATAGTCCGTATCAATCACGTGCGGTGCAAACCTGGCCAATTCAGTAAATTTGGCCTCATACTCAGCTACAGTCATACTGTCTTGCTTAAGTTCCATGAACTCTGCTACCTTCCTATCCCGAACACACTGCGGGAAGTACTTGTCATAGAAAATTTCTAGAAATTTTGCCCAATCAGCATCTTTGTAATTCTCACGCATTAACATCCACCATCTTCTTGCTTCGTCTTCTAGCATAAAAGTGGCCAGAAGCACTTTCTGAGTCTCCGAGCATGGGAACACTTCAAACAATTTCTCAATGCCGAGGACCCATGCTTCGGCTTTCAACGGATCTAATCCACCATGGAACTGCGGTGGTTTCATCTTCTTGAATTCTTTGGTAAGAGCTATTATCCGATCATCATTCTGATTATCTGGCACAAGAGGTGCCGGAGGTGGTGGTGGAGGATGTGGTTGCTGCCACTGTTGTTGCCATTCTTGTTGTTGCCTCAATGTTTCTGCCATTTCCTGAATCAACCTTTCCACTATCCATTTTGACAGTATAGGACTCTTCTATCTCATCACCTCTTGTTCTCACCATCTGATTAGACTCACATTATACTTTATACGAAAGATTTACAAGTATGCATATATTAAAGAGCACACATATTCATACAGTTTGCAAAGCAAGAAAATCACAAACTTATAACACATAGTCGTTCATATCAAAACATTTAGATGCATTCTCGATACTATCAAAGTCATATTTATCACATGAATACATCCTATATCTTTTCTAGGCGCTTATTGCTCTTTTGGACAAGTGTGTGAGTTATTAACTCGTGCTCTGATACCACTCTATCATGACCCGAACCCGCCCCCATGGGTTAAGGACATAACCGGCCAGTAATCATGAGATTACCTACGGCCTCAAACCAAAACAAAAGTATCTTAACAGAGTTATCGGGGGCTAAACGAAAGCAGTTCAAAAATTTGTCCATAGAGCTCTGCTTACATGGCACATCCAAACAACCAAACATATATACATTAATAACTCACAACAGTGATACAGTAGCATAAGTTCTGTACAAACAAGATCATCCAAAAACTAAGTCAACCCATGAAACTATATACTGACATATGCAAAGTCCTCGCCAACATGACAAAAATAACATAGCATAGCAGAAAGGCAAAGACAAGTCTCGTGCGTGAGACACTAGGGCTGACTCTCCAAAACTTGGTTGTTCCACACAGACTTCACTAGGACTGGGTCTAGGCCTCTCTTGGCTCACCTACAAACACATGAATGAGCGTGAGCGATAGCCCAGTGAATAATATCAAGTAAGAAGATACAAACGATATGTAGAACAACATACTCCGAACGGCCTTGGGCCCAATTCACGTTTTTATTTAACATTTATATACACAATTTAAGTCAGTGACTTTGGTTTCACACGTACTGGCCCTTGGCCCATTTATCTTCCATTCCTGTCAAAACGGCCTCTGGCCCACTCATTTATGTCAAAACGGCCTCTGGCCCATCCATTCATGTCAAAACGGCCTTTGGCCCATCCATTCATGTCAAAACGTTGTCCACCATTCAAATTAATGAACTTTCAAAAATTACATAAGTAATTGGACAACAACATGTTTCAAATATCTTGTTAAGATATTACTCACAGTGATCGGCTTGTGGATTTGCCCTGGAGCTCAACCCTACACATTCCATGAACACAAAAGGGTCACTAACAATTCAATCCGTTCTAAATTCACATTTTCCTCTTTAGGCTTTATTCTTATCTCTTTAACTCATTCACAATGTTTAACACATGCCTAAGAGTGCTTGCAAGTGAAAGAGAACGGAAAACGAAACACAGAATGCGAAAATAAAATTTCAGAAAACAGGGTCCCCGCTCGAGCGTGGACTCCCCCGCTCGAGCGGACCCTTAAGGCCTGCAAAAGTACTGGCTGCATGAAAAATAAACTCGAGCGTGAAATAGGGCGCTCGAGCGGAAGGCCTGTCTACAAAGCTTCCCGCTCGAACGTGAAATATCCCTCTCAAGCGAACACCAAGTCTACGCTCGAGCGGAGGTTCTTCCGCTCGAGCGGACCTCAAAATTCTGGAAAATCCAGAATGTGTTCTTGAGCTCCCTCTCAACATTCAAACCAATATTTCTGGCATTTAATGGCTCCAACCTCACATATTCTTGTACTAACATGGTATAAACACTAAAACACATCATCACGGAGCTCAATTTCATGAATCAAACACATGCATGCCCCAAATTGACACCAAACTCAATTCCAATATACATATTCATGCATTCAAAGCTCTTATCTTCATAAATTGTACATGCATGTGATGTATTGCTCCCATTTTCAACTTAGATGACACAAATGGTGATTATACATGAGCTTTAACCAAAATCCTACATGGATCATGTATTTTAAACTCAAACATGCAAATTCAAGCAATTACATACATGCATGCGCACATGGGTCTTTAATACAACACAATCAAACTAATTCATGTTCTTGACCCTCATTCAGACTTGAATTCACAAGATGATAACTAAAAACACATGAATTACTCACCAAGGAGCTTTAATCTTCACAATCTATGGCAAATTCTTGAGTTATCTTCAAGACTTTCAAAGTTCAAGAGCAAAACTTGCACAATTCTTCTCTCTCTCTCTCTCTCTCTCTCTCTAGCCGGCCTTCACACCCTCTCCGTGCCTATCTCAGATTTTTGATTCAAAAACGAGCAAAGAGAGTGTATATGGCTATATAAAAAGTCCCCCTAATGCTTATTTAATAATATTAAATAGTTAGGCACTAATTCACCAATTTGATCCAAATCAATTTTCAATTAAATTTCACCGTAGGCTCTAAAAATTATGCCAATCACAGTGGCGTAATCAATTCCGGGTTCTGTGGCCGATAAGGCCTTCAATTTAATTTTCGAAGTGGAAAAAAATCAAACAGATATTCCTACGGTGAACAGATAGAAATTCAAAACCACATAATGGCACACAAAATCATATCAAACACATACTCATATTCAAAATAAAGACCAATTAACATAATACGGGACAGGGGTATTACAATACTCTTGGAGCTGAGGTCCCTTGAAGTTGTTTTTGGAGTTCTTAGACTAGTTTGAGCTTAAAGAAGCTGCTGGAGTTGCAGCTTTGAAGGTGGTCTTCAAGGTTGAGCTTTTAACCTTTTAAACCCCCATTTTTGGTTAAGCTTTTAGCCCTACTTGCATGTTGTTTTAAGCTTAACTCTTAACTACAAAAAGTTCTGAATTTTGGTGCTTAAGATCTTTTTTTAAGGTCACTCTTGTGTTTGGGGTTGTTTACCCCCTCTTAGGCCTTGCTTTTGTGCCTTCTTTGTGAGCTTTTGGGACCACCTTGTTTTGGCCTTCTCACCACTGAAATCCAAAGGAATTTCAGTAGTGGGGATGGTGTTTTAAGATCCCAAATAGGAGAGGGTCATCCCCTCTCCTTGTGTCTTCAATACTTGTTTCATTAGCCTCATGAGTGAGCATGTTTGTTAAGCTTATGTTGGCCATATCTTAGCATGTATTTGGGTTTATTTTGCTGTGGCATACCACTATTTTTACTTGGTTTGGTCACTCCATGCATGGTCTATATTTGTATGCTTCATGAAGTAGCATGTCATTCTAGCCTCATTTGAGTCCATTTCTGTATGTTTTTGGTGATGTTTTGCCATGTCATACCTCTGTTAGGGTTTGGTTTTCTCACCTCTTGGATGCTCCATGCACTTGTAGTGCATTTTCATAAATTAGCCTAACATGCATCATGCTTTAACATGTCATTCTAGCATGCTTTTGGCCTAACTTCAAGAAGATTTTGTCCATGTTTTAGCATGCTCTAGCTCTGATTTTGGTTGTTTTGGCCATGCATGCATTGCTTTGTATAGCTATAGTGCATTCTAGCTTGTTAGCTTTGTGTATCAAGTCCACTAGCATGCATTGCTTGGCCTATTTCAATGATTCAGCATCATTTGTTATGTGATTTCAGTCCATGTTTCCTGGTCATACACTCATGTCTTTCACTCATTCAATGCGTTGGAGGGTTTGCCCCTTTATGCCTTAACATGAATCATTGCGTATGCCTTCATGCCTAAGCTTGCGAGCTATCATTTCAATGTGTTTTTGGGGTTATTTTGCCATAATATAACTCTGATTTTTGTTGGTTAAGTCATCTCATGCTTGGGCTTAATAGGTGTAGTATAATTCTCCCTTTTGGCCTTGTATGCATCATGCCTTATGCCCTTCATGGTAGCTTGTTTTAGCTTTGGTCCATACATGTTTTAGTATCATTTTGGCATGATCTAGGACTATTTTAGGTTGCCCTTGCCATATGCTTCATGTTTTGCATAGCTATAGTGTAAGTGCTCTTGCTAGCTTCAAGCTTTGGGCACCATAGCATGCTTCATTTGTGTTATGTACATGATTTGGCATCATTCATCATGTTATTTCAGAGTGTGTAGCGTTGCCATGTTCCCACTTCTTCCACCCTTTGAGTGCCTCTAAGGGTTGTGCATTTATTGCCTTATTTATGGCCTAGTGTGTATGCTTGCATGCCTAAGCCTTTGAGCCTCCATCTTAGCATGCTTTGGTCCATGTTTTGACCTACTTGAGCTCTGTTTGTGGTTGGTTCATGCATTTGTGCCATGTATTGCATGCCTCCTTATTAGTTTTCATGCTTTAGGACCTTTGCATGCTATACTTGTGTTTGATTGAATGATTTGGCATCATTTCTTACTTAATTTTAGTGCATTTAGTGTTGTTACACTTCTGCATTTATCACTCCTTGAGCCTTCTTGAGGGTTGTGCTCTTAGGCCTACTTGGTTGGCCAATGCATTGTGCATGCGTGCTTTGTATTTTGTGCCTACATTTTGGTGTTATGGCCTCTGTTTTGGCATGGCTGAGGTCTACCCACATTCGGTTTAAGTCCATTGAGCATTGTGTATGCCATGTTACATCGCGTTGTGCATGTTATGTTATTGTTTGCATTGCGCATGCCATGCTCTTGATTTGCATTGTGTATGCCATGATCATATTGCATTGAGTATGCCATATTGTTCATTGCATTTGTGCATGCTATGTTCATTTGCATTGTGCATGCTAGTTGTTGTTCATATTGTTGCATGCTTATGTTGTCTTGCATCGAATATGCATGCATTAGCATTGTGCATTGTGCATGCCATTAGCCTTGTTAGGTTGTTCAAGTTGCATTCCATGTTTGCATGCTTCAATCATATTGCATATTTGCATGCTTGTGTTGCATTGCATTTTTGCATACTCCATGTTACATAGCATTGTGCATGCCATGTTATGTGTTGCATTGTCTTTGGAATAGTTGTTAGTCCAAACACAGGAAACGAGGGACGTTTCATACTTGTAGTGATGAAACGTGCCTCAATTCTTGGTCGCCGACGCTCTTGATCATACATGATAGAGTTTTAGGCCTTATGTGTTTATGTGTGCATTCATTTTCATATTGAATTGTGCAACTTCGCCTCTCGGCCATCAAGCATTGAAATGCACAATTGGTGGTCCGAGGGTCAAGAACTACACTCCCTTGAGCTCATGAAATGATAGGGAGGGTGGTTGTGCACACATATCTTGCAAATACATTGCCATGCCGTTTCTTGCTCTCCGTTGCAACAAATTGGAAGAATGCAGCAACAACTGGTCGGCCAGCCTGAAAAACTAGCTGGCCGACCACTTTTTCTGCCCTGCAACAACAAAAAGTGGTCGGCAAGTGGTCTCCCACACCAACAACTGGTCGGCCACCCTCCCACAGGTCCCCAAGATGATTTAGAAGCTATCTGGAGCTTGGTGCAAGTTTCTGAGAGCAATCAAAAACAGAGACAAGTTGGGGCATCGCGACGGATTTCCGAACAAGGCGACCGGGCATGCATGCACTCTTCTCCCTCTAAGGGCCTTGTTTTATTGCTTTACTTAGCAAATGTGATTAGCTAGTTTATGCTTTGGCTTGTATTTAAGTAGTTAATGTGTTTAGCTGCTTAACTATTTTGTAATAGTTAGTTAACTAGAATTTGTTAATTAGCTTTATTCTGTAATAATTAGTTTAATTAGCTTAGATTAGCTAGTTAGCTTCTTATTCGGTCCCTCCGTCGAGAGGGCCAATTGTTGTAATAAGCGTGCGTGTGTGTGATGCATGTCTTCCAACCCCCATTTCTTTCTCCCTTTTACTTAACCGCTTACGATGGTTAGTTCTAGAGCATATTTTGTTTAGCATACCTTATGCTTCCATGCGTGCATCCATTCATCTATATTGCATGCACCGAGCTCGGCGCATCATACTAACTGCATTGTATTTCAATTCCAAGTTGAATACATGTATCGAATTGTCACATTTCATATGACATCTTAGAATAGCTGAGCCTATCTAAGTTGCATTTTCGTATGTGTTGCATTAGCCATCTTGACATGAACTAGGATCATGCATGATTTCTAATTAGTTCTTTGTTTTGGCTCGGAGTACACTGTGAGTGTTTACGCTTTAGCATACTGCATGTGTGTTATTGACTGCCATGAAAGCATGCTTGCCATGAAAGCATGCTTGCCATGAGGCTAACTGCTCATTTGATATAACTGCTTGAATGCCTGTGGGTAAAGGTTGGATTACTTGAATTGGAACAATTCATCAAAATCCTGGATTTAGCCTACTTGCGAGTAGCAAACTTCAAACCATTTTCACAAACGAACATGCAATGTTTTGTTCCAAATTAGGCGATCTAGTCTATACTTGTATGTTGTGCGCATCACATAGTAAGATTAGCTAATTAACCGGAATAAGAACACATGTGTTTTCAAAAACAAAATATCATGCTTAGTACAAGCCGATCTTTGATCGGGCGAGCGGGGGTGTTCATTGCATGACCTTCCCCTCTCGTACCCAAGTTCCCGAGCCGAGGCAACTTTGGTGATGATGGACACGTGGCCTTAGGCACGAGTTAGGGTTTCCTAAATTCCCCCAAAATAAAATATTTAGGTAGCGACTCTGTATCTGGCAAAGCAGTCCATGTTTGGCACTTCTTTATAAAAATTAGTTTTCCAAAATGATTTGCCAGATTTGGACTCTTTGGTGATTTATCGATCTTACATCACACATTGTAAGATTAGATTCAAAACCATGACATGAGTCTGAACTTGTAGTAGCTAGAGAGCAAACAGATTTCGTGCCCTCGCAGCGCGGAGCATCGGGAGTTCTCGGGGCACGTCTACAATCTCTTGCCCCCCCAAAGCTAAACACATGTGTAACCGGGTTCCAACACCTAGCCGCGGCATGAAGGAACGGAAAACAGCAGAGAACGACTTAGCAGGAATAGTACATTTATCCCGAAACCCCAAAAATTCACTTTTTCTGAGCCATCTAAAGTTGCAATCTAATTTGAGAGTTTTTAGGCAAAGAATGGCTCCATCTATGGCAAAAACAGAGCTGGAATAAAGAAACTATAAAGTCCCAGCTTTTGTAGAAAATAAGGCACTGAGTGGAAGACAGGTGGCAACAATCTGGAGGTCCCTTGCACTGATGGCCGACCGACCACCTTTTGTAGCCGACCGGCCACCACTGGTGGCCAACAGCCTCTATTCATGGCTAACAACATTCTTATGGTCTTCCTGCGTGTTGAGAGTGTTGAGAACCTGTGTTTTGTTCTGCTCTTAGTGCATTATGCTGTCATGTTTTAGTAGTTTTGTTGAGTTTCTTGTAAGTTGCTTCGATTTGTTTATCGAGTTGTTTCAATTTGTTTATCAAGTTGTTGTGTTGCTCATCTAGTTGTATTTGTCTTGTTTTGCTTATCAAGTTGTATTTGTTTTGCTTATGGAGTTGTATTTGTATTGCTTTGATTATTGAGTCGTTATTATTAGTTGTTCATCGAGTTGTTTTACTCTGTTTGCTATGTGTTGGTCGGTTCATTACCTGATTAAGAAAATGCCAATACAATGTGCAGTTTTCAATCAAGATCAATCTTGTTTTTATGCAATGTGGTGCTCGTGCGTGTAGCACGTCCGCGGGGGACCTCGGCTACAGCTCGGACTCGATTTGTGTCGCGGTTCTAAATCTGAACCAAAGAGTCCAAATCCGGCAAATCGTTTTGAAGAAAAACAGATTTTTGAAAAAGTAGTGCCAAACATGGACTGCTTTGCCAGATTACAGAGTCGCCACCTAAATATTTTTAAAATGGGGAATTTAGGAAACCCTGACTCGGCGCCGAAGGCCACATGTCCGTCATTACCAAAGTGACTTGGCTCAGGAGCTTGGGTACGATCGGGGAAGGTCAGCTATGAGCACCCCCTTTCGCCCGGTCCGAAGACCGGCCTCTACTAACCGTGATATCCGTTTTTGAAAACTTTATGCGTTCTTATTCCGGTTATTAACCTAGATTTACTATGTGATGCGCACAACACAAAAGTATAGACTAGATTGCCTAATTTGGAAATAAACACTGCATATCCGTTTTGTCTCGAAAAACGTGTTGGTTTTTGCTACCCGCAAGTAGGCTAAAATACGGATTTCAATGAGTATTCCCAACTCAAGTAATCCAACCTCCACCCACAGGCATTCAAGCAGTTTATCACACATAAGCATTTACCGCATGGCAGGCATACTGTCATGGCAACATTCACACGCATGCGATATGCTAAAGCATAAATACTTACATCGTACTCCGTGCCAAAACAATAACCCGATTAGCAAACATGCATGACCTAGTTCATGTTAAGTGGCTAATGCATCGCATACAGGGATGTAATCTAGACAGGCTCGGCTATCCTAAGCATGGCACATGAAATGCAACAACTATCACGTATTCAATTTTGGAATTTGAAATACAATGCAGTTTGCATGATGTGCCGAGCCCGATGCATGTAAATAAATGCATGAATGCACGCATGCATTGCATAAGGTATGCTAAAATAGACGTGCCCTAATCTACCATCGTAAGCAGGTAAATAAAAGGGATAGAAAGAAATGGGGGTTTGGAAGACATACACCACTCACACACACTTATTACAATTTTGCCCTCGCTCGGAGGGACCGAATAAATAAATAATACAGACCCGAAAGAAATAAACGAATAAATTAATTATTACAAAATTCTAAATATTGAAATCAAAGAAAATAAATAAATGCAAAGGGGCCTCAGCCCTGCCTTGGGATGCGCGAATGATGCGTGCTCGATCCGCCTTGCCCGGAAAAGCCGCACCCTAACACTGCTGCCTCTGTTTTTACTGCTCTGCCTCTCCAAAAATTCTCAACATTCTGGAACATCTTCCAAATAGTCTGAAATACCCCACCGGCTGGACAGAGTGATCATCGGCTGATCCATTAGATCGCCGGCTGCTTTCGATGTTTATCGGCACAAAATAGTGCCGGTCGGCACTATCTACTGCCGGCCGGCAGAAAATTCCTGCAGAGGACAGATTTTGACAGCAGCAGCAGACAGCAATGCAAGGCATGGTTTTTTTGGGCATATGTCAGCATGTCCAATACCTCCTATCATATTTAGGGACTCAAGGAGGCATGGCTCTTGATTCTAGGGCTACCAATTATGCATTTGATGCATGATAGCCTAAGGGACCAAGATTGCTATTTGGTGTAAAATGCATGCAACACAAACAAATGAAGACTAAGTCCCTATCATGTGGAGGTCAAGGGCCTTAGTGACATGAGGATTGAGATAAGTTTTCACCACTTAAAGTGTGAACTCCTCTCAATCTTCATGCTTGGTTTGACAACCCCAAACCAAGCCATGGAATGCAACTCATGCAAGCATGCATCAATAATGTAATATGGCATGAAGATGCAAAGCATGTCAAATGCTATATGACTAATACAATAAGCATGCAAAATGCTAGAATACACTAAGTATGCGAACATGCACAAGGCCAATTCCTAAGCATACAAGAGCATACCTTTAAAGCATGAACTAAGCCACATATACCAACATATAGACATGACTAATGGACTGAAATAGGGCCTAATATGATGCCAAATCAATAGATCAAAACAAGCTAAACATGCTAGAGCTCCATACAAGCAAGGCTTACAAGCCTAACATGCAAATACACACACTAAGCATACCAAAAGTGTCAAGAACAGTGGCTCACAGCCCCTTTTCATGACAAATAGATGCTAATATCTTCATGAGATCAAGCTAGAACATGCAAAGAAACGTGGCTCAAAGGCATGACATACTTCTAAGCATAATAGAGCACTTCAAAGCAAACATGAGAGGCATGCAAGAGGCCACGAAATCAACTCAAAACAGAGATCCAACATGACCTAAAAACACATAATAAAGCTCTGAAATGAAGCTAAAACAAGCATGCATACATGTTATGCTATGAGCCTAAAACAAAGGCATGCAAAGGACCAAGGGGAGAGGGGTTGTCTCTCCTTAAATGAGGCTTGAAAATAACTCCCTCACCACTGAAAACCCACTGGTTTTCAGTGGTGAGAAGGCCAAGAATACCAAGCAAACAAGGTCTTAAGCAAAGGTTCCAAAAATGGCCATACAAGGCCTAATAAGATGGACCTTTGCTCAAACCAAGAAAAGGCCTTAATGAAGGTTCAAGATCAAGTAAAAACAAGACTTTTTTATCTTAAACACAAACTCAAAAACACAAAGTAAAGAGGGTAGAAATAGGTTGCAAGAATGGGGAATATAAAGTGATGTTCTTACCCTTGAAGATCCCTTGAAGAACAAGTGGTGCAGCCACTCTCTAGTGCTCAAAACCAGTCCAAAACCAACACAAATAACCTTCCAAGTCTCTCAATCTCGAGCTAAGGTGTAAAGGTGTGTGTAATGGTGCAAAAGTGAGGTAAATCTACACTTTTTGACCTTAGATCACACACATAAGGGGAGGGAGATGATGATATAGATATATGACAGAGATATATGTATCTAAGCTCTGGTTTTTGACTCTCAAGAGCTAACCCCTAACCAAGAGGAGAAGCTCTCCTCTTATAAGCATTGTAAAGCTTGTCAAACAAGCTTGGAAGGAGTGTATCCCCTCCATACACGTGTATGGAGGGGAGCAAAAGCTACAAAGCTGTCTGAAAATATCCCAGAAAGCAAGTGCACAGTAGTCGGCAGGGCAAAATGGTCATTTCGCCAAAAATAGTGCCGACCGGCAACAAAATAGTGCCGACCGGCACAATATAGTGCCGATAGAAAAACCAGCCAGCCGGTGGCCTCTAGCCACAGCCGGTGGTATGTGGGGGTGTCTCACAAGGCACTCTCTGCCCTTCCAAGGCAAAACACAAGTGTTTGGTGCAAAACCAGACACAAAACGATCGAGTTTGGAGGTCCTGAGGCAAGGCGCGCGGGCCGAGAACTCCGGGAACTCCAAACGAACACAAAGATGGATAATCACCAAGTGTTCAAGCGGTGACGTCCAAGTCTTGAGGACGGTCAAAAATGGGGTGTCCACAGTGCGGTGCTCAGGATGCAAAATACAACACTTTTTCATACAAAAAGACTAATTTTCATTCCGATCACGGTTACTTTTTACAAAAGAGTACAAGTTTTTAAAGAAAATAAAACCATCTAAGATGTACAATGTGCTAACACTACCAGCAAAAAGAAACTAAACAAAAACATATGAATCAGTGCCAGCTATCTCAGTCTCGAGAGGCCCTCTTCGTCCTCTTCCTGGGCACAGACTCCGAGCTGTCTTCGTCAACGCCGCTGTTTGTACCTCCCTCTAAACCAGAATCTAAACCAGAGTCATCCCCGCTCTCTGCCTTAGAGCCTGACTCAACATCATCTCCACTAGCGGAATCCGAGCCAGCGTCATCGTCTCCGCTCTCGGATGACTCAGCGTATTGACCCACAGCCTCCTCGGTCTTTCTAGTCTTAGTATCATCCTCACTTAGAGCAGGCTCTGAAGGGCCACTCTCAACTCGGGTACTCCTAGCTCGGCCTCGGCCACGTGCAGGAACCTGTCTCTCTCTCCCTGCTACTAGAGGGGGTGCTGATGGTCCTACTACTGCTACCGCCGGTGCTGTCGGTAAAGGTGGGACCTGAAAACGCAATTGGTATATGTCAACCACAGTATGTAATGCAAGTATGGCGTGTAGAATGAGTACATGCAGAAGTCAGGTACGAAGTATGAATGCAGTATGAAAATGCAGTATTTCAGATGCAGTGTATCAATGCAGCGTGGGAAAATTTTTGATTGAAATGTCAATTTCAGCGTATCAGTGGAAATGTGATGACCGAAATGCAAGAAAACTGAAGAAATTAATTGAATGCCGTGGAAGCCAAGCAATGCATCCCTCCTCAAGATCATGCCCTCGAACGAGGCCAACATCTCCAGCAGATCCTCGGTATATCCTGGAGGTGCCTACAAATGCAATTTGGAATGATCAGTGTCCGGAAGGAATAAACATTTGAGCATTTGAGCAAGAATGGAAAAAATGAGAACTGTAGTACATACCGGAGGTGAATCAGGCGCTCTAACATATCTGTGACCAGCCACCGGAGGCCTAATCGGAATCTGGTAAGCCTCTCCGATGTACCGCCAACCTGTCAACTCGGTCAAAAGCTCTGGCTAACCGAAGCTCTGTCTAGCGGGGGGCACCCCTCTGGCCCAGCCCCTCGACGTTCGAGCCCTGCTCGTCGAAGGGGCGTCTGCTGCCCTCCCTACATGAGCACAAGTACCCATCAAGGGAGGCATGAGATGCGTCTGGCTATATGTCGCATAGTCCCGCTCGCCAAGAAAGTAGTCGGCATCCACGCCTCATGTAAAGTCAATCACCTCCTGGGAGGAGAGACTTTCTGTAGCCCGCATGGATGGCGGAGGTAGCATGCGAACCACCTGCAACGGCAAACCCATGGTCTGGCGTAGAAAGCGCTCACCTAAGAACTAGGCTCGGCCTACCGGTCCCTTGAGTACAAACCGGTAACGGGAAGCACCCCAAGCGCCAGTAAACTGGTACCTGACACCCTCAGGCATCGTCGCCCAGGGCTGCCACGAGATCTGCAGACAGCAAATACACAGATTGTTAGTTGCCATTAGATATGCAATATGAATAAGAGCTGAAGTAAAGTAGAAATTACTGTGAGTTTTGAGTTACCTCTGCTGCAGCCACTGTGTCAAAATACCGGCGGAAGAATGAGAAGGTCTCCCTGGTCCTCCTCACGTACCTGCCGTCGTACTGATGAGAGTAAGGTACAACATGAGGCATCTGTAGACAACCCATTTTTGACCGACCTCAAGACTTAGACGTCATCGTTTGTGCACTCGATGATTGTGCTTGTTTTGAGCGCCCGAAGTTCTCGGCGGAACATCTTGTCTTTGAGCCTCTAAACCCTTTTTGTTTTGTGCTTGTGTTTTGGGCCAAACCTTGGTGCCTTTTGCCTGGAAGGAGGAGGGGCCTTGTCGGCCACTTTTCCTATTTCTCGACCACTTGAAGTGGTCGGTCGGGTAGGTGAGGTGGCCGGTCAGCCACTTAAAGTGGCCGACTGCCATTTTTCTCCTTTTTCAGATATTTTCTTAGCCAGCTGTGCCAGCTGTTGTTCACTGAATGCCATCTCCATACACGTGTATGGAGGGATGAATGCAAGCCTTTGGCTTGATTTTCTATATAATGGGGGGTCTCTCCCCCATTTGGAGAGGTTAGACAATTTGGAGCAAATTTCTCCCTCTCTCTCTAGAATTCTCTCTCTCTCTTCTTATTTTGTGCTTGATAGTTAGAGTTCTCTACACTTTTGCACTAAAACCTTTAACCAAACATCTTCATCTTGGAGCTGAGGTTCTTGAGGCTTAGTTTGAGCTCCTAAGGCCAGTTTTAGCTCAGAATTGTGACTGATTTTGCGTTGTGCTTCAAGCGGTAAAACACTTGCCTTGTAGACTTTGTTTTAATCAATTGCTTGGCTATCTTTTTACACTATTTTGACCTGGTTTTTCAACTATAAAAAACTCCATTTTTAAGGTTTAAAAATGCTAGTTTAGGTCTTGGTGGGTTAGGGGGTTGTCTCCCCCTTTTTGCTCTTTGGCTTGTGAAGCCTTTTGTGCCTTTTTTACCACCTTTAAATCAAACTTTTTGGCCCTTTTAAACACTGAAATCCAGAGTTATTTCAGTGGTAAAAATCAACTCTTGAAGTCCAAAATAGGCGAGGTTAGCCTCCCCTCCTTGTGTCTTGCTTCCATGCCTAGGTTGCTTCACATATTAGCTTGATTTTGTAGCTTGTGTTAGCTTAGTTCAAGCAAGTTTTAGGCTCTATTTTGGCATGTTTCAGCTCTTTTTTGGGTTGGTTGGAGCACTTGTTGCTTGCTTGATTTCAGTGCATCATAGCTCTGTCACATGCTCATTCATTTCTCTCTTTCACTGCTTTTGAGAGTTGTGCCTTGAGTCTTGTTTGCAAGCTAACATGCAAGCATGTTTTTCTAGCCTTTTGTGCCTCAATCTCAGCAAGTTTTAGCCACTATTTTGGCATATTTTAACTCCGTCCAAAGTTGGTTTGGCCCTTTGAGGCTTGTATTGCATGCCTATGGTGTTGTGCTCTTCACTAGCTTAATGCTTTAGGCTCTTAAGCATGTCTTGCATGTGTCGCTTGCATGATTTAGTGTCATTTTGCATCTCATTTCAGCACTGAAATATCTGCAACCTCCCTCATTTCTTCACTTTTCCATTTTCTTTGAGGTTGGTTAGCCTTAAGGTTGTGTTTAAGCTTGAGATTGAGACTTGTGCTTAATGGTTTTAATCCTATTTTGAGGGTTTCTACTAACCAAAGGCATGATCTCTCTCATGTCTTAAGTCATCCTTTGGTTGACCCCTCTCTCATTAGAGGACACTCACCTTGGACTTAACCAGCTAAAGAATGATTTGGTAATGTAAAATATGTAAACAAAACATGACAAGTAAAACATGAACAAGATAAGCATGTTGTGTTGCATTGCATGTGTTTGGATCGGACATTAATCCAAACACAAGGAAAATGGGACGTTTCATACTCGAAGTGATGAAACGTGTTATTTTTCTTGGTCACCGTCACCTTTGATCATGCATGATAGGGTGGTGGTTGTTTTGGTCTTGTTCATGCATTCATTAAGCTTGTACAATCTTGGTTTTCTAGCCATCATGCATTGAAAATGCTTGGTTGATGGTTTGAGAACCAAGAGCTACACTCCTTTGAGCTTGAGAAATGATAAGGAGTGTAGCAGTACACATATTCCTTGAAAATGCTTTGTTTTGCCTCTGTTGCTCTCTGTTGCAGCAAAAGCAGAAGTCCAGAAAATGGGGTGACCGACCGGCCACTTAAACTAGCCGATCGGCCAGTTAAGGTGGCCGACAGCCACTTTTTGTGGCCGACTGGCCACCAGTGAATTTTTGTGCAAAAGTGTTCCTATATTGGAGCAAAGGCAATCTAGATATTGGTACAGTTTTCGGTGATCAAAGCGAGTGGAAACAGAGGCATTCGATGGCAAGGCAAGGGCATTTTTTGGAGAAAGCAACCGAGCATGCATGTATCCCTCGTCCCTCGAGGCCGTTTAAATCGCTTTACTAGTTATTTAGCATAGCTTGTTATTCAATTGTATTGTAATAATTAGCTATCTAGTATAGTTAATTAATTCGTTTTGTAATAATTAGTTAATTAGTTCGTTTTGTAATAGTTAGCTTAATTAGCATAGCTAGCTTAGCTTATTCATTCAGACCCTTCTTCGTGAGGGCGCAATGTTGTAATAAGTGTGCATACGTGTGTGCATGTCTTCCAACCCCACGTCTTTCTCCCTTTTATTTATCCGCTTTTGATGGTTAGATTAGGGACATTTTCAATTAGCATATCTTATGCTTGCATGTTTGCATCATTCATTTGTCTTGCATGCACCGAGGCTCGACGCATCATTCAAACTACATTGTCAATTTCAATACTTCTTTGAATACGTGTTTCAAAGCATGCTATCAAAGTGTTGCAAATACCATGATTAGGTAGCCGAGCCTATTTAATTGCATTATTCCATGTGTTGCATTAGGCATTTTGTATAGTTAGGATTATACATATTTCTAACTAGCTTTTGTTTTGGCTTGGAGTACTCGGTAAGTTTTACACTTTAGCATACTTGCATGAGTGTGAGTGTTGCCATGATAGCATGCTTACCATGAGACTATTTGCTTAAGTGATTAACTGCATGAATGCGTGTGGATGAAGGCTTGATTGTTTGAATTGGAACAATTCAACGAGTGTGAGTTTTAAGACCACTTTACGAAGTGGCAAAATCATGTTTCAAGCCCACTTGAGGGTGGCAAATTCAAACCATTTTCAAAAGCAAACACGAGTTGAATTCGTTCCAAATCTCGCGATTTAGTCTATACTTGCTTGTGTGCATCACATAGTAAAGTTAGCTAATAACTGGATAAGAACACATGAGGTTTATAAAACAACATATCATGTTTAGTAGAGGCTGATCTTTGATCAGGCGAGCGGCGGTGCTCATTTTAGGACCTTCCTCTCTTGTACCCAAGTTCCCGAGCCGAGGCAACTTTGGTGATGACGGACACGTGGCTTTTGGCATGAGTCAAGGTTTCCTAAATTTCCCAAAAACAAAACATTTAGGTGGCGACTTTGTAATCTGGCAAAGCAGTCCAATTTTGGCATTATTTGATTCAAAATCGATTTTCCAAAATGATTTGCCAGATTGGACTCTTTGGTGTTTATCAATCTCACATTACACTTTGTGAGATTAGATTTAGAACCATGACATGAGTCCGAACTATAGGACCAATTCGAGCTCTCCGAAAAGGGGGCGCGAAAAAGTCGAGCTACAGTTTCTGGCGACTCTACTGGGGATTTAGAGAACTTGACTCGAACTCATGATATGATGTTTTATTCACATTTATGTGTTTCTTTGCATTGCATTGCATTTGCATTGGTGCGCCTAAGTCACAGTGTTTGCCATCTGCTATTCCTGAGCGATTTGTCGGAGGCTTGCTTGGAAAAGTGTGCCATAAGGCTGACCGATTATGGGCTCTACCACGATGGGAACACAAACGTTGGATCTGGACTACCGCTGTACCGTTTGATCCTCCTTCCACTTCTCGGTGTTAGGAGCGAGAGGTATATTAGGTGGTCTTACTGAGGCACCCTTTTGACCAATTTACCTAGTTGCATATCGAAAGCCATAGAGACTGTTCCAAACTAGGACAGGTTGCTCACCCGAATGCAGGATTGTTTGAAACCGCATGTTTGCGTAGTGAACCCCTAGTTCCTAACGAAACTAGGGCAGGGTAACCCTACCCCATCATAGGGGTGTTTTGGCTCTCACTTGCTTGATATGTGCCTTTAGAGTGTGACTCTGGAAGAATGTATGTATCAATTGCAAGTCTGGGTATCAGTTTGAGGATATTAGTTTTGAGGCAGAAATTTGGGGTAGAAATCAGTGTTTGAGTACAGATTGTCTAGCTTATGATTTTAACTGTGTGTTGTCCTTGTCTAAGCCGAGGTGCTGTGCATTTGCTGATTGTTGTTTACTTTTTTTGCTTTATTTCTTTTTTGCAAGGTAGTGTTTCACAATTGCTTCCGACGAGGCAGTTACCTCCCAAGCACTCTAGACTCGAGTCAGGAGGATTACCGATCTGAGGATCTTATTGGAGGACAACCAGTGTTTGCTTCGCTACCCCCGGTTACGAGACGGAGGACAGTCAGGCATAGATCACCGGTTCAATAGTCGCCAATTCAGTGGTCACTATCTACGTCACATGTGCGCAGTTGGGCCCAGTTTTCTGCTTCCACCTCAGAAAGAGGGTGTACACCGATTCTAATAGATTAGCACCCCTCAGACAACATGGAGGATATGATACGTCAACTTTAACAAACCATTGAGGCCATGCAGCTGGATGCTACTCGCCAAGCGGAAGTTACCGCTCGCCAAGCAGAGATTGCAGCCCAGCAGGCTAAACTGATTGCTAGGCTTCAACAACAACAGCAACCACAACAAGCAGCAACTTCTACTTCGCATCCACCCCCAGTCAGGGTTCCAATACCCAGGGATACAACTAATGTCCAGGAGAATGTGGACATTCCAGCAGGGCCAGTCCCACCTCAGACTTCCAAAGCACTGGTCTACCCAACGGAGGCACCGTTTGAGTCTGAGGTCGATCCTACCGCTCTGAAAGTGAGCAAGCTTGAGAAGCTTTTCAAACGAGCTTAGGGCATCAATTCAATCCCAGATATAGAGGATGGCTGTACAGATTCGGCGGTGACATTACCAGATAGATTTAAAATGCCACACATAGACCGCTTCGATGACTCGGGCGATCCCATGGTCCATTTGCGGCGATTTTCAGATATTCTGTGGCCAATCATCCTGACTAGATTGCAGAATCTATCCCTCTTCAGCCGGACCTTATCGTGTATCGCGGCTATTTGGTATGCTAAATTGGAAGATTTTGTAAAGAGAAGCTGGGAAGAGATGGCTCAGGCCTTTGTCGCGCAATATTCCTATAACACTCAAATCAAGGTCACAACTCGTGATCTCGAGGTAACTCGTCAAGAGCCGAAGGACGGCTTCTCCGACTTCGTCACTCAATGGAGGGCCAAGGTGTCACGCCCCAAACCTGCCCCTAAAAGTTTGGGCATGACCTAACCAGAAACGGACACTTAACCTGCTATATAGAATATCCGGGGCCTGAATGGAAGCGCTAAAGAATAAAATAACATGCAAAGACATCCATTGAGCCACTACAACTATGCCAGGACCACGATTTAGAATTAAAACTCATAGTGGACATGCATCTGCGACTAAGTTACACACATCTACAAATTAGCCCAGAGATTGGGCATACAACAAAATGTTAGATACAGCAACCTTAGCCCGCAAAACATAGGCACAAAATGACAAGGACTAGCAAGCTGTCCTAGTAAGCAAAAGGGGTTCTCCAAGTGCCTGGTTATCCTTAGGCTGACAAAAGGTGCATGATATAGACGCTAGGACGAATCTTCAAGCTGGTTTCCTACAAAATCAGACAAAATGACAGAATGAGGCAATCTCAGTGAATAATAATACATAAGCAGTTTATTGGCTAAGTTCAACCACAATACATAATAGTGCATTTATTAAATGACATACAAAAGTAAATCTGATATGGTTTTATTTGCAGATCGTCCTTTAGCCTTATAATTATAGCATAATGGCCTACTGACCCAAAATTAGCAGAATAGCCTTTCGGCCCAGAATAGCCTTTCGGCCCAGATAGCCTCTCGGCCCAGATAGCCTTGCGGCACAAGTAGCCTTGCGCACAACAGGTAGCCTTACGGCACAACAGGTAGCCTTGCGGCACAACAGTAGCCTTACGGCACATAGTCTTTCGACTCAGGTAGCCTTACGGCACAACAGATAGCCTTTCGGCTCAGAATAGACAGAACGGCTTATCAGCCCAGAAATATATGTATGGATTCAAGAGGTGGCTCGTACGGATTCTAGAGGTGGCTCCCACTAAAGTGTAGCACTTAGTTCCGTACAGCACTTTGCTCCATACTAGAATTTAATCAGTCTCATCATGTCTCAATATAACAAAGCGAATACTACAATGGAATAACTATAGGTGTCATTAAATAGATTAGTCTGCTTCTGTATAACTTTTAAGACAACTTGATGATTCACAATTTCGTAATATGGCCCTTGGCCTGAGGAGTTCACATATTCACAAATTCGAATCTCACATATCGGCCCTTGGCCTCATAGGTTCACAACTTTACGATTCCTGTGACGCGTTCCATAATCACAAGATTTCACACAAAGCGTACATGACTCCACAACCTCTTTCAATGTTTCCATAATTTCATAATATGTCTCATAAAACACATAACTTCATACAAACATGATTTTTACAATAAGGATCATAACGTTAATAATAATTATTAACGGATAGAGGTACATTGAAGTACTATTACTCACAGCGTTGAGACACCATGTTGCTTTCTCCTGGAATACGTCCTGTACATAATCAATGCACATTAGTTCTCTTTTCCTTTCTTAAATCATTTCCTGAACCATTACACTTTGCATGCATTTACAATCATTATAAAGTCATCAGAAAAATATTCTAAAAATACCAGAGGATCAAGCACGCAAAGCTGAACAAACATATTTTTGTCTGAAATTAAGCTTTCCCGCTCGAGCGCCACTTTGGCCGCTCGAGCGGACTGTACGGGGCACAAAACTGCTGGAAGGTCAATTTTCTCGCTCGAGCGGGCCTTTCTCCGCTCGAGCGGACCAGGCGAAATTCTGAAATTCAGAACTTCGAATTTCATAACCTAACTCCATTTTTATGCAAGTCAAGGTGACATTAAGACAATAATTCAACCCTACATTACCATAACATGAATTCTATCTTGAGTATGACAAATTAAACAAGAGTAGACAAGATTAGTAGCTTCAACAAGCCATTTCTCTCTCAAATCCCACTCTGGATTCAAGTTCTTCATGCTCAAGAACATAACACATAATATTAACATAATTCCATGAGGTGATGACATAAAACTCAAGGATGAAAGTATAATTGCATATAACACTTAAATTAAGTGTCAAAGTAACCAATTAATAAGAAACCCTCATGAATCTAACAAGAATCAAACATGAATCATATATAACATCAATCACAAACTCTAAGTTGCCATAACAAGAAAAACTTGAGCTCACCTTGCTTTAATTCCCACAATTCTAACAATTTCGCCAAGCTTTCTTGTTGGATTCTTTTTCCCCCAATTCTTCTCTCCACTCTCTCCTTTTTTTTTCTCCCAAAAAGGCAATCACGTTTTTGATCTTAAGTCAAAAGACTTAGAGATATAACCAAAAGCATATAGGACAAAATTCAATCGCTTTATCATTCCGAAATTGAAATTTTGTAAACATGCTTAATATTACCTAAAAATTATGCTGATCACAGATATATAATCAATTTCAGATAATTAAGCCGTTAAGGCTTCCAATTCCTAAGTCAAAGATTTTAAGTATAACAGATACATTTCTTGAGGGACAGATAAACTTCCTTAAACATGGCTTTCACTTACATAAGCTTTAATTCCTCTTGGAATTTCACCGTAAACATTTAAAAGCAAAAACAAGGGTTGAGAATATATATCAAAAACATGTACGAGGTTCGGGTTATTACACTCTTCCCCCCTTAAATAAGTTTGGTCCTCCAAACTTGTTTTACCATCTAAGTTGCAGTCTCTCACTTGTCCAACTTTACTACAAATGTTCATATAGTTCCTTGGTTCGAAGAGCTCACGATTAACCCAATACTTTCGACAGTTACGAGGACTATCCACATACAAAACAAATTTCATACTTGTAATAACCATCAATTTCCCAAAAGTATATTAAAGGTATACCATGACTGATAGAAGTATATGCAATAGTTTTTAATAAGAGCAATACGATTAAAAAAGTACAATACACATCAAGATTGTTTCATAGCTTCATTTCTGAGTACTGTAACACAGAAGAATCATGTTCTAATCCAATAGTTATGACATTATCATATTAACACCATTTTGTTTGTATAAAGTCATGCAAAGGTACTATAATTGAACAAATAGTGCAACCACCTTCTCTCCTTTTTTTTTTTTGTTATAAAACCAAAAGTCAAATTCAAAATCAATAAAATCAAAAGTCAAATTCAAAATCATGTTATAACATAGCATAAACGAAATGGATAGATAGAAATAATTCATACATATTCCTATTATTCTTTTTTTTTTTTTGTTATAAAACCAAAAGTCAAATTCAAAATCATGTTATAACATAGCATAAACGAAATGGATAGATAGAAATAATTCATACATATTCCTATTATTCTTTTTTTTTTTTTTGATTCATAAACAGAAATTAAAGTTTGTGTTTGCTTATACATGGGTGCAATCAATAGCGCTAATAAAGCACTATGAAACATACTTATGAGTTCCATCAAGGAACATCCAATATTGGAAACTTGTAGCATACCTGAACCGCGGTATTATTACCTCAGGGGTTATATATATATTTTTTTATAGACCCAATTAAATCTTTGGTTATAGGACCTTAACCCAATAGTGCAGATTCACACAATGCGACATATACAAATCTCTATGATCATGTAAAAGGAGATATATATGTCTGGCAACCCATTCTTATCCTGAAATACCCCTATATTCATTTATTCTCGTCAAAATTCACAGTGACACCCAGAACAGCTTGTCGTATTGTCGTCAAATACAACATAGGGGTTGGCTTGACGAATTGTAGTATTCACATCATTTTTTTTTTTTCACAAACATGTTAATTTTACAGTAACCTATCAAATTACCAATCAATTTACTTGGTGGTTAACTCTTGCTTTGCGAGTATCATATGGACAGACACGAATACAGGCGAGGTTCCTTATATTAGTCAACTCCTCCTTATAAGAAGTCCCAATGATAGATTACAGGTTCGACATAAACAAAGCAGGGATTAGATCACAAATTATACATAACAAACAAATTTGAAACATAACGTATCAAATGATAGAATATTTCTTATCATATCATGTCATTAGAGTACGCTTAACCAAATAAACAGTTCGCATTCTAATGAGTCAAACGTTTGCTTTCATGCCGTAAATTTAAACAGCTCGGGTCCCTACGTAACACAACAGAATAATCTCAACTTCGCACAGATACCTTAATTTATAGATGAATATCATTCCATTTATTCGTTAAGATACAACTTAATTCGCTTTAAAAAAAGTAGTAGACGGTTTTTATTCATTAGTGATACAACAGAAGGATTCCAAAATCATACAGAATTACAATCCAACATGCAGCTTAGTTAGCCATATAAGCAGTGTATCCAGTTACTTTTCGTACATAGGTACTATTAGTTCCATTTACAAAATCATAAATCCCCATTAAACATGCCGCATTCATAGTAAGCACAGTCGGTAATGTTAAAACGAAACAGCTAATAATATTTTATCATAAATCAATTTGTACCCATGTATTAAATATCGTTCGAATCTCAAAACAAAAATCATCAACATAGCATATTCCCAATTCCATTTGTTTCTGTCCGAATTCACATTGTCATGCAGAACGGTTCACACTTGAAGGTTTTCATAATCTTAAACCGTGAACATATATAAACAGGATTTCATGTGGGTAAAATTCCCCATGTCGTTCAATCATTCTTCATAAGAAATCTTAGTCACAGATTACCAATCATTCATAACAAAACTAATTACAGATTTCAACTTTCATAAACAACCCTTCAGTCCCCATCAGACATTAAGAAGAAATATGTCAGCTCACCATTTTATAGTATTTATATCTTATTCCAAAATCGGAAGTCATAGTACTTGATCAAATCGGTTCAAGGCCAATCTTCACATGTCCAAACACAACTAATATGTATGTCATTCTCTTCTTTCGTATAAACTACAGTAGTCTATATACCTAACCTCATATCACAGCCAGTCCTTCTCAACACACTACAAAACGTCATGCAAAACTTATTCTTGTCTAAAAGTCTAATTACAAGCACCCCGCAGGTTTGAACATTGCTATAATACGGTGAACGTGACTATACTGTGAAATGTACATATTATATATATTATTTGGTTTAATTACTAAGTCGTAGGAATAATCCATATTTACGGTGTGAGCCATTCAGCTAAACAGATGCGAGAAAACACACTCGGTTATTATTATTTCCCACAAATATCGGTCAATCCATCAATAACAACCAATAACATAAAAGTGCACTTCATTATGGATACATAAATTATCTTACCAGTCAACTCGAATTCTTACCCCACTTCTACCGGCAACTTTGTTGATCCGATTCCACCTGCTTGCTTATACAGCCTACCAACAATTTTTCTTTTCTTTTCTTCTTCTCCCCTTTTTTTGACCCAGCGGAGGTAGAATCCTTTATTCTTACTCTCACCATATTCTGCACAACAATCATTATACAGTAAACATAATTCAACATTGTTAGTCTTATCAGAGTATTCTTAACGTTGCTATCGATTTGTCATACATTTCCTAGATGTCATGCAAGATACCTAAAGCTTTTCTAGACATCCTAAAGCTCAATGGATCCGTGCGTGAGATAGCAACTCGTGCTCTGATACCACTTGTCACGCCCCAAACCTGCCCCTAAAAGTTTGGGCATGACCTAACCAGAAACGGACACTTAACCTGCTATATAGAATATCCGGGGCCTGAATGGAAGCGCTAAAGAATAAAATAACATGCAAAGACATCCATTGAGCCACTACAACTATGCCAGGACCACGATTTAGAATTAAAACTCATAGTGGACATGCATCTGCGACTAAGTTACACACATTTACAAATTAGCCCAGAGATTGGGCATACAACAAAATGTTAGATACAGCAACCTTAGCCCGCAAAACATAGGCACAAAATGACAAGGACTAGCAAGCTGTCCTAGTAAGCAAAAGGGGTTCTCCAAGTGCCTGGTTATCCTTAGGCTGACAAAAGATGCATGATATAGACGCTAGGACGAATCTTCAAGCTGGTTTCCTACAAAATCAGACAAAATGACAGAATGAGGCAATCTCAGTGAATAATAATACATAAGCAGTTTATTGGCTAAGTTTAACCACAATACATAATAGTGCATTTATTAAATGACATACAAAAGTAAATCTGATATGGTTTTATTTGCAGATCGTCCTTTAGCCTTATAATTATAGCATAATGGCCTACTGACCCAAAATTAGCAGAATAGCCTTTCGGCCCAGAATAGCCTTTCGGCCCAGATAGCCTCTCGGCCCAGATAGCCTTGCGGCACAAGTAGCCTTGCGGCACAACAGGTAGCCTTACGGCACAACAGGTAGCCTTGCGGCACAACAGGTAGCCTTACGGCACAGATAGTCTTTCGACTCAGGTAGCCTTACGGCACAACAGATAGCCTTTCGGCTCAGAATAGACAGAACGGCTTATCAGCCCAGAAATATATGTATGGATTCAAGAGGTGGCTCGTACGGATTCTAGAGGTGGCTCCCACTAAAGTGTAGCACTTAGTTCCGTACAGCACTTTGCTCCATACTAGAATTTAATCAGTCTCATCATGTCTCAATATAACAAAGCGAATACTACAATGGAATAACTACAGGTGTCATTAAATAGATTAGTCTGCTTCTGTATAACTTTTAAGACAACTTGATGATTCACAATTTCGTAATATGGCCCTTGGCCTGAGGAGTTCACATATTCACAAATTCGAATCTCACATATCGGCCCTTGGCCTCATAGGTTCACAACTTTACGATTCCTGTGACGCGTTCCATAATCACAAGATTTCACACAAAGCGTACATGACTCCACAACCTCTTTCAATGTTTCCATAATTTCATAATATGTCTCATAAAACACATAACTTCATGCAAACATGATTTTTACAATAAGGATCATAACGTTAATAATAATTATTAACGGATAGAGGTACATTGAAGTACTATTACTCACAGCGTTGAGACACCATGTTGCTTTCTCCTGGAATACGTCCTGTACATAATCAATGCACATTAGTTCTCTTTTCCTTTCTTAAATCATTTCCTGAACCATTACACTTTGCATGCATTTACAATCATTATAAAGTCATCAGAAAAATATTCTAAAAATACCAGAGGATCAAGCACGCAAAGCTGAACAAACATATTTTTGTCTGAAATTAAGCTTTCCCGCTCGAGCGCCACTTTGGCCGCTCGAGCGGACTGTACGGGGCACAAAACTGCTGGAAGGTCAATTTTCTCGCTCGAGCGGGCCTTTCTCCGCTCGAGCGGACCAGGCGAAATTCTGAAATTCAGAACTTCGAATTTCATAACCTAACTCCATTTTTATGCAAGTCAAGGTGACATTAAGACAATAATTCAACCCTACATTACCATAACATGAATTCTATCTTGAGTATGACAAATTAAACAAGAGTAGACAAGATTAGTAGCTTCAACAAGCCATTTCTCTCTCAAATCCCACTCTTGGATTCAAGTTCTTCATGCTCAAGAACATAACACATAATATTAACATAATTCCATGAGGTGATGACATAAAACTCAAGGATGAAAGTATAATTGCATATAACACTTAAATTAAGTGTCAAAGTAACCAATTAATAAGAAACCCTCATGAATCTAACAAGAATCAAACATGAATCATATATAACATCAATCACAAACTCTAAGTTGCCATAACAAGAAAAACTTGAGCTCACCTTGCTTTAATTCCCACAATTCTAACAATTTCGCCAAGCTTTCTTGTTGGATTCTTTTTCCCCCAATTCTTCTCTCCACTCTCTCCTTTTTTTTTCTCCCAAAAAGGCAATCACGTTTTTGATCTTAAGTCAAAAGACTTAGAGATATAACCAAAAGCATATAGGACAAAATTCAATCGCTTTATCATTCCGAAATTGAAATTTTGTAAACATGCTTAATATTACCTAAAAATTATGCTGATCACAGATATATAATCAATTTCAGATAATTAAGCCGTTAAGGCTTCCAATTCCTAAGTCAAAGATTTTAAGTATAACAGATACATTTCTTGAGGGACAGATAAACTTCCTTAAACATGGCTTTCACTTACATAAGCTTTAATTCCTCTTGGAATTTCACCGTAAACATTTAAAAGCAAAAACAAGGGTTGAGAATATATATCAAAAACATGTACGAGGTTCGGGTTATTACACAAGGCCTCCATGATGACCACCCAGCCAGCTGGAAAGGACCAGATAAGAATGGTCGTTCGTAATCTGCAACCGAGGCTGCTACAGAAGATGATTATCTTACTCCTACCTACATTTGTTGACCTTCATGAGATAGGGGTGCAGATAGAGGACACGATGAAACAGGGTCTGATTGACCATGAAAAATAGCAGCCCAAGAGGGCTTTTACACGCAGTTCAAATGTGGCTACGAGTAGTAACACAGCTGCAAGGACTTCTGATGTTGGTATGGTCACCACCACACCGAAAACAGCCACCCCTTTTATCCGTACATCCGGAACTACCCCACAACCTACAAAGTACCCACCCCGAGCCCAAAGGGTTTTCACCCTACTCTACATGTCTCTATCTACGGCCTTCAGGGTCATAATTAGAAAGGGGCATCTGAAGCCCCCAGTGCCACGCCCATTGCCTAATCTCCTCCCTCCTACACATAACCCGGCCAAGTATTGTGCCTTCAACCAGCAGTATGGTCATGATACCGACCTATGCTTTAGACTCTGTCATGAGATTCAGGATCTCATTGACAACAAAGTGATAGCATCTCTTGAGAAGCCTAACGTTACCACAAATCCTCTCCCACCACATAACTAACCCCCACCACCCAGGCAAGTAAACCTTATCCAAACAGTGGTCGTCTATAGACCGCCCGAACTTCCTCCGCACGCCCCCCTTCGGAGAGGGCGCGAATTGGGTTCTAGCTACTATAGTTCGGACTCCTATCACGGTTCTGAGTCTAATCTCACAAAGTGCAATGTAAGACTAATAAATCAGCAAAAGAGTCCAAATCTGGAAAATCACTTTGGAAAACTGATTTTAATCAAAAAGCGCCAATCATGGACTGCTTTGCCAAATTTCAGAGTCGCAACCTAAATATTTTATTTTGAGAAATTTAGGAAACCCTAACTCGTGCCAAAGGCCACGTGTCCGTCATCACCAAAGTTACCTCAGCTCGGGAACTTAAGTACGAGAGGGGAAGGTCCTGAAATGAGCACCCCCGCTCGCCCAATCAAAGATCGGCCTCTACTAACATGATATGTTGTTTTTTAAAACACATGTGTTCTTATTCTGATTTATTAGCTAACTTACTATGCGATGCACACAGCATACAAGTATAGACTAAATCACTCAATTTGGAACAAAACATCTCATGTTTGTTTTTCGAAAATGGTTTGAAGTTGCTACCCTCAAGTAGGCTAAAGTGCGGATTTGCCACTTCAAGTGGGCTTAAAACTCACATTTTGATGAATTGTTCCAATTCAAGTAATGAAGCCTTCATCCACAGGCATTCATGCAGTTAAACACTTAAGCAAATAGCCTCATGGCAAGCATGCTAACATGGCAATACTTACACTCATGCAATATTGTAGACGTCCCCCGAACGCCCCGGGAGGGTTAAGTCCCGTTCCGTTCATATTGGGGTTCACTACAGTTCGGACTCCCTTTTTGTTGTTGCGGTTCTAAACCTGAACCAAAGAGTCCAACTCTGGAAAATCGTTTTGAAGGAAAACAGATTTTTGAAAAATAGTGCCAAACATGGACTGCTTTGCCAGATTACAGAGTCGCCACCTAAATATTTTTTAATGGGGGAATTTAGGAAACCCTGACTCGGTGCCGAAGGCCACGTGTCCATCATCACAAATGTCTTGGCTCGGGAGCTTGGGTACGATCGGGGAAGGTCAGCTATGAGCACCCCCTTTCGCCCGGTCCGAAGACCGCCTCTACTAACCGTGATATCCGATTTTGAAAACATTACATGCTCTTATTCCAATTATTAACCTAGAATTACTATGTGATGCTCACAACACAAAAGTATAGACTAGATTGCCTAATTTGGAAATAAACATTGCATATCCGTTTTGTCTCGAAAAACGTGTTGGTTTTTGCTACTCGCAAGTAGGCTAAAATACGGATTACAATGAGTTGTTCCAACTCACGCAATCCAACCTCCACCCACAGGCATTCAAACAGTTTATCTCACGTAAGCAATTAGCCGCATGGTAAACATACTGTCATGGCAACATTCACACGCATGTGGTATGCTAAAGCGTAAAATACTTACATCGTACTCCGTGCCAAAACAGTAAACTAGTTAGCAAACATGCATGACCTAGTTCATGTTAGAGTGACTAATGCAACACATACAGCATGTGATTAGGATAGGCTCGGCTAACCCTAAAATGGCATGTGAGATGCGCGAGTAGCACGTATTCAATTTGGAAATCGAAAGTACGATGCAGTTTATATGATGTACCGAGCCCGGTGCATGTAAACAAATGCATGAATGCACGCATGCATTGCATAAGGTATGCTAATTTAAATGTGCCCTAATCTACCATCATAAACAGGTAAATAAAAGGGAAGAAAGAAGTGGGGATTGGAAGACATACACCCACCCACACACACTTATTACATTTTTGCCCTCACTCGGAGGGACCAAAATAATAATACAGTCCAACGAATGAATGAATCAAATATTACAAATTCTAATTACTAAAATTAAAGCAAAATAAATGCAATGGGGGCCTCAGTCCTGCCTTGGGATGCGCGAATGATGGATGCTCGATCCGACTTGCCCGGAAACCCATGCCGTGGCACTGCTGCTTCTGTTTTCACTGTCCTGCCTCTCCAAAAATTCCCAAAGTTCTGGAATACCTCCCACATGGTCTGAAGTATCCCACCGGCTGCGGGAAATGATCGCCGGTTGCTTCAATTGACCACCGGCTGCGTGTGGAGTTTATCGGCACAAAAATAGTGCCGGTCGGCACATTATACTGCCGGCCGGCAGAAAATCCCTGCAGCAGACAGTTTGACAGCAGCAGCAAGACAGCAATGCATGGCATGGATTTTGGGGCATATGTAAGCATGGTCAATGCCTCCTATCATGCTTGGGGACTCAAGGAGGTAAGACTCTTGGTTCTTGGGCCACCAATGGTGCATTTTGATGCATGATAGCCCAAAGAACCAAGGTTGCATTTTGATGTAAATGCATGCAACACAAGCAAATGAAATCCAAAACCTTATCATGTGTTGGTCCAAGGCCTTGGTGACCAAGAATTGAGGTGAGTTGCACCACTTGGAGTGTGAACTCCTCTCAATCCTATGCTTGGCTTGACAATCCCCAAGCCAAGCCATGGAATGCATGAATGCAACATGGCTCAAATGATGCAACAGTGAGAAACATGATGCAATCATATCAAGCATCAACTATCACAATGGGCATACAAAATACTAAGGCAAACAAGGTATGAATGGCATACAAACATGAGCCAATCAAGCAATGGGACCAAAATGCTATAACACCTAATGGACCAAGTATGCAACTAACATGTAATGAGCCTAAAGTAGCGGACTTAACCACCATGGGAGAGGCCTCAAACTTCCCCAAAATAATGACTGAAATGGGCTGAAATCATAGAGGAAACACTACGCAAATATGCAAACCACTCAAGCCCAAAACCAAGGGCACTCAAGAGAGCATCTAACCAACATTTACGCAACCACTCATGGCATGAATCTAATAACCAAAACAGAATTTTAGCATGGAAAATGGCACCCAAATCCCTCATGTGGCAGCCCCAAAACAGTCCCAAAAGCATGAGTGCACACAATGCACATTTTAAAGCATAAAGGGCACACCTTTAAAGCATGAAGAGAGATAACAAATCTAGACATGTGAGCATGGATTAAGGTCCGAAATAGCATACCAAATGATCCCAAATCATCTAAATAGGCTAACCAATGTATGCACATGGACTATATGCTTAAGGCTAACAAACCATCATGCAAAGTAACCATACTAATCATACCAAATATGATCAAAACAGTGGCTCACAGCCCTAGAACATGGCAAATCAAGGCTAAATGCTCCACCATGCTAAGCCAAAACATGGAGATATATGGGGCTAAACATGTGGCACAATTCTAGGCACAAGAGAGCATTCCAAAGCAAACATAAGAGGCATGTTAAGGGCTACAAAACCGACCAAAAAAAGAGGCAAAACATGACCTCAAACACCCAAAAAGTCTCTGAAATGAAGCTAAAACAAGCATGCATACATGTTACCTTATGAGCCAAAAATGAAGGCAAACAAAGGGCCAAAGGGAGAGGGGTGTCTCTCCCCTATTTGAGGCTCGAAAATATCATCCTCACCACTGAAAACCCACTGGTTTTCGGTGGTGAGAAGGCCAAAGAACACCAAACCAAGAAGGCTTAAACAAAGGCACCAAAAGTGGCCATATAAGGCCTAATAGGATGGATCTTTGCTCAAACCAAAAAAGGACCTTAATGAAGGTTCAAGAACAAGTAAAAACAAGACTTTTTTATCTTAAACACAAACTCAAAAACACAAAGTAAAGAGGGTAGAAAAAGGTTGCAAGAATGGGGAATATAAAGCAAGATTCTTACCCTTGATGATCCCTTGAAAAACAGAGGTTGCAGCCACTCTCTAATGCTCAAAACCAGTCCAAAACCACCACAAACAACCTCCTAAGTCTCTCAATCTCGAGCTAAGGTGTAATGGTGTGTGTAAAGGAGCAAAAATGAGGTAAAACTACACTTTTTGGCCTAAAAACACACACAAGAGGAGAGAGAGGGAGGTATAGATATATATGGATGTATATCAGAGATATATGTATAATGCTCTGGTTTTTTGCTCTCAAAAGGCTAACCTTGAGCCAAGAGGAAGAGTTCTCCTCTTATAGGCAAGGAATGCTTAGCAACTAAGCAAGCCAAGAGCTCATCCCCCCATACACGTGTATGGAGGGGAGCAAAACACTTTACAGCTGTGAGAAAATATCTCAAAAAGCAAGTGTAAAGTGCTCGGCCGGCAAAGAGTACCAAATGGCAAAATTTAGTGCCGGTTGGCACAATAAAGTGCCGATGGACAAACCAGCCAGCCGGTGGCCTCTAGCCCCAGCCGGTGGTGTGTAGGGATGCCTCACAAGGCATTCCCTGCCCTTCCAAGGCAAAACACAAGTGTTTGGTGCAAAACCAAACACAAACGGTCGAGTTCGGAGGTCCCGAGGCAAGGCGCGCGCAGCCGAGAACTCCGGGAACTCCAAACGAACACAAACATGGATAATCACCGAGTGTTCCAACGGTGACGTCCAAGTCTTGAGGACGGTCAAAAATGGGGTGTCTACAAATATGCTAAAGCGTAAACACTTATAGTGTACTCCAAGCCAAAACAGAAAATTAGTTAGAAATCATGCATGATCCTAACTATGTTAAGATGCCTAATGCAACACATGCAAAATGCGACTAAGTAGGCTCGGCTACCTAAGATGGCATATGAATGCAACACTTAATAACATGTATTCAAATAGGTATTGAAATACGATGTAGTTTGAATGATGCGACGAGCCCGGTGCATGCAATACAAATGAATGATGCACGCATGCAAGCATAAGGTATGCTAATTGAAAATGATCCTTAAACTAACCATCAAAAGTTGATAAGTAAAAGGGAGAAAGACGTGGGGTTGGAAGACATGCACACACACACGCACACTTATTACAACATTTGTGCCCTCTCGACGGAGGGTCTGAATGAATAAGCTAAGCTAAGCTACTTATTACAAAACAACTAATTAACTAACTTAGCTAATTAATTACAAACCGAATTGAAACTAGCTATACTAAGCTAATTAGAATATTACAAAGATGAATTGAATTAACTAAACACATTGACTAATTAATTACAGAAATCGGCAAATTAACTAACTAAGTAAAGCAGTTAAAATGGCCTCAAGGTGAGGGAAACATGCATGCTCGGTTTGCTTCGCCCAGAAATGCATTGCTTTGCCATGAGTTGTCTCTGTTTGTACTCGCAGTGACCTTAGAGTATCGAACACACTTTCAGGCTGCATCTGCCCCAAAACAGGAGCATTTGGAAAATTTTGCTGCAAGTGGCCGGCCAGCCACTTCAAGTGGTCGGCAGGCTACCTCAACTGGTCGGCCGGCCACTTCAAGTGGTCGGCAGGCTAGTGCGAGTGGCCGACTGGCCACTTCCCTTTCCAAAATCCCAACTTTGCTGCAACAGAGATCAACAAAGGCACAACAATGCATTTACAAGGAAATGTGTGTGCAACTACTCTCCTTATCATTTCTCAAGCTCAAAGTAGCGTAGTACTCGACTCTCAAGCCACCAATCACGCATTTCAATGCACGATGGCCAAAGAGCCAAGCTTGCACAATGTTAGTGAATGCTCAAACAAGACTCGAAGAGCCTCCACCCTATCATGCATGATCAAGGGTGTCGGCGACCGAGAAACACAACACGTTTCATCACTTTGAGTATGAAACGTGCCACATTCCTCGTGTTTGGATTAACATCCGATCCAAACACAATGCAATGCAAACAACACGCTCATCTTTCAATGCTAAAGTGGCATGCACAAGACTCTAAGACCACGGCCTTATCATGAGTGATCAAAGGCAATGGAGACAAAGCGGATTGGCTCACTTTCATCACTTTGAGTATGAAGTGGACCAATCTACTTTGTGTTCAACATAACGTCCAGTTGAACACGATGCAATACAAACAACATATGTAATGCATGCTTAAATGCCAAATACGTTAAGCTAGTAAAGAGCATCACTCAAGAGGCATGCATTATCAATCTCAAATGACTAAACCAGCCATGGATAGGGCTAAACCATGCCAAAATAATAGTCCAAATATGCTGAGGCAAAAGCTCAAAAGGCCCAGAGAACATCATGCTAGCCCCTAAGCAAAGCATAATACACAACCCTCAAAACCAATGAAGAAGTGAAGTATATGAGAGTGTGACTACACTAAATGCACTGAAATTACATGCCAAATAGTGCCATACCATGCAAACATCACATGCACAACATGTTAAAAGCCCCAAAACTCAAAGCTAGTCAAGCCCCTTTACACTACAACCATATTAAACAATGCTCAAATGACCTTGGCCACACAAAATAGACATAAGGCAGGTCAAAACAATGGCAAAAACATGCTAGACTTGCAACATAGATGGCAAGAAAGATATGCTCATGTATTAGCTCACAAACAAGGCATAAAGGCACAACTCTTAAACATAATGAAAGAGTGATATATGTGAGAGTGAGACAATGATTTATGCTCTGAATTTTCATACCAAATGATGTCATATCATGCAAACATCACAAATAAGGCATGTTAGGGGCTTCAAAACACAAGACTAGCAAGGTGAACTATACTATAGCTATACAAAGCACGAGCCACATGGCCAAAACTATTCAAAAAAGTCCTAAAGTATGCTAAATCAAAGCCAAAAACATGCTGGAGTGGAGCATACACATGCTAGAATTGGAGGCATGAAGCATGAAGCATGTTAGGCCAACAAGTAGGATTGCACTACAAGTATAAGAACCAAGCAAGAAGTACCCCCACCAACGAAAATCAGAGCTAAGGCATGTCAAAATAACACGAAAAACATGCTGGAGTAGGACCAAAATAGGTTGGAATAATGGACCAAAGCATTAAGCATACAAGGCTAATTAGCAAGAATTACACTACAAGTGTAAGAAGAAAGCAACCAATGACCAAACCAACCAAAAATAGAGCTATGGAAGGTCCAAAAAGTCACAAAAACATGCTTGAGCTAAGTCACAAAGAAGTAGAAACACATGCTCATTTGGTGGGCCATCAACATAAGCAAACAAGACAAGAGGAGAGGGGACCACCCCCTCCTATTTGGGACCTCAAAAACACCTTTCCACCACTGAAATTCCTTTAGAATTCAGCTGCCTATTTTAAACACTTAAAAACAAAGGTTTTTGTAGTTGACAACTAGGCCAAAACAAGCATGCAAAGGTGGCCAAACACTTGATCAAAATAAAGCTTAAAGAGGGAAGACACTCACCCTTGAAGCACAACTTTAACACAGCAACTTCTCTGAGCTAAAACTAGCCTTTTGAGTCCAAACAAGACCCTCAAGTACCTCAGCAACAAGATAATGGTGTTTCACTAGGTGTTGTAGTGCAAATGTGTGGAGAAAACACACTTTAAGACACAATATAAAGAGAGAGAGAGAGAGAGAGAGAGCAAGAATTCTAGAGGGAGAGAGAGAATTCAGCTCTGAGATTTTTGTGAACCTCTAAGAAGGGAGAGAGAGCTTCCCTTATATAAGCAATGCAAGAAAAAGCTTGCTTCACAAGCTTGAAACTTGCCTCCATCCCTCCATACACGTGTATGGAGGATGAGTTCAGTGAGCCACAGCTGGTTCAAAAGATCTGAAAATATCTAAAAAGGAGAAAAAGTGGCTGCCAGCCAGTTAAGGTGGCCGGCCGGCCACTTGAAGTGGCCTACAAGAGGGAAAAGTGGCCGGCAGATGCCAAAAGTGGCCGGCAGGGCCCTCTTCTCCTCAAGGCAAGAGGCAACAAGGTTTGGCCCAAAAACCAAGGCCAAAACACAAAGGGTTAAGAGGCTCAAAGACAAGGCACCCAGCCGAGACCTTCGGGCGCTCAAAACAAGCACAAACATGCGCAATCATCGCGTGCACAAACGATGACATATGGGTGTTAAGGTCGGTCAAAAATGGGGTGTCTACACTATCCCATACGACGCCAACATATACATCACTCCCTCCCACCTGCCTAAACCAGCACTGTTCATCCTAGAAAGCACAGACTTATGCATGATGAGCACGTCCATATCCCAACCCGAACCCGTGGTGGTGGCTGTGGTAGAAGAAGGCATGCCTGAGGGCTCCGTGAGCTCAATTGAGGAAGCATATAACCCCTGTCGCTACATTGTGCCAACGAGTCAGGCCAGGCCAGGGACAGAATTGCTGAAGGGAATGGAGGTTAATGTAGTCCGGGAGGACGGGCCAAGCTAGGGGCTGGATGACTTAGCTGAGCTTAAGGAGGACATCAATAATCTGTAGTTCTTTGATGAACAGGATCTGGGCAATGTACAAATTGGCTGGTTTGACATGAACGGATCAACGGATAATATAGGGTGGCTTAGTGATGAGCCGGATGTTGATGAGGGGTCTCAACCAAAGCAGGGACAGTTGGAAACAGGAACATCTGTAATGGCCGGAACGGTCGACAATAAGGGGAAGTTGTCGGAGAGCAACGGTACTAAGAATTTTGCTCAAGAATTGGGTAGCATTAGTACAACCGATGCAGAACAAGAGACCGCGTTGAAGCGATTCGAGTAGGAAAGAACTAAGACTGATCAGAAGACTAGAAAAGCCAAAGGCCCTACGAGGACTAACTGTGTTGTGGATATAGGAGTGCTCACAACAGAACTGGACAGTTGCTTGTCAGTTGCCGAAGAAATGTGGTGGGAAGATGAGGATTTGCATCTCGCCCACACGGATGAGGATTGGGGACAGAATCTGCCAGATGATACATGGTATGTCGAGGAAGTTGATCACATGACTCGGAGTGGGCGGTACTTTAAGCCCCCACACCTAGACCAATCAGAAGCATCAGGGAAAGATAAGGAAGCTGAGAAACAGAAAGATAAACTGTTGGAAGAGGAAGCTATACTGAAGCAGCTAAAAAAGATTCAAGCAGACATATCCATTTGGGGATTACTCATGGCTTCACGGGTGCATAGACAAGCCGTCCTATCAGCAATGGATAAGGCTAAGCTCTCTATTGACACAACCCCTGAGTAGTTAGTGGGACTAGTTCTCCCAGGTGGCGCTTCATCGACTTTGACTTTCACAGATAAAGAATTGCCACCTGAGGGCTCTGAGTACAACAAGCCACTATATATCTCTGTGGAATGTAAAGAGAAGCGGATACCAGTTGTCTTGGTTGATACCGGGTCTTCAATTAAGGGTAAACTACCAATAGGTCCTACTTTGGAGACTTATTACCCAATAGGTCCTACTTTGGAGACTTATTACCCATTAAGTCCTATTTGATAAATTTATCAAGTGATAAAAATAAATTTATCAGTCTTTTATTTTTATGAATAAATTTATAGTGATAAATTTATCAGTCTCTTTGTTTTTATGAATAAATTTTTAGTGATAAATTTATCACTCTCTTATTTTTATAGTGTTAAATTTATTAGTTAGGACCTGTAGGTAAATAAGTCTAGTTAATAGGACTAATTGGTAAGTACCCCTTCAATTAATGTGTGTCCGTCGCGCACGGCCTATGCTATTAGTTTGAAACTGGCAGACTTTGTACCGACAGCCCAGGTGATTCAGGCTTATAACAATACAAGTCGGGAAGTGATGGAGACAGTTCGGATCAGAACTCAGGTTGGCCCAGCACAACAGGACATTGAATTCCACGTCCTGGATGTTCCAGCCACCTTTAATTTACTCCTTGGACGGTCGTGGCTGCACCAAGTAAGAGCTGTCTCTTCTACTCTACATCAGATGCTGAAGTACCTCCATAGGAAGAGCGTAGCTATTGTTTTTGGGAACTCTTCCATACATCCACCGCCGGAAGTCACTATACCGGTACTAGAAATTGTACACGGTGAGGAGGATGTCTTTTTGTCTGGATTCACCTTGGCTAAGGCCCGAGTAGTGCAAGATATTCTGGCTATTGATGGGGGGTTATATGTTAGTGCTCAATCCATCTACCTCATGAATAAGCTGCAACATGTACCTGGAATGGGATTGGGAAGGAGCGGCCAGAAGGGCGTCACTGCGTTGGCCGAAGTGCCACACAACCCTTATACCTTTGGTCTAGGTTACACGCCTACCAAAGAGGATTGGGTAAGGAAGGGAAAGGAAATGGCAAGAAGGGCCAAGTCTAAACAAACTGGAAAGCACTATGAGTTAGTGCATAGACCTATTCAAGGAACCCTGAACGGCCGCTTTCTCCGGGAGGGGGAGGATTTCCCATTTTGTGGCTTTCCTGAGCCATGGCTAAATTCTAAAAAGCAGCGTTTGCCGGCTTTGAGATCTTTTTCGACCTACAGTTGCAAGGGAATCAAGTTGCAAAAAGACAGACTGACCTACCAGTTGAGGCTGAGCAGTGTATAGAGGATAAGTCCGATGGCATAGAACTCAAGATAGGAGCAGTGCTGGCTTGTCTCCTTTCAGATCCTAAGATCACACCAGAGAGGTTGGGGGATGAATTCTCTGTTTCCATGATTTGAGATCAATCGGCTGTGGGCCCTTCTTCCGGCATTCTGGATGCATCTATCGCACCATCCCTCGTTTGGCAGTTCGAGGAGGGCTTTTTGTCCAATAGTTCTGAATCAGGTAGTGAACCGAAATCTAATTCCACAGAGTCTGCGGAGTCGGAATCATATTCTAGTTCTTCTGAGTCAGAGTCCGATATTCCTGGGGTTGATAACCCGGATGTCGTTGTTTTGTCCAGGTCGTCATTTTTCTTTTCTTTTGAGTCAGTTGTAACCGAGGAATTGGACGAACTGGAAGTTGAGAATGAGAATGCTACCACTTCTGTTTTTGAGTACTTTTCGGTACCACTTGTTTATTGCATTAATCAGGACTTTCAAAACTTTGATAAAAACGACGAGGAAGAAATTCCTCCGGTTTTGAAACATTTGATTGATCGAGAGGAGGAGAGGTTTGTAAAACCCCTGGTTGATGAAATCATTTCAATTAATGTTGGTACTGAGAAGGATCCGCGTCTAGTCCAGATTGGGTCCACGTTGTCTTCGGAGGAACGCGAGCGCTTAGTCGCTTTATTAAAAGATTTCAAAGATGTTTTTGCGTGGTCCTACGAAGACATACCTAGAATTGATCCTGAGATTGTACAGCACCGGATCCCTCTTGACCCTGAGGCCCAACCCGTCAAGCAGAAGCTTCGGAGAATACGCCCGGATTGGGCTCTAAAGATCAAGGAAGAGGTCACCAAGCAGATAGATACAGGGTTCTTACTAGTATCTGAGTATCCTACTTGGCTGGCCAACATTGTTCCGGTGCCGAAGAAATATGGTAGAATTCGGGTGTGAGTGGATTTCAGAGATCTGAACAAAGCCAGTCCGAAGGACGACTTTCCTCTACCGTACATCGACGAATTGGTGGACTTTACCACAGGCCATGCGCTGCTTTCCTTTATGGATGGGTTTTCCGAGTACAACCAGATCTTGATGGCACCTGAGGATAGGGAGAAGACTGCCTTCACCATGCCGTGGGGAACCTACTACTACAGGGTGATGTCGTTCGGTCTGAGGAATGCTGGGGCTACTTATCAACGGGCTGCAACTACGATCTTACATTATATGATCCACAAAGAGGTTGAGGCGTATGTGGACGACATGATTGTTAAGTCCAAGGAAAGAGAAGGCCACTACACCGCCTTGAAAAAAAATTTCCAACGAATCAGAGAATATTGGTTGCGACTGAATCCTCAGAAATGCACTTTTGATGTCACAGTAGGGAAAATGCTAGGGTTCTTGATTACACAAAGAGGCATCGAAGTCGATCCTTCCAAAATCAAGGCCATCCTAGAAATGCCACCACCAAGGACTGAAAAGGAGGTGCGAGGCTTTCTGGGTAAAGTGCAATTAATAAGACGGTTCATTGCAAAATTAACCTTGACTTGTGAACCACTATTTGATCTCCTGAAGAAAGGAAAGAAATTCCAATGGGATGGCCGATGCCAGGTTGCTTTTGAACAGATCAAGCAGTATCTACAGAACCCACCCGTGTTGTCACCGCTAGAGCCGGGGAAACCGTTGATTTTGTATATGTCAGTAACCGACACGACAATGGGCTACATGCTTGCGCAGGAATCTAAGGATAGAGTAGAGAAGGCCATCTATTACCTGAGCAAGAAGATGTTAGAATATGAGACCCGTTACACTCCGCTCGAAAAGGCTTGCTTAGCTTTGGTATGGGCCACCAGGAAGTTGAGGCACTACCTGTTAGCTCACTCTATAATACTAGTTTCAAGATTAGATCCCATCAAATATCTCTTCGAGAAACCAGTGTTTACGGGTAGGCTAGCCCGTTGGTTGCTTTTTTTCTCCGAATTTGATTTGAAGTATATGACTTGCAAGTCTGTGAAGCGGAGTTCCTAGCCAATCACCAGTGGAGGGAGACGAAGCAGTAGAGTATCTGTTCCCAAATGAGGCCATTCTGTAGGTCGAAGAAGAAATTTGGACTATGTACTTTGACAGAGCATCTAACCAGTACGGTTATGGGATAGGGGTGTTGCTGATAGTGCCCGACAATTCCCACATACCTTTAGCTTTCAAACTCCGGTTCAAGGTATCTAACAATGAAGCAGAATACGAGGCATGTATTGCTGGCTTAGAAGCTACCCTGGAACTAGGGGCAAAGCGGTTGGACGTCATTGGGGACTCTAACCTGGTTGTATCTCAAGCGAAGGGAGACTGGAAGGTTAAAGAAGAAAGGATGAAAATCTATCACCAAACCCTGGATGTTCTGATTCCTAGGTTTGAGAAGCTAACCTCTACGCATCTGCTAAGAGAGAGCAATAGGTTCGCTGATGCTTTATCAACTCTATCTTCCATGATAGACATCCCTTTGGGAGTCCGGATGAGTTCAATCATTATTAAACAAAGGTATGTGCCAGCTTACGAGCTGATCGCCACAATAGATGAAGTACAAGATCAGAACCCCTGGTATCATGACATCTGGAACTTCTTGGAAAATAAGGCTTATCCACTAGGGGCAAATGCCAAAGATAAACGGGCAATATGGCGAATGGCTGCTCAGTTTATCATATGCGGGGGTAAATTGTACAAACGAGGCCATCTGGGAATGCATAAACTGTGTGTTGATGAAGAAGAGTCGAAGCGCCTAATGGAGGCCATCCACGGAGGAGAGTGCAGATCGCACATGAGCGGAGTGATGTTAACTCGAAAGATTCTCAGACAGGGTTACTACTGGTCAACCATGGAGGAGGATTGTATTGGTTTTGTTCGGTGATGCCACAAATGCCAGACCCATGCAAATAGCATGAATATCCCACCGTCAAAGCTGTACAACATGACTTCACCGTGGCCATTTTCAGTCTGGGGAATTGATGTTATTGGGGCAGTTACTCTGAAGGAGTCAAATGGGCATGAGTACATCTTGGTGGCAATAGACTACTTTACAAAGTGGGTCGAGGCCCAATCCTGCGCCGTGCTGAAAGCGTCGCATGTAGCCAAGTTCATCAGGAATAATATCATCTGTCGTTATGGGGTCCTGAATGAGATCATCTCGAACAATGGTTCCCACTTTAAGAAAGAAGTGATCGACTTGTTGGAGAAATACAATGTGGCTTTTCACAAGTCATCTACATATCGGCTACAAACCAATGGAGCTGTTGAGGCCGCCAACAAAAACATCAAACACATTCTACAGAAGATAGTGGAAACCTACAGGGACTGGCCAGATAAATTGCCATTTGCTCTCTGGGGCTACAGGACATCAATCCAAACTTCTACTGGGTAACTCCGTATTCTCTAGTTTATGGGATGGAAGTTATGCTACCGATTGAAGTTGAGGTTCCGTCACTACGAGTCCTGGCTGAGTGCCAGATAGCAAAAGCGGATTGGCAGCAGAGCAGGTTCGAGGAACTAATGTTGTTCGACAAAAGAACGCTGAAAGCACTATACCATGTCCAAAGTTATCAACGTAGGATTTCCAGGGCTTTCAACAATAAAGTTAAGTCCAAGAATCTGAAAGAAGGGGATTTGATGCTCAAAGACAACTGAGCTCCCATCCATGACCCTAGGTGCAAGTTCAAACATAATTGGACTGGTCCTTACAACATCAAATCTATCTGGTCGGGTGGAGCTGTCATTGTTATGGACTTAGATGGCCTCAAATTCTCCCAACCAATCAACATAGACAAGTTGAAGAAATACTACCCTTGAGTGGCTCGCTAGGCCGAAAACTTGAAAGGGCGACCTAGGCAAAAGTTAGAGCACAAAAAAAATTAGAAAAAAAGAAATACTGAGCTCGCAAGGTTAAAAACCCAGAAAGGGCGGCCTTGGCAAAAGTTAGAGCGCAAAAGGAGAGTGTTAATACCCGAGTGAACCCGAACCGAACTACATAAGGCTTCATTCCCATCTTTGGGATATGTAGGCAACTTCATTCTGAAGTCCAGCCATAAACACTTCCAAATCAACTGTGTCCATGAGATTGTTCTGGTCATCTTTGTCTTTTCTACAACCAAGAGTTTGGTTGTAATCTTCACTATCAAAGCTGGTTACAGTGCAGTGCTATTCAGACAAAAGGCAACTTTCCAGTTATTGGATTCGGGGTTGTACATCTCAAGGATAGATTCCGAGTGTGTCCAATTGTGATCCTTATCGAAAATGATTTTGAAAAGCTTTAATAAAAGTTGATTTTATTCAAATTAATCTTTTTACAACTTAGATTTTTGGACCAAAAGGAAAATTTTCAGTACCCACAACCTTCAATTTCATTGATTTCAATACAGAGTTCTCCAACTCTTGATACAAATCGAAGTTGATTTTATTACATTCAAAAGGAAAACTTGAAAGTACAGATTAAAGCAATAAACTTGGGGCATAGTTAAGTCAGGTGTTCCTACGTCCCCTCCCAGAGCTTATGGAAGCTTCAGATGCCAAAGTAGGCCCGGTTTGTGCCTCATCTTCGAGCCAAGCTATGCATTCCCCAAAAAGGGCACAACTGAAATTGGGAACGGGAGCTAGAAGTTCTCTTGTCCTCCACGCGGTGGGGTAGCGAGCTAGCTGCGAGCCTCATATTGGAAATGAAGCTGGGTATTCTACCCCTCTTTTGGGCAAGTCTGGTCGTACCCGAACTGACGCCTAAACCGAAATGGAAAGTAGAAGATACAGTGTGTCAAACCAATCAACTGAATGCCGGGTTGCCGGGCCGTACTGTAACTCATCTCAGGCAAATCAAACCAGAGGCAATGCCAAGCAATGTCAACAACGGATTTGTGGCACATCCAGTGGCACCACCACCCCTCATTTGGGAAATTGACTAGCCATTGGCGAAAGAAATATCCGTGCACTAAATATGCACGTGTGGACGCGCCCCGAGGGCCTTGCTTACCACAGTTCGGACTCAAATGTCACGGTTCTAAATCTAATCCCCCAAAGTGCAACGCAAGACCGATAAATCACCAAAGAGTCCAAATCCGGCAAATCGTTTTGGAAAACTGATTTTTGTAAAGAAGTGCCAAACATGGACTGCTTTGCCAGATACAGAGTCGCCACCTAAATATTTATTTTGGGGGAATTTAGGAAACCCTGAATCGTTGCCTAAGGCCACGTGTCCATCATCACCAAAGTTGCCTCGGCTCGGGAACTTGGGTACGATTGGGGAAGGTCATCTATGAGCGCCCCCGCTCGCCTGATCAAAGATCGGCCTGTACTAAGCATGATATTTTGTTTTGAAAACATATGTGTTCTTATTCCGGTTATTAGCTAGAATTACTATGTGATGCGCACGACACACAAGTATAGACTAGATCGCCTAATTTGGAACAAAACATCGCATATCCGTTTATTTGGAAATTGTTTGAAGTTTGCTACTCGCAAGTAGGCTAAAACACGGATTTCAATGAATCATTCCAATTCAAGTAATCCAACCTTCACCCACAGGGATTCAGGCAGTTATAACACATAAGCAAATAGCCTCATAGCAAGCATGCTGTCATATTAACACTCGCATACATGCAAGATGCTAAAGCATAAACACTCGCAGTGTACTCCGAGCCAAAACAAGAAACTAGTTAGAAATCATGCATGATCCTAGTTCATGTTAAGATGGCTAATGCATCGCATGCAAAGTGCAATTAGAATAGGCTCGGCTAATCTAAGAATGGCATGTGAAATACGACAACTCGATACATGTATTCAACTTGGAATTAAAATACAATGCAGTTAGTATGATGCACCGAGCCCAGTGCTTGCAATACAGATGAATGGATGCAAACATGCGAGCATAAGGATGCTAATTGAAACGTGCCCTAGAACTAACCATCGTAAGTGGTTAAGTAAAAGGGAGAAAGAAGTGGAGGTTGGAAGACATGCATCACACACACGCACGCTTATTACACAATTGCGCCTCTCTCGACAGAAGGACCGAAAGAATAATACAAATTAACTAACTAATTAAACAAATTAATTAAGCTACTAAAGCAGTAAAGAGGCCTCGGGAAGGGGGACAAATACATGCATGCTCGGCTCCGTTCAGAAACCTACCGCCATGCTCATGCTGCCTCTATTTACACTGCTATGCACCTCTAAAAACTGCACAAGTCTCAAGGATGCTTCTGAATCACCTTCTGAGCACTGTGGGATATCACCGGTCGAAAGTCAAGGCCACCGGCCAAGAGGAACTGGTCATCGACCATGAATGAAGCTCTCGGCCAAAAATTCATAGCTGACCGGCACTGAAGATGGCTGACCGGCCATTTCTTCCTGCAGAATGTTGTTTTTGCTGCAACAGAGGACAGACAGAGCATGGCAATGCATTTTCAAGGCAATGTTTGCACCACCACCCTCCTTATCATGTTTGAGACTCAAAGGAGTATGGTTCTCGACCCTCAGGCCATCAATCACGCATTTCAATGCGGGATGGCCAAAGGAGCCAAGTGTGCAAATCAATATGGAATGAAATACACATAACACATAATGGGTCCCCAAACCTCTATCATGATTGATCAAGAGGCAAAGGATATAAACATGCAAGCAAAACTAATGCAACATGAGCATGTTAATGACAATGCCATACAAGGCTAAGCATGCCAAATGCAATGTAACTTAGACAAGCATGCAAAATGCAACATGGACATTCAAGCATGCAAGGCAAACATGTGACAACATGTAAAGGGACAAGATATGCAAACATGCAAAGCTACTTAACAAAAGCATGCCAAATGCAATACCACTTAAACATGCAACAACATGTTATGGACTAAGTATGCAACAAGGCACAATTGAACTAGCATGTTACAACATGCAATTTACCAAATATGCAACAAGCATGCGACAACATGCAAGGCAAGCATACAACAACATGCGGGGATGGTCTTAAACCGAAATGGACAGCTCTCAAATAGGTCCAAATCAGTGGCCAAAATGCTAAGGGATAAGGGACAAAATCACATACAAACATGCATGGTAATTGGCCTAACACTTAAGCATCGAGGGGCAACCTTTGAGAATAATTAAAAGGAATGAGAAGCATGCAAATATGACAACATTACATGCTCTGGAATGATGCTAGGAGTGATGCCAAATCACATAAACAAGTCAAGCATGGCATGCTTAAGCCTCAAAGCCTAAGGCTTGTGAAGGGACTTGAACCAAAGCTACACGAAACAAGGAGCATATGGAAGATGTAACCCAAAACAGTCCTAAATCATGCCAAGATGATCCTAAAACATGCAAGGAATGAAGCCAAAACGTGCTAGAATAAAGGACCAAAAGCATGAAACAAACAAGGCCACAAAAGAGGTGTTACACTGCACCTATCAAAGCCAAGCATGGCATGACTTAAGCAATCAAAAACAGAGTTATGGTATGTTAGAATGAGCCCAAAAAACCACTTAGATGGCATCTAAATGACCTAAGCATGATGGCATACACAATGACACATTTATGGAGCATAAGACACTAACCCTTTAAGACATTAAAGGAGTCATAAGTGCAACCATATGAGCATGGAATATGGACTGAAATAACATTACAAGTGATGCCAAACCACTGAAATGATTGAAATAGAGCATGCTAATGGCTTGAGCACCCAAAGCTAACAAGCTAGATTGCATGTTAGCTATACAAAACAATGCAAGCATGACCGAGAAGACCAAAATCAGAGCTTAATCATGTCACAACATGGCTAAAAGCTTCATGGAGTTGAACCAAAATCATGCTAAAAAGACATATTACAACATGGTGCATGTTAAGGCAAATCATGGGATTACAAGACAAGTATACAAAGCATGAATGGCATGTCTAAACCAAGTCAAAATAGTGTTATATCATGGCAAAACAAAGCCTAATATATACTGAAATGAAGCTAAAACAAGCTAAGCAATCATGATACTAACATAAGCCATTTATGCAAGCATGAAAGATGACAAGGAGAGGGGATGACCCTCTCTTATTTGAGACCTTAAAACACCATCCCCACCACTCAAATCCCTCTGGATTTCAGTGGTGAGAAGGCCAAAGCAAGGTGATCTCAAAGCTTAAAAAAGAAGCACAAGAACAAGGCCAAACAAAGCCTAAGAGGGGGTAAACAACCCCAAACACAAAAATGACCTTAAACAAAGGTCTTAAGCACTAAAAATCAGAACTTTTATCAATTATAATCTAAGCTTAAAACAATAAGCAAGAAGGGTTAAAAGCTTAAGCAAGAATAGGGTATCTAAAGCAAGGAACTCACCCTTGTAGAACCTCTTCAAGAACAAAGCTCCAGCAAGTTTTCTCAGTTCAAACCAACCCAAGAACACTGAAATCAACCTCCTAGCACCTCAGCAACCAAGGATGGTGTTCTAGTGTGTGTTTGTGTACAATAGTAAGACAATACTACTCTTTTAGACACAAAACAAAGCTAAACAAAGAAGAATAGATACAACACTATATCTATCCTCTCAAGAACAATTTTTCTCAACCTTGGAGGAGGGAGGAGAGGCTCCCTCTTTATAGAAGTTCAACTTCTAAAGCTTCCAAGAGAAGCTAAGCAAAGGGAAAATCCCTCCATACACGTGTATGGAGGAGGTGAATTGTGGATGCCAGCTGCACTAGCTAGCACAAAATATCTGCATAAAGCAGATGAACAGGGTTTGGCCACCAAAAATGGCCGATCGACCAACATAAGTGCCGGCCGACCAAATATAGTGCTGACCGGCCAAAACTCTTGGCCGATGGCAAGAAAAAGGGGCTGATGGCATCATTCCATGGCCAGTGGGTTGAGGAGATGGTAAACAAGCCACCCTCTTCCCTTAGAAGCAAAAACACAAGTGTTTGGTCCACAACCAAGCACAAAACAGACAAGTTGAGAGATCTTGAGGTAGGGCGCGTAGCCGAGACCTCCGAGAACTCAAAACGAACACGAACATGGATGATCATCGAGTGTTCAAACGATGACGTCCAAGTCTTGAGGATGGTCAAAAATGGGGTGTCTACAGCAAGGCAAGCATCCACTACTTTCAACTTTTCCATAAGCCATACCTAGGGAGGGATGAATAATAAGAGAGATTAAAAAACAGAGAGATACATGTGGAGAGAAAAAGTGAGAAAGGATTTTGAGAGAAAAAAAGAGCCTGAGGGCTGAGTGATGTGAGAAACACATGTGAGAATGGTGGGAAACATTACCTGTAAGAGTAGTGGACTTCTTACGAACTTGGTTGTCTCTCGGCGATGGAAAGCATCCAAGCCCGTCAAAGTCTCGGCTAGTGTCAAGTCGATGTAGCTCTTGCCCTCTTTCAAGCCTTGGGCAACTTCAATCAATCAAATGCTAGACCCTTCGAAACCAGGGGCAAGAAGAAAATGAGCCAACATGCACAAGCAAAGGGCATGCTGCCGAAAAATTTTCCAAAGACGGTCGTCGGTGTTAGAAAATCGGTGAATAAGATCGGGGATATCCAACTCTCCATTGCGAACTAAAGATTGGGCATCATGTAAAGTGAGCCCACACATTCGCCCTAAAGCTTGGATACGGCCAAAACGGGACTGGGGCAAGATCTCCTCGTCACGCCGGGACTCCATCAAATCTTGGAACTCTTCAATTGTCGGGCACATCTCTTGCCCCCCAAAGCTAAACACATGTGTAACCGGGTGCCAACATCTAGCCACGGCGTGAAGGAACGGAAAACATAGCGGAGTACGACTTAGCGAGAATAGCGCATTTATCCCGAAACCCCAGAAATTCAACTTTTCCGAGCCATCTAAAGTTGCAATGCAAGATGAAAGTTTTTCGTTGAAGAATGGCTCCATTTGTGGCAAAAACAGAGCTGGAATGAAGAAACCACGAAGTCCTAACTTTTGTAGAAGATAAGGCACTGAGTGGAAGACAGGTGGCAACAATCTGGAGACTCCCTGCATCACTGGCCGACTGGCCAGTTAAGGTAGCTGTAGACACCCCAATTTTGACCACTCGTAAGACTTAGGCGCTTTATTCTGAACACCCGATGATGAAAGTTACACTGTGCAATCTTTTGAATTCTCAGTGAAGAAATTTGGATTCAAGCTCTAATCCCAAACTTTGCCCCCCATTTTGGCCAAACTATTTTAAACCAAAACCCTCTTTCAAAATATTTGTCCAAATGCTTCTACGATGTTCTGAGGCTCGCATTTCATTTAAAACTGCACTTGTCGGTAAATTGAGTAAGGACGAAGTGGAAATAAATGAAAGGGAGGTAAACTCTTTGAAAACAAAAAAAAAAAATCTTTAAAACATCTTGGTTAAAGGTTTGGAGTTGAAGAAAATTGGAAGAAAGGGAAGAAAACTAGTTGGGGAGAAGTTGGGTATAAAACCGTTAAGAGAAAACTGAGCAGCCTTCATTAAATTAGGCTTATCTCTTTCTGCACTTAGACTTTCTCTGTAAGGCCACCACCATTGGAAAGAGGACTTTCGGGGCTTCATTTTAGACTCAAGAATCGCCTAAAACCGAGTCCGGATGAGGAAGATATGGCTGTTTGAATTTAGGCATAAATTCGATAAGGTCAAAACTGAGCAACCTTCACTAAAATCTTAGCACACTTAGAATTTAGATGTGAGGCCACCTCCATTGGAAAGAGGACTTCTGGGGATTCATTATAGACTCAAGAATCACCTGAAACGGAGTCTAGATGATGGAGATATGCCTGTTTGAAGTCGGGCCTGAATGTAGATTCTGAAGTCCGATCAGACCTCACCGAGGTCATACCACCCCTTTTGACTTTTCAAAGCTGTCCAAATGTGCTGATATTTTCAGGAGCATTAGCTCAAGGCCTATAAATACAAGGCTCAAAGTGATGTTTTAGGAGAGACAAAAAAAACATTATCAAGAGTTAAGAAAACAATATCAAGTTAGAAATATCATATATCAAAGAGAAATATCAACAAAGAGAAATATCAAGGTGTTAGGCAATATCCAAGAGTTGAAACCATCTTTGTTCTTCCTTGTTCTTCCATCCATCCATACCATACAAGAGCTTGAACTTGAATCTTGATTTGAGAATTGAAAATCATACTCAAACTTGAGGGTGCTTTGGAATCAAGTTTGATTTACAACAAGAACACTTTTCTACAATAGGTAAAGCCTCCTTTGTTCATCTTTTTCTTGTGTTTTCATATTATTTTGGTACTATTTTGGGACTGTTTTGGGGCTGAAACTTGTGATTAAAAGCTACCCAAAGGTGGAGGGGTTAATCACCCTTCTTTGAACCTTATTCCAAGCTTGAATCCTTGTGTTTCCCACTTGTTTTCGCTAATTTTTCTCACTATTTTGGGGCTGATTTGGGACTGTTTTGGGGCTGTTTTTCAACATCTAAACTATATGATTTGAAGTTGTAAAAGTTGAGGGGTTAGCCACCCTTCCTTCTACTTGTTTACTAACTTGATCCTATTTAATTTTGCTCGCTTTCTATAGCTTAATTTCAGCGCTATTGTATGCTATTAGGAGGCTGTTTAATTTATTTCAATGATTTATGTTTTAAATATCAAGTTTGTTTGTACTAACCAATTAATCAACTTCGCATAATCATCTCTGCAACCTCCCTCCATTTTTTGCTTATTTTGATTAAAAAGTTGTGAAAAATTAAGATTGTGGTTCAAGTATAAGAAAGGAACTCTTCCCTACTTAATGGTTTAATCTCTTCGGAGGTTCATTACCAAAGGTATAAAACACTCTATGCTTAATGGTTTAACCTCTTTGGAGATTCACTACCAAAGGCATAAAACGTTTTATGCTTAGGAGGTTCATTACCAAAGTCATAAAACGTTCTATGCTTAATGGTTTAATCTCTTTGGAGATTCACTACCAAAGGCATAAAACGTTTCATGCTTAGGAGGTTCATTACCAAAAGTATATAGTAGCCGACCGGCCACCTTTTGTGGCCGACAATCACCATCAAGTGGCCGACAGCCACTGTTTGTGTCCAGAAGAATGCCTTTGGTCTTCTTGTGTGTTGAGAATCTTGAGAACCTGTGTTTTGTTCTACCCTGGATGCATTCTGCTGTGGCTTTGTTGAGTCGTTCTCAAGTTTGTTTCAATTTGTTTATCGAGTTGTCGCAATTTGTTTATCGAGTTGTTTTGTCAAGTTGCATTTGTTTCGTCTATCGAGTGGTTGTTTTGTTTGTCGAATTGTTGTATTAGTTTTTACTTATTTATTTGAGTTGTCTTATTTTGTTTGTTATGTTTTGGTCAGTTCACTATCTGACTAAGCAATTGTCAACACAATGTACAATATTCAATTTCCATCAATCTCGTTTTCGTGTAAAATGGTGCAATGCGATGCTCAGAATATAAAATGCAACACATTTTCATCAAAAAAGCTGTTTTATTCCAATCATGGTTTCTTTTTACAAAGAGTACAAGTTTTTTAAGAAAATAAAACTGCCTAAGGCTATACAATGTGCTAACACTACTAGTAAAAAGAAGCAAAGCAAAAACACATCAATCAGCATTGGCTATCTCAAGCTCTAGAGGCCCTCTTCGTCCTCTTCCTCGGCAGAACGGACTCTGCAGAGCTATCTCCATCTGCGCCACTATCTGAATCTGATGCAGAACCGGAACCGGAGTCGTCATCCTCTGTATCTGAACCTGGCTCAGCCTCGTCTCCACTAGTGGAACCTGAGCCAACATCATCATCTCTGCTCTCGGATGACTCGGTGTGCTGACCCCCGACCTCCTTAGTCTCGGCCTCGCTGGTCTCATCATCGTCATCGCGCATGATGGGCTCCCGACACCTCCCCCGGCCATGTGTTGGAGCCCCTCTTTCTCTCCCTTCTGCTGGCGGGGGCACTGATGGTCCTGCTTCTGTCACTGACAGTCCTATCTGTAGAGGTGTGACCTGAAAGGCAGTTTGAATATATCAACCATAGTATGCGTATCAGATGCAAGTATGGTGTGCAAAGTAGGTACATGTAGAAGTCAGATATGGTATGTGAATGCAATGCGTCAGATGTGATATACACATGCGGTGTATCAGTGCAATGTGGGGAAATGCTCAGTTGAGATATCAGTTTCAGTATATCAACAGAAATATGATAACCGAAATGCAAGAAAGCTGAAAAATTACCTGAATACCGTAGGAGCCAAGTATCGACTCTCTCCTCAAGATCATGCCCTTGAATGAGGCCAACATCTCGAGTAACCCGTCGACATACCCGGTGGAGGGCTGCAAATGCAATTTAAAATGATCAGTGAATGAATGAATGTCTGAGTATCTGAGCGATAAATGAAAACTGTAAGTACATACCGATGGTGAATCGGGTGTCCTGACATATCGGTAACCAAGCAACGGAGGCTTAATCGGGATCTGACAAGGCTCTCCAAAGTATCGTCAACCCATCAACTCAGTCGGAAGATCTGGCCATCCAAAACTCTGCCTGGCAGGGGGTATCCTTCTAGCCCTACCCCTCGGTGCTCGGGCCCTGCTCGACGAAGGGACATCGGCTACCATGTATGAGCACGAATACCTATCAAATGAGGCATGAGGTACGTCTGGATGTAAGTCGTATAGTCCCCCTCCCCAATGAAGAGGTCTGCATCTGCACCTCACATGAAGTCAATGATCTCCTGAGGGGAGAGACTCTCTATGGCTCGCATGGAAGGCGAAGGTGGTACGGGAACCGACTGTAACAGCAGACCCAGCGTCTGGCGCATGAAGCGCTCGCCTAAGAACCAGGCTCGGCCTATTGGTCCCTCAAGCATGAGCCGATACCGGGAAGCGCCCCAAGCTCTGGCGAACTGGAATCTGGCACCCTCTGGCATCATCGCCCAGGGCTGCCACGTGATCTGCAGACAGCAAGTGCATAGATTGATAAGTTGCCATTAGATATGTAAAATGAATTGGAGTTGAAAGAAGAAAGAACTATGAATTTTGAGTTACCTCTACCGCCCTCACTGTATCGAAATACTGGCGAAAGAATGAGAGGGTCTCCCGGGTCCTCGGCTGGCACCGACCGTCGTATCGATGAGAATATGGCACCTCAAGAGGCGTCTTGACCTTCAGCTTTGCTAGCGTCGGGAAATAGGCGTACACCCATAGCTGTGAAAAGCAAGAGGGCGATAGTGAGAATACAGATAAGCACAGAAATGCGGAGAGCAGAGTATGTGTGTAATGTCCAGAAAATGCATAATGCAGAAAATACAGAATACACAGAGAATGCAGAAAGCAAGGTGTGTAGTACAGTGTACAGAAAGTACAAATGTAAAGATTAGACTATGTGTGTGTAGCGTGCGGTGTGTGCACTGTACAGAAAGTGCAAAGTAGAAAGCACAACAGAAAGTGTAAAGCAGAAAAGTAAAGCATACCTCCCAGGCTCTCCAATAGCCGCCAACTTTGTTCCCGCTCATGCGGGAGGTCGAGCTCATGTAGCAGTATAGGGTAGCGAGGCCGGCGCAGCCCCAATCACAATGTCGAACCTGAGATAAGTCCACTAAGGCGCTCAAAAGATATAGCCCGACTGTGTTCGCCCTGTCGACAAACAAGTTAGTGCCAAAGAGGAACATCAAGAAACCTCAGGCATACCGCTCGGTCCCCTCTATAGTCGCTGGGTCTGTCCCTCTGTAGTGGTCTGCGAACCAGGTGTATCAGACCATCCCTGATCGGAAGATAGGTGGGTGTGCTCCCAGCAAATAGGTCCAGGCAGCCTCACACTCACCCATATCAGAGTCATATGGAATCAGCCAGCCTCCTACCTCGAGGCCCGTCAACATGGCGAAATCATATGGGTCATCGTCATATCCCCAGTGGTAGAGAAATGGAGAGAGTTGGTGGTATCCCACCATCTCTCTACTAGTGCACCCAAGAGGGTCCTGCTCGCCGTGAGGTGCGACAGCCCCATGCAGAACAAGTCGAACCCTGCCTCATCGATGATCCGCTGGACACCGTCGAGGAGGTCCATGTACCACTCCCTCGCTGCGGTGGACCCATATCCGCAGGTAAAACGGGAGTCTACCTGTGTTCAGAATGAGCAGAAGAAATACAGTGTGTGAATGTGTTCAGAATGAGCAGATGAAATACAGTGTAAAAGTGCGAGCTATACAAGAAATGTAAAGTACATCGCAGAAAATGTAAGAATGCAGTGCATACCTCGGAGGCACCATAAGACAGGTGAGACTCTAGCTCTCGTAGTAGGAGATCTGCTGGTGCGCCACGTGCAAATCCGCTGAAGTGACGGACGGTACTGGGTAGTAGTGCATGCGCCTCGGGGCGGTACCTCTCCAGATCAAAAGGTCGCACTCTAGGCGGCAATGGTATGTACTCAGGCTCTCCCTCCATCCCTGGAGAACCTCCGCCATAGGGAACGTCGTCTGCCATCTGGAAAGAAGGTGATAAAGTAGGCGAAAATGAGCAAAATAGATGGAAAATGCCAAAAGTCAACAAAAGTCAACTCTCAGAGAGAGAAAATGGGAGAAAAAGTCAAACTCCAGGAAAAGGCATCAAACTCAAGACAAACTTGAGAGAAACAAACCTCAAGTGGCGAGAATGGAGAAAAAAGCTCCAAAAACAAATTTCAATCAGTTCAAAACAGAGGAAATCGAAAGGTTTTAGCGAATCAACTTCGTGAGGGGCATTGGCATTGAAAACGCGTGTGGAGCACGGATCTAGGAGGAAAAAGTGTCTAGGGATGAAGGGGAGGTGTTTTCGGCACTGTAGGTGTGAGGAAATGTGAGTTGGAAATGTGTTTTTAAAGATCTCCATGCAAAAAGACCAAAATGACCCAGATTTACCACAACTGGCCGACCGGCCACTTAGGTGGCCGACATAGCTTCAGGGTGGCCGGCAGGTGTCCAGTGTTCTCCCTGTGTGTTTTTATGTTGTTTTGTGTCCTTGGTTCTCGAGAAAGTGCAAGAAAGGTTCATTTTTCAACTCAAAGTGTCTCTGCGGAAGTTTCGAACCGCGTCTTCGATGCATAACTCATCGTCAACCGGCATGAACGAGGGGTATCCTTTTGAAATATATTGTAATTCCTCCGAGAGGTAAGTCGGAGGTTGCAATTGAATCGGTCTTGTTAAGATGTGCATTTCTTTATTTAGTGTTTTGCATCGAACATGCTATTGATGTTGCATTGAATATGCATTGTTATTATTATGCACAGAATGTGTATGTTTCATTACCTATGTTCTCATGTTTGCATAGAATATGCATGTCACGTTGTATTGCATTGTGCATGCCCTTACATACGCATAGAAGATGTCCATACCTGTTGCATTGAACATGCATTTGGTGTTGCATAGAACATGCTCAATTTCTCGTTGCATAGATTATGCTTCTGTTTCGTTCCTTACATGATGTGCATGAAGCATGCATCTCTAAGCGTTGTGTCGTGGTTATTCGTCTTGCATTGAACATGCATTCTTATTGTATTATACCTGTCAAAGTTTCTTTCTTATGCAGGCACGATATTGTATGTACGGTTCATTCAAAGCTGGTGCAACCAGACAATATTGTATATACGGTTCATTCAGAGGAACTCCAGGTAGGATCATTCCTGTCCTTGGAGCTCCCTTTTGGTTAGAAACACTCGGGTACGCCTGGTGTTTATACCACTCCCTTGTTGGTTAGAAACACTCGGGTACGCCCGGTGTTTACATCACTCTCTGTTTTGGTTAGAAGCATTGGGTTATGTGCCCGATGTTTATACCTTGCTTTGGTTAGAAACATTGGGACATGTGCCCAATGTTTATACCACTTCCTTTGGTTAGAAGCATTTTGAACGTATTCCGACGCTTATATCGCCTTTTTAGTTAGAAGCATTGGGTTGTGTGCTCAATGTTTATACCTTGCTTTGGTTAGAAACATTGGGACGTGTGCCCGATGTTTGTACCACTTCCTTTGGTTAGAAACATTAGGATGTGTGCCCGATGTTTATTCCTTGCTTTGGTTAGAAACATTGGGGCGTGTGCCCAATGTTTATACCTCTCCTCCGGTTAGAAGCGTTTGGAATGTGTTTCGACGCTTGTACCACTTTGTTTTGGTTAGAAACATTGGAACGTGCTCTAATGTTTATACCACCCTCCGGTGTTGGCACCGCTCTCTTTTCCCTCTCGCGCGCAGCGCATTAGGACGCTTTGGTTAAATGCATCTGGACGGATTCCAATGCTTATACCGCTCTCTGTTTTGGTTGCAAAATGGTTGGATGTGTTTCACTTGTTATCACTGTTCTCTGTGGCTTGGAACCTTAGGATATGTCCCTAGGTTCACACCATCTCGCTCCTTGCGTATGCCACGCGTTGGCATCTTGTTTGCCGCCTCGGGTGCGCCCGACGGTTGTGGTTCTTTACCTTTCCTGCCTGATGCGTAGTTCAGATTGCATAATTTTCTTACATCCTTTCTGCATGAAATGTGGTTTAGTTCATGTTTGCTTGCTTATGTACGAGTTTGCTATAGTGTTTCATTGCACCCCTCATTGCATAATCATAAGTTCTGTTCTGCATCGTGCATATCATTTGCATCTTGCCTCAAAACTACGCTAGTTTGATTCCTTGCAAAGGGATACGTAGGCAGCCTGCGGGTACAACCGTTCTTTGTTTTGTCTGCTTGTTTGTCTGAGTCTTCGGCCTTGTCAAAAATGGGTCGTCTCTGGGCTTTGACATTCACTCCCGTCATTTCATGACTTCTGAGTTCTGTCAAAGAGGGGCAACTGTAGACACCCCATTTTTGACCGACCTCAAGACTTAGACATCATCGTTTGTGCACTCAATGATTGTGCTTGTTTGTGCTTGTTTTGAGCGCCCGAAGTTCTCGGCCGAACGCCTTGTCTTTGAGCCTCTAAACCCTTTTTGTTTTGTGCTTGTTTTTGGGCCAAACCTTGGTGCCTTTTGCCTAGAAGGAGGAGGGGCCTTGTCAGCCACTTTTCCTATTTGTCGACCACTTGAAGTGGTCGGTTGGCTAGGTGAGGTGGCCGGTTGGCCACCTAAAGTGGCCAACGGCCATTTTTCTCCTTTTTCAGATATTTTCTTAGCCAGCTGTGCTAGCTATTGTTCACTGAATGCCATCTCCATACTGTAACAGCGCCCACGAGGGGGCCTCGATGCTACTACAGTTCGGACTCCCCTTTTTGTTTGTGGTTCTAAATCTTGAACCAAAGAGTCCAACTCTTGCAAATCGTTTTGAAAAAAAATAGATTTTTTGAAAAGTAGTGCCAAAAATGGACTGCTTTGCCAGATACAGAGTCGCCACCTAAATGTTTTAAAATGGGAAATTTAGGAAACCCTGACTCGGTGCCGAAGGCCACGTGTCCGTCATCACCAAAGTAGTCTTGGCTCGGGAGCTTGGGTACGATCGGGGAAGGTCAGCTATGAGCACCCCCTTTCGCCCGGTTCAAAGACCGGCCTCTACTAACCGTGATATCCGATTTTGAAAACATTACATGCTCTTATTCTAATTATTAGCCTAGATTTACTACGTTATGCGCACAGCAAACAAGTATAGACCAAATCGCCTAAGTTGGAACAAAACATTTTATGTTTATTTTAAAAATGGTTTGCTACTCGCAAGTAGGCTAAAATGCAGGTTTTGCCACCCTTAGGTGGTCTTTTAGAAAAAGATGGTTTTGCCACTATCTAGTGGGCTTAGAACTCACAGTTTTAATGCATTGTCCCAATTTAGGTAATTCAACCTCCATCCACAGGCATTCAAGCCGTTATATCACATAAGCAGCTAGCCTCATGGTAATCATGCTGTTATGGCAACACTCACACGCATGCGAGGATGCTAAGCATAAAAACTCACCTAGTACTCCAAGCCAAAACAGAAGCTTATTAGAAATCCATGCATGGACCTAAGCATACTGAAATGTCTAATGCAACACATGCAAGGATGTAATCTAGGCAGGCTCGGCTATCCTAGACATGGCATATGAAATGCTACAACTATCACGTATTCAATTTGGAATTGAAAGTACGATGCAGTTTGTATGATGTGCCAAGCCTGATGTATGTCAACAAATGCATGGATGCACGCATGCATTGCATAAGGTATGCTAATTTTAAATATGCCCTAGTCTACCATCATAAGCAGGTAAATAAAAGGGAAGAAAGAAATGGGGGTTGGAAGACATACACACATTCACCCACACTTATTACAATTATGCCCTCACACGGAGGGACCAAAAGAATATACAGTCCAAATAGTACAGTCCAAATACAGAATAAATTAATTATTACAGAAATTTCTAATTATCAAATTAAATTCAGTATATAACAAAAAGAGAGGGGCCTCAGCCCTGCTCGGGATGCGCGAATGATGCATGCTCGAATCCGACTCGCTCGGAGACCCGCATCATGACACTGCTGCCTCTGTTCTTACTGCCCTGTCTCTCCAAAAATTGCCAAAGTCCCAGAACACTTCCTTGCATGCTGCTGTACACCACCGGCTGGATGGAATGGCCACCGGCCATGTAAAATGACCGCCGACTGCTTGAGAGGTTATCGGCTACCCATAAAGTGCCGGTCGGCACTCTATACTGCCGGTCGGCAAAAATTCCTGCAGAGGACGGTTTGACAGGAACAGCAGGCAGACAGTGCATGATATGGATTTTAGAGCAAATGTAAGCATGGTCAATGCTCCCTAACATGTATGGGACTCAAGGAAGCATGACCCTTGGTTCTTGGGCCATCAATTATGCATCTTGGTGCATGATAGCCTAAGGAACCAAGATTGCATTTTAATGTAAAAATGCATGCAAACACACAAATGAAACCAAGACCTTATCATGTTTTGGTCAAGGGCCTTGGGGACCAAGAGTTGAAACAAGTTGCACCACTTGTAGTGTGAACTTCCCTCAACCCTTATGCTTGGTTTGACAACCCCAAACCAAGCCATGAAATGCATGTATGCAACATAGCTCAAATGATGTAACATGGGAATTAGGATGCAAGCACACCAAATGTCATGCAACTACCATGTTAAGCATGCAAAATGCTAGAGTATACAAGATGCAAATGTCATGCAAACATGGACCAATCAAGCAATAAGACCAACATACTACAACACTTAATGAATCAATTAAGCAATAGACATGAGGCAAGCATGTGATGGTAGACTAGACCACAATGGGGCAGCCCTCAAACCAACCCAAAACAGTGGCAAAACATGCCCAAAATGGTGACCAATTACCTATGCAAACATGCAAGTCAAAGGGCCTAAGGTTAAGGCACAAAGGGAGCACTCCTTGCTACCATTAACATGGCCACTCATGGGATATATTAGACCACCAAAACAGATTTTAACAAATGAAATGAGCCCCAAAACCCAACAACAAGGCAACCCAAATGCTCTAAACATACAAGCATGCACAATGCTCACTTTAAAGCATAAGAGACCAACATTTCAAAAGATGGGAGGGATGATACATGGAGGCATATAAGCATGGCATAAGAACTGAGATAGCATATTAGATGATTCCAAATCACTGAAATAGCCTAACCAAAGCATGCTAAGAACTCACATCTTAAGACTAACAAGCCTTAATGCAAAACAACTTTGTCAAACATACCAAACGTGGCAAAATCAGTGGCCTTCAGCCTCTAGACATGGCAAAATGATGCTAATATCTTCATGAAGTGAGGCTCATACATGAAGAAACATGGCCTAAACTCATGGCTCATTTAGGCAAACTAGAGCATTACAAAGCAAGTATAAGAAGCATGCTAAGGACCACAAAACCACCAAAACAGTGATGATATATGATCCAAAACACCCAAATAAGCTCTTAAATGAAGGCATATAAGGCTAAAAATGCATGCTACTATGTGAGCCAAAGTAAAGACCAAAGAGGGACAAGGGGAGGGGGGTGTCCCTCCCCTATATACGACTCCAAATACCTCCTCACCACTGAAAACCCACTGGTTTTCAGTGGTGAGAAGACCAAAAACACCAAGTTAAACAAGGCTTCAAGAAAAAGGACTAAAAGACCAAAAAAGGCCTAGGAGGGTGAGTTTGTGCTCAAACCCCCAAGTGACCTTATGAAGGTTCTAAGCAAGAAAATATAAGACTTTTTTATGTTGAACACAAAGTCAAAAACACAAAGCAAGACAGGTAGAAAGCTAGTGCAAGTTTGGGGAAACTAAAGCAACATGCTTACCCTTGAAGACTCCTTGAAGAACAAGTGGTGCAGCCCTCCTCTAATGATCAAAACCAGTCCAAAATCACAACAAACAACCCTCCAAGTCCCTCAATCTCGGAGCTAGGTGTAATAGTGTGTGTAATGGTGCAAAAGTAAGGTAAAACACACTATTTAGGCCAAGAAACACACACAATGGATGAGGGAAGGGAAGATATAGATATAGATAGATATATATCAGAGATATATAGATATAAGCTCTGGTTTTGTGTTGGAAATGGCTAACCTCCAACAATGGAGAGAAGGGTTGCTTATATAGGCCAAGCAAGCCTAAGACTTATGGCTAAGCAAAAGAAAAAGGGTTCAAGGGGTGCAAAGGGGTCTTGGCTTCTTAGGGAAGCCAAGACAGCTGGCCAAGCTTCTCCAAGAAGCTTTGGCCCAAAGGGTCAAGCTTCTAGAAGCTTAGGGAGTTCAAAGGTGCAAAGGTGCAAAATGGTCACACCTGTGCACGGGGAGTGTGATGGTGCATTCCAGCTGCACAGCTGGCATGCACCATGTCCCAGGTTTCAAATGGTGCATGCCGGCCGGCCAAAACAGTCATCGGCACAAAAAAGTGCTGGTCGGCAACATACAGTGCCGACCGCCAAAGTGTTTGAGAAAACAGTGCCGATGGCCAAAAGGAGTGCCGGTGTGGTGTGGGGGCAGCCGGTGGGCTTCAGGGATGGCTAACAAGCCTCCCCCTACCCTCAAATGCAAAAACACACAAGTCTTGGTGTAAAACCAAGCACAGAACAAGCCGGTTGAGAGGTCCTGAGGCACGACGCGCAGCCAGGACCTCCGGGAACTCAAAACGAACACAAACATGGATAATCACCGAGCGTTCCAACGGTGACGTCCAAGTCTTGAGGACGGTCAAAAATGGGGTGTCTACACATACACGTGTATGGAGGGATGAATGCAACCCTTTGGCTTGATTTTCTATATAATGGGGGGTCTCTCCCCCATTTGGAGAGGCTAGACAATTTGGAGCAAATTTCTCCCTCTCTCTCTGGAATTCTCTCTCTCTCTCTTCTTATTTTGTGCTTGATAGTTAGAATTCTCTACACTTTTGCACTAAAACCCTTAACCAAACACCCTCATCTTGGAGCTAAGGTTCTTTGAGGCTTAGTTTGAGCTCCTAGGGCCGGTTTTAGCTCAGAATTGTGACTGATTTTGTGTTGTGCTTCAAGAGGTAAAGGATTTGCCTTGTAGACTTTGTTTTAATCAATTGCTTGGCTATCTTTTTACACTATTTTGACCTGGTTTTTCAACTATAAAAAACTCTGTTTATAAGGTTTAAAAATGGTAGTTTAGGTTTTGGTGGGTTAGGGGGTTGCCTCCCCATTTTTGCTCTTTGGCTTGTGAAGCCTTTTGTGCCTTTTTAACCACCTTTAAATCAAAATTTTTGGCCCTTTTAAACACTGAAATCCAGAGTTATTTCAGTGGTAAAAATCAACTCTTGAAGTCCAAAATAGGAGGGGTTAGCCTCCCCTCCTTATGTCTTGCTTCCCTGCCTAGGTTGCTTCACATATTAGCTTGATTTTGTAGCTTGTGTTAGCTTAGTTCAAGCATGTTTTAAGCTCTATTTTGGCAATGTTTCAACTCTATTTTGGGTTGGTTGGAGCACTTGTTGCTTGCTTTTTGTACTTGTAGTGCAATTGTGCTTACTAGTCCAGCATGCTTCATGATTTAGCCTATTATTCTAGCTTGTGTTAGCTTAACTTCAGAATGTTTTAGCTACCATTTCGGCCTACTTTAACTCTATTTTCGGCTAGTTAAGTCCTTCGAGGCTTGTATTGCATGGCTATAGTGTAATGGTCTTCACTAGCTCATTGTTTTAAGGCTTTAAGCATGAAGTGCTTGAGTTGCTTGCATGTTATAGCATCATTTTGCATGTGATTTCAGTGCATCATAGCTCTGTCACATGCTCATTCATTTCACTCTTTCATTGCTTTTGACAGTTGTGCCTTGAGTCTTGTTTGCAAGCTAACATGCAAGCATGTTTTTCTAGCCTTTTGTGCCTCAATCTCAGCAAGTTTTAGCCACTGTTTTGGCATATTTTAACTCTGTCCAAAGTTGGTTTGGCCCTTTGAGGCTTGTATTGCATGCCTATGGTGTTGTGATCTTCACTAGCTTAATGATTTAGGCTCTTAAGCATGTCTTGCATGTGTCGCTTGCATGATTTAGTGTCATTTTGTATCTCATTTCAGCACTAAAATATCCGCAACATCCCTCATTTCTTCACTTTTCCATTTTCTTTGAGGTTGGTTAGCCTTAAGGTTGTGTTTAAGCTTGAGATTGAGACTTGTGCTTAATGGTTTTAATCCTCTTTTGAGGGTTTCTACTAACCAAGGGCATGATCTCACTCATGTCTTAAGTCATCCTTTGGTTGACCCCTCTCTTATTAGAGGACACTCACCTTGGACTTAACTGGTTAAAGAATGATTTGGTAATGTAAAATGTGTAAACAAAACATGACAAGTAAAACAAGAACAAGATAAGCATGTTGTGTTGCATTGCATGTGTTTGGATCGGACATTAATCCAAACACAAGGAAAATGGGACGTTTCATACTCGAAGTGATAAAACGTGTCATTTTTCTTAGTCACCATCACCCTTGATCATGCATGATAGGGTAGTGGTTGTTTTGGTCTTGTTCGTGCATTCATTAAGCTTGTACAAGCTTGGTTTTCTAGCCATCATGCATTGAAAATGCTTGGTTGATGGTTTGAGAACCAAGAGCTACACTCCTTTGAGCTTGAAAAATGATAAAGAGTGTAGCAGTACACACATTCATTGAAAATGCTTTGTTTTGCCTCTGTTGCCCTCTGTTGCAGCAAAAGCAGAAGTCCAGAAAATGGGGTGGCCGACCGGCCACTTAAACTAGCCAACCGACCAGTTAAGGTGGCCGACAGCCACTTTTTGTGGCCGACTGGACACCAGTGATTTTTTGTGCAAAAGTGTTCCTATGTTGGAGCAGAGGCAATCTAAAAATTGGTACAGTTTTGGGTGATCAAAGCGAGTGCAAACAGAGGCATCCGATGGCAAGGCAAGGGCATTTTCGGGAGGAAGCAACCGAGCATGCATATACCACTCATCCCTCAAGGCCGTTTAAATCGCTTTACTAGTTAGTTAGCGTAGCTAGTTATTCAATTGTGTTGTAATAATTAGTTAACTAGTATAGTTAATTAATTCGTTTTGTAATAATTAGTTAACTAGTATAGTTAATTAATTCGTTTTGTAATAATTAGTTAACTAGAATAGTTAATTAGTTCATTTTATAATAGTTAGCTTAATTAGCATAGCTAGCTTAGCTTATTCATTCGGACCCTTCTTCGTGAGGGCGTAATGTTGTAATAAGTGTGCGTGCGTGCGTGTGTGCATGTCTTCCAACCCCACGTCTTTTTCCCTTTTATTTATCCAGTTTTGATGGTTAGATTAGGGACATTTTCAATTGGCATACCTTATGCTTGCATGTTTGCATCATTCATTTGTCTTGCATGCACCAAGGCTCGGCGCATCATTCAAACTACATTGTCAATTTCAATACTTCTTTAAATACGTGTTTCAAAGCATGCTATCAAAGTATTGCAAATACCATGATTAGGCAGCCAAGCCTATTTAATTGCATTATTGCATGTGTTGCATTAGGCATTTTGTATAGAGAGTACTCGATAAGTTTTACGCTTTAGCATACTTGCATGAGTGTGAGTGTTTCCATGATAGCATGTTTACCATGAGACTATTTGCTTAAGTGATTAACTACATGAATGCCTGTAGATGAAGGCTTGATTGTTTGAATTGGAATAATTCAACGAGTGTGAGTTTTAAGCCCACTTTGCGAAGTGGCAAAATCATGTTTCAAGCCCACTTGAGGGTGGCAAATTCAAACCATTTTCGAAAGCAAACACGAGTTGAATTCATTCCAAATCTCGCGATTTAGTCTATACTTGCTTGTGCGCATCACATAGTAAAGTTAGCTAATAATAGGATAAGAACACATGAGGTTTATAAAACACATATCATGTTTAGTAGAGGTCGATCTTTGATCGGGCAAGCGGGGGTGCTCATTTCAGGACCTTCCCCTCTCGTACCCAAGTTCCCGAGCCGAGGCAACTTTGGTAATGACAGACACGTGGCCTTTGGCATGAGTCAGGGTTTCCTAAATTTCCCAAAAACAAAACATTTAGGTGGCGACTCTGTAATCTAGCAAAGCAGTCCAGTTTTGGCATTATTTGATTCAAAATCGATTTTCCAAAATGATTTGCCGGATTGGACTCTTTGGTGTTTATCAGTCTCACATTGCACTTTGTGAGATTAGATTCAAAACCGTGACAGGAGTCCGAACTATAGGACCAATGCGAGCTCTCCGAAAGGGGGGGCGAAAAAGTCGAGCTACAGCATCTCCATCTCTGGCTCTACGGGAGGGTCGAAAAATATGCACACCCATAGTTGCAAAAAGCAAAAGGGCAACAGTAAGTATACAACAGATAAACACAGGTAATGCGGAAAGCAGAATATGTGTGCAATGTGCAGAGAATGCAGAATACAGGGAGGATACAGAAAGCAAAGTGTATAGTACAACGTACAGAAAGTACAAATGCAAAGTAGAGATCAGACTATATGCGTGCAATGTACAGAAAGTGCAAAGCAGAAAGCACAGTAGGAAATGTAAAGCACAAAAGTAAAGCATACCTCTCAGGCTCTCCAATAGCCGCCGACTCGGTTCCCGCTCCTGCGGGATGTCCAACTCATGTAGCCGTACAAGGTAGCGAGGCCAGCGCCACCCCAATCGTAAAGCCGGACCCAAGACAAGTCCACCAAGGCACTCAAGAGATATAGCCCGACAGTGTTCGCCCTATCGGGGAACAAAGTGGTGCCAAAGAGAAACATCAAGAAGCCTCGGGCGTATTGCTCGATCTCCTCTAGGGTCCCTAGCTCTGTCCCTCTGAAATGATCTGCAAACCAAGTATATCGAACCATCCCTGGTCGAAAGAGAGGTGGGCGTGCCCCCAGCAGGAATATCCAGGCGGCCTCCCACTCGCCCATGTATGTATCATAAGGGTTCGGCCGACCCCCTACCTCAATGCCGGTGAGCATAGCAAAGTCATATGGAGTCATCGTCATGTCTCCCACAGTAGAGAAGTGGAAAGAATTAGTGGTGTCCCACCACCTCTCCACTAGTGCACTAAGTAAAGGCCTGCTCACTATGAGACGCGATAGCCCCATGTAGAATAAGCCGAATCCGGCCTCATCGACAATCTGGTGGACGCCAATAGGGAGGTCCATATACCACTCCCTCGCAAATGTGTCTCTGTATCCTCAGATAGAATAAGAGTCCCCCTGTAATCAGAATATGTTTGAGAAGGTAGTGTAAGAAATACAGTGCAAGAATGTGTTTGAGATAAACAAATGAAAGATAGCATAAGCATGATCTATGCAAGAAATGCAAAGTACATTGCAGAAAATGTAAGAAGACAGTGTATACCTCGGTGGCGCCGTAGGATAAATGAGACTCTGACACTCGTAGCAAGAGGTCCTCTGGCGCGCCTCATGCAAAACCTTTGAAATGGTGAATAGTATCGGACGGTAGCACATGCACCTCAGGATAGTATGTCTCTAGGTCAAAGGATCGAACCCTGGGTGGTAATGGTACATACTCAAGATTTGCCTCCATCCCTGGAAAAGCTCCATCATGGGGAATCTCGTCTGCCATCTGGAAAGGAGTGAGAAAGTAAGCGAAAATTAGAAAAATGGGTAGAGAATGCCAAAAGTCAACAAAAGTCAACCCTAAGAGAGAGAAAATGGGAGAAAAAGTCAAAGCTCGGGAAAAGGCACAGAACCTAAGAGAAACTCAAGGGAAACAAGCCTCAAGTGGTGGAAATGAAAAAAAAAATCACTGAAAACAAATTCCAATGGGTTCAAAACGAAGGAAATCAAGAGGTTTTAGCGAATCAACTTCGCGTGGGGAGTTGGAAAACGCATATAAAGCTCAGATCTAGAGGGGAAAAGTGTCTAGAGTGAGAAAGGAAGGAATTTCGGCAAGAGAGAAGTGAGGAAATGAAGTTTGAGGGTGTAAATATAAAGACCAGATGTGAAATGACCAAAATGGCCCGAAATTGCCATCGGTGGCCGGCGACCACCATTGGTGGTCGACAACTTTTAGGTATGGCCGACAGTTGGCCGACACCTCTCCCTAGTGGCCGACAAGCTTCCAATGCTCTTCCTTTGGGTTTTGCTGCTGTTTTGTGCCTTTGGTTCTCGAGAAAGTGCAAGAAAAGTTCACTTTTAATGTCAAGTTGTCTCTGCAGAAGCTTCGAACCATGTCTTCGGTGCATGATTCATCACTAATCAACATCAATGAGGTGTATCTTTTTAAAACATATTGCAACCCTTCCTAGAGGTAAATTGGAAGTTGCAACTAAGTCGGTTTTATCAAACACGCTTTTGTCATTGCATAGAACGTGTATCTCTTTGTCGTTGCATGGAACGTGCCTTTCACATGAGATCTTGCATAGAATGTGCACTTCTCGCACTTGCATAGAACATGCTTTTGTTTCCCATTCGCATAGAGCATGCATTTGATGTTTTGCATAGAACATGTTGTTAATCTCGCATTGAACATGCATTTTCTACTATTGATCACTACATAAAACATGCATCCTATATTGTTGCATAGAATATGCATCCGATGTGGCATAGAACATGCTCTGGCCCACACCGCATAGAATATGCTTCTGTTTTGTTTCTTGCATGTTATGCATAAAACATGTCTCTAACATTGTGTCATGGTTATCCGTCTTGCATAGAACATGCACTCTTACTATGTTATGCTTGTTAAGTTTCTTTCTTATGCAGGCACGATATTGTATGTACGGTTTATTCAGAGGAGTTCCAGGTGAGATCATTCTTGTCCTTCGTTATACCCTATTTTGGTTAGAAGCATTTGGACGTGTTCCGATGTTTACCACCACTCCCTGTTTTGGTTAAAAGCATTTGGATGTGTTCCGATGTTTACCACCACTCCCTGTTTTGGTTAAAAGCATTTGGACGTGTTCCGATGTTTATCACCACTCCTTGTTTTGGTTAGAAGCATTTGGACATGTTCCGATGTTTATCACCACTCCTTGTTTTGGTAAAAAGCATTTGGACGTGTTCCGATGTTTACCACCACTCCTTGTTTTGGTTAAAAGCATTTGGACGTGTTCCAATGTTTATCACCACTCCTTTTTTTGGTTACGAATGTTTGGATGTGCTCTGACGTTTATCGTCGCTCCCTTTGGTTAAGAACAGTCGGGTGTGTCCCAGTGTTCACACCATCCCTTCTCTCATTCCGCATGCAACGTGTTAGGATCTTGTTTGACACCTCGGGTGCGCCAGACGGTTGTGTTGTTCTTTGCCTTTCCTGCGTGATGCGTAGTTAAGTTTGCATAATTTTCTTACATCCTTTCTGCATGAAATGTGGTTTGGTTCATGTTTAATTGCTTATGTTTGAGTTTGTTGTACCTTGTTTTGGTTTAAATGTAGCATTTCTTTGCATAACATTTGCATCTAGATGTTTCATTACAGCCTCATTGCATGATCATAAGTTATGTTTTTGCATCATGCATATCATTTGCATTTTGCCCCAGAACTATGCTGGTTTGATTCCTTGCAAAGGGATACGTAGGCAGCCTGTGGGGGCAACCATCTTTGTCTTGCTTGTCTGTTTATCCAAGTCTTCGGCCTTGTCAAAAATGGGTCGTCTCTGGACTTTGACATTCACTCCCGTCATTTCATGACTTCCGAGTTCTGTCAAAGAGGGGCAACTGTAGACACTCCATTTTTGACCGTCCTTAAGACTTGGATGTCATCGTTTGTGTACTCAATGATTGTGCTTGTTTGTGTTCATTTTAAGCGCCCGAAGTCCTTGGCAAAATGCCTTGCCTTTGAGCCTCTAAACCTTATCTGTTTTCTCTAGTCTGGAAGAGAGGGTGACTTGTCGGCCAGCCCTGAGACCTGTCGGCCATGGATTGTGCTTGTCGGCTACCAGTGGTGGCCGACGGCCACTGGTCCCTTTTTCTAGATATTTGTTTGCCAACTGTGCCAGCTATTGCTCACTGAGCTGCATCTTCATACACGTGTATGGACGGATGAATCTAAGCTCAAGACTTAATTTTCTATATATAGGGGGGTTCCTCCCCCATTTTGAGAGGTTAAACATTTTAAACCAAAAATCTCTCTCTCTCTAGAATTCTCTCTCCCTCTTGTTATTTTGTGCCTTAAAGTCTAGTTTCTCTACACTTTTGCACATCAACCCTTAATCAAACTTGGCCACCTTGGAGCTGAGGTCTCTTGGAGTCTTGTTTGTGCTCTAGAAGAAGGTTTAAGCTTGGATTGTTGCTTAATGTGCGCTTGAGCTTCAAGAGGTAGTTTACTTGATTAGTATACTTGCTTTGAATACTTGTTTTGCCATCATTTTGTATTGTTTTTAGGCTGGTTTCCAACTATAAAAAAAACTCTCTTTTTGAGGCTTAAAATGATGGTTTGAGGGTATCTTCTGTTAAAGGGTAATTGTAGACACCCCATTTTTGACCGTCCTCAAGACTTGGACGTCATCGTTTGAACACTCGATGATTAACCATATTCGTGTTCGTTTTGAGTACCTGAAGGTCTTGGTGGAGTGCCTCGCCTTCGGACCTCTTAACTTGTCTGTTTTGTGCTTGGTTGCATACCAAGAGCTTGTGGCTTTGTTTCTGAGGGAAGAGGGTGGCCTGTTGGCGAGCCCTACAGCCCATCGACCAAGCCTTTTTTCCATCGGCCATCAGTGGTGGCCGGTCGGCCTCACTGATGGCCGGTCGGCCACATGTGTTGGTCAAAGCTTTTTTTCTTCTTTTGCAGATATTTTTGGTGCCAGCTGTTCCATTTGTTGGGCATTGAGGCCATCCTCCATACACGTGTATGGAGGGATTGGAATAAGCTCTAAGCTTGTCAAACAAGCTTGAGGCTTGTATTTCTATATAAGGGGAGGTCCCTCCCCCTTGTAGAGGGTTCAAAAAATTTAGAGACAAATTTTGACTCTCTCTCTAGAACTCTCTATATATATATATATATATTGCTTGAAAGTGAGTGTTCTTCACATTTTTGCACACAACCTCTTAGCCAAACATCACTACCCTTTTGCTGAGATTCTTGGAGGCTTTGTTTGGACTCAAAAAGCTGGTTTTAGCTCAGAGTTGAAGTCCTTTTGCTGCTGTGCTTCAAGGGTGAGCATATTCCCTTTTAAAGCTTGTTTTTGTACATTGGTTTAGCCACCTTTGCATGCTGTTTTAGGCTTGGTTGTTAACTACAACAAGCTCTATTTTTAAGTGTTAAAATGGTAGTTTAAAGTGTTTTTGGAGTTAGGAGTGTTTCACCCTCTTTGGTGGCTTATTTGCTAAGCTTCCTGCCTTCTTTTAAAGCCTTTGAGATCACCTTGTTTTGTCCTTTTAACCACTAAATTCCAAAGGAATTTCAGTGGTAGAAAACTTGTTTTGAGGTCCAAAATAAGAGGGGGTAGTCCCTCCTCCTCTTGTCTTGATAGCGTGTGTTTCTATCCTCTTAAGGCTTAGTTTGAGCATGTTTTTGTGACTTTTTGGACATGCTTAAACTCTGTTTTTGGTTGGTTTGGTCATCTCTTGAATGCTTCATACACTTGTAGTGTAATCCTACTTGCTAGCCTAACATGCTTCATATCTTAGCCTATAATTCTAGCTTGTTTTGGCTACACTCCATCATGTTTTTGGCATTGTTTTAGCATGCTTTAGGACTATTTTGAGTGGTCTTGGCCTCTTGGGGCTTGCTTTGTATAGCTATGGTGTAATTGGCTTTGCTAGTTTTGTGTTTTGAAACTCCTAGCATGCCTTATTTGTGATGTTTGTATGATATGGCATCACTTCTCATGTAATTTTAGAGCATAAACTTCTGTCATACTCTCATGTTTATCGCTCTTTCATTGTGCTTAAGAGTTGTGACTTTATGCCTTGTTTGTGAGCTAATACATGAGCATATTTTTCTTGCCATCTATGCTGCAAGTCTAACATGTTTTTGCTACTATTTTGACCTACCTTAGATCTGTTTTGAGTGGTTAGGGTCATTTGAGCATTGCTTAATATGATTGTAGTGTAAAGGGTCTTGACTAGCTTTGAGTTTTGGGGCCTTTAACATGTGGTGCATGTGGTATTTGCATGTTTTGGCATCATTTGGCACGTTATTTCAGAGCATATATATCTACCACACTTCCATATTTTTCACTCTCTAAGTGCTTTTGAGTGTTGAGCCTTATACCTTGCTTGTGTGCCACATTGTATGCATGATTGTCTAGTCTTTTGAGCTTCAATCCCAGCATATTTAGGCCATTGTTTTGGCATGATTAAGCTCTGTTCATGGCAGGCTTGATCATTTGAGCATTGTATTGCATGCCTCTAGTGTTGTGTCCTTCACTAGTTTCATTGTACTTGGCCCGTAGCATGTTATACATGAAGTGTTGGAATGTTATTTGCATTGCTTGTGTTTGGATCGAACATTAATCCAAACACAAGGAATGTGAGATGTTTCATACTCAAAGTGATGAAACGTGTTACATTTCTTAGTCGCCGTCCCTCTTGATTGTGCATGATAGGGTGGAGGCCTTTCAAGTCTTATGTGCACATTTATTGAACTTGCACAAGCTTGGTTCTTTGGCCACCATGCATTGAAAATGCTTGGTTGGTGGCTTGAGAGCCAAGTGCCACACTCCTTTGAGCTTGAAATATCATAAGGAGGGTGGCAATGCATACATTTCCTTGCAAATACACTGTCATGTCTCTGTTTATGCTCTGTTGCAGCAAAAGGAGAAATTTCAGGAATAAGTGGCCGACCGGCCACATGTTCTAGCCGACCGGCCACCAAGCCAGCCGACCGACCATCAATGTTGGCCGAGGGCCACCATTTCTAGCTGATCATCCCTCAGAATGTTCCTAGGGTTAAACAAAAGCAATCTGGAAATTGGCACAATTTTCAGAAGTCCAAAAGAGTGCAAACAGAGGCATTTAGAGGTAAGGTAGTGGATTTCCGAGAGGACGCGACCGAGCATGCATGCTTCCTTCGTCTGCAAGGCTGTTTTATCGCTTTATTAGCTAGTTGTAGTTAATTACATGTGTTGTAATTAATTTAGCTTAATTCATTTTGTAATATTCTAATTAGCTTAGATTAGCTAATTGATTAATTCGGTTTGTAACTAATTAGCTTAGATTAGCTAGTTATTCGATTGTGTTGTAATTAATTAGCTAGAATAGTTAGTTAATTAGTTGGTTTGTAATAGTTAGCTTAATTAGCGTAGCTAGTTAGCTCTCTTTCATTTGAACCCTCCATCGAGAGGGCAAATGTTGTAATAAGTGTGCGTGTGTGTGTGAATGTCTTCCAACCCCACGTCTTTCTCCCTTTTACTTAATCGCTTTCGATGGTTAGTTTAGGGTCATTTTCGATTAGCATATCTTATGTTTGCATGTTTGCATCATTCATTTGTCTTGCATGCACCGGGCTCAGTGCATCATTCCAACTGCATTGTATTTCAATACACTTACTTGAATACGTGTTTCAAAGCATGTTATCAAGTGTTGCATTCATATGCCATCTTAGACAGCCGAGCCTATTTAGTTGCATTTTTCATGTGTTGCATTAGGCATTTTAACATAGTTAGGATCATGCATGATTACTAACTAGTTCTCTGTTTTGGCTTGGAGTACACTATAAGTGTTTGCGCTTTAGCATACTTGCATGTGTATGAGTGTTGCCATGATAGCATGCTTGCCATGAGGTTATTTGCTTAAGTGATTAACTGCATGAATGCCCGTGGATGAAGGCTTCATTACTTGAATTGGAACAATTCATCAAAATGTGAGTTTAAGCCCACTTGAGGGTGGCAAATCATGTTGTTTCAAGCCCACCTTGTTTGGTGGTGTAGACACCCCATTTTTTACCGTCCTTAAGACTTGGACATCATCGTTTGAACACTCGATGATCATCCCTGTTCGTGTTCGTCTTGATTTCTCGGAGGTTTCGGCTACGCGCCTTGCCTCAAGACCTCTCGACTTGTTTGTTTTGTGTTTGGTTTTGCATCAAACACTTGTTGTTTTGCTTCTGAGGGTGGGAAATAGCTTGTAGGCCATCCCCACACCTCACCGGCCATGGCTTGAGGCCACCGGCCTTGTTTCCTTGCCACCGGCCACTGGTGATGGCCGGTCAGCACCATTGATGGTCGGTCGGCACATTTTGTGGTCGGTCGGCCAACTTTGTTGGCCGATCAGCCACTTTTTCTGGCCGAGACCTTTTCTTGAGGGGGTTTGAACCTTTTGAACCCCCTGTTTTAGCTTCTTGAGGAAGCTTGAACCTTTTGAACCCTTGATTTTTAGCTTCTTAAGGAAGCTTGAACCTTTTGAACCCTTGGTTTTTATCTTCTTGAAGAAGCTTGAACCCTTTGCACCTTTGCTCTAGCTTTTCCAAGAAGCTTGAACCCTTTGCTCTAGCTTCTCTAAGAAGCTTGACCCCTTTGCTCCTAGCTTCTCCAAGAAGCTTGACCCTTATGCTCCAAGCTTCTCCAAGAAGCTTGGACCCTTGTTCCTCTATAAAAGAAGAGCTCATCTTCCATTGCAAGGGTTCCAACAATTGGTCTAAGGCATACAAGAGTTGTATCTCTCTCTATCTCTACATCCAAGCTCCATAAGTGTTGGTTCTTGACCCCTTTACACACCACCTCACAACCACACACTTCCTCCATCACTCTAAGGTTCTTGGAGCTAGTTTTCAGAGGTTGAAGGCCTACATTTTTGGTCCATAAGCTGCTGGAGCTTCTTGGCTACAAGGGTAACACTTCTTACCCTCTTTATTCCCCCTTTTTGCACACACTTTTAGCCTATCTTGCATGCTGTTTTGGGCTTTGTCATAAACTGAAAAAAGTCTTATTTTGAGCCCCTTTTGAAGTTTGTTTAAGATCACTTTTGTGTTTGGGGTTGTTTACCCCCTCTTAGGCCTTGTTTGGCCCCATTTTGTGCTATTCTTGGTGAGCTCCGGGACCACCTTGTTTGGGCCTCTCACCACTAAAATCTTGAGGGATTTCAGTGGTGAGGATGGTGGTTTAAGGTCCTAAGAAGGAGAGGGCCATCCTCTCTCCTTGTTGTCTTCAAAAAGTGTCATTTTAGCCTCATGTGTGAGCACCATTTTTAAGTTCATGTTGGCCATGTATTAAGTGTTATTTGTGCTTATTTTGCCATGATATAGCACTATTTTTAATTGGTTTAGACACACCATGCTTGCTTTGCATACTTGTCTTGTAATGCCATGATTTGCCTTAACATGCTTTATGCTTTGAGCCTTGTTTCTAGCATATTTTTGGCTTAGCTTTGTGAAGCTTTTATGCTTGTTTTGATGTGCTTGAGGACTTTTTTTGGTTATTTGGGTCATCCATGCTTTGCTTTGTATAGCTACCATGTAATCCCCCTTGTAGGCCTTAAGTATCGGACCCTCTAGCATGCTATCCTTGCATCATTTCAGTGGTTTAGAACCACTTGTCATGTCATTTCAGTCCTTGTGGTATGCTTGTATGCTTGTATTTGATGCCCCTTTAATGTGTTAAAAGGTTGGTGTTTCATGCTCCATGTTTATGCTATTGTGTATGCCTCTAGGATTAGATCATTTAGATGCCATCTAAGTGGTTTTTGGGGCTTACTTGTGCATGATTTAGGACTGTTTTGATTCACTTTGGCCATTTGCTTCATGTGTCATATGACCATAGTTTAAGTCCTTGGGCTTGGTTGCATGCCTCGCTTGCATTGGTAGGTTGATTTGGCATCATCTTCTACATGTTTTCAAAGCTTATCGTGTATGCTATTTGTCCATGTTAAGTGTGCTTAAAAGCTGCCTTTTTATGCTCAAGTATTGGACCATGTGTGCATGAATGTTTGTGTGTACATTAACCTTGCATGTTGTCACATACTTAGCCCATAAACATCTTGTTATCATGCTCAAGTGGTAGTGCATTTGGCATGCACTCTTGTGGCTTTAGGTTGCTTAACATGTTGTTACATGTTTGCCCCATGTGTTGTTGCATGCTTGTCATTAGCATAGTTGTTCCATGCCTTGCATGCTTGTTTGCTTAGATTGTGTGCCTAGTACATATTGCATGCTTGCATACTTGCCTCCATGCTCATGTTGCATACTTAGCTCACATGCTTAGGTTGCATTTGGCATGCATGCCTTGCCTCTTGATTAACCATGATTGAGGTTGGGCCTCTTGTTTGTTTGTATGCATTTCATTCCATATTGAGTTGCACACTTGGCTCCTCGGGCCACCATGCATTGAAATGCGTGATTGGTGGTCCGAGAGTCAAGAACCATACTCCCTTGAGTCTTAAACATGATAGGGAGGGTGGTGGTGCAAACATTGCTTTGAAAATGCTTTGCCATGCCTTGTCTGTCCTCTACTGCTGTCAAAACAGGTTTCTGCAGGAAGTTATGGCCGGTCGGCCATCTATAGTGCCGATCGACCAAACATCCGTAGCCGATGGCACAATTTTTGGTCGATGGATGGCCGGTGGTGTTTCCTCTTGGCCGGTGGTCTCCCACAACCCCTCAGGGAGTATTTCAAAAGCAACTTTGAGACTTGTGCAGTTCTCAGAGGTGCAGAGCAGTGTAAACAGAGGCAGCTTGTGCATGGCATTGGATTTCCGGGCGAAGTCAATCCGAGCATGCGTGCATCCCTCTTCCCAAGCCCTTTTACCGCTTTACTTAGCTTAATTGATTTGTTAATTAATTAGGTGGTTTGTAAATTATTTAATTAGCTTGTAGGTTAATTAAATTGTATTATTCTTTCAGTCCCTCCGAAAGAGGGCAAATTTGTAATAAGCGTGCGTGTGTGTGATACATGTCTTCCAACCTCCACTTCTTTCTCCCTTTTATTTAACCGCTTACAATGGTTAGTTTTAGGGCACGCTTCAATTAGCATACTTATGATAGCATGTTTGCATCCATTCATTCGTATTGCATGCACCGGGCTCGGCGCATCATGCTAACTGCATTGTATTTCAATTCCAAGTTGAATACATGTATTGAACTATAGCATCATCATATACCATCTTACAATAACCGAGCCTATTGTAGTTGCATCTTGCATGTGTTGCATTAGCCATCTTAACATAAACTAGGATCATACATTTGATTACTAACTAGTTTCTGTTTTGGCTTGGAGTACTAGGTAAGCATTTACGCTTTAGCATCCTTGCCACATGTGTGTGAATGTTGCCATGATAGCATAATTACCATGAGGCTAGCTGCTTATGTGATATAACTGCCTGAATGCCTGTGGGTGAAGGTTGGGTTATTTGAGTTGGAACAATGCATTGAATGTGAGTTTTAAGCCCACTTGGAAGTGGCAAAACCATATTTTCTAAGACCACTTGAGGGTGGCAAAATTCATGTCTTAGCCTACTTACGGGTAGCATCATCAAACCATTTTCAAACAAACAAACATGAAATGTTTCGTTCCAATTCAGGCGACCCAGTCTATACTTGTTTGCTGTGCGCATAACATAGTAAATCTAGGCTAATAACCGGAATAAGAGCACATAATGTTTTCAAATCTAGATATCATGGTTAGTAGAGGCCGATCTTTGATCGGGCGAGCGGGGGTGCTCATGGCTGACCTTCCCCAATCATACCCAAGTTCCCGAGCCGAGGCAACTTTGGTGATGACAGACACGTGGCCTTAGGCAAACGAGTCAGGGTTTCCTAAATTTCCCCAAAAATAAAACATTTAGGTGGCGACTCTGTATCTGGCAAAGCAGTCCATGTTTTGCACTTCTTTTCTAAAAATCTGTTTTCTCAAAACGATTTGCCGGATTTGGACTCTTTGGTTCAGATTAAGAACCGTGACAATTTGAGTCCGAACTGTAGCAAGTCCAAATGAACAGAAACGGGGGTCCTCCCCCGGGGCGTTCGAGGACGTCTACAGGTGGCAAATCCGCATTTTAGCCTACTTGCGAGTAGCATCTTCAAACCATTTTCGGAAAACAAACATGAGATGTTTTGTTCCAAATCGAGCGATTTAGTCTATACTTGTGTGTTGTGCGCATCACATAGTAAGTTAGCTAATAATCAAACAAGAACACATGAGGTTTATAAAACAACATATCATGCTTAGTAGAGGCCGATCCTTTGATCGGGCGAGCGGGGGTGCTCATTTCAGGACCTTCCCCTCTCGTACCCAAGTCCCGAGCCAAGGTAACTTTGGTGATGACAGACACGTGGCCTTTGGCACGAGTCAAGGTTTCCTAAATTTCCCAAAACAAAATATTTAGATGGCGATTCTGTAATCTGGCAAAGCAGTCCATATTTGGCGCTTTTTGATTAAAATCAGTTTTCCAAAACGATTTGCCAGATTGGACTCTTTGGTGATTTATCAGTCTTACATTGCACTTTGTGAGATTAGATTAAGAACCGTGACAGGAGTCCGAACTGTAGTAACTAGAACCCAATTCGCGTCCTCTCTGAAAAGGGGGCGCGCGGAGGAAGTTCGGGCGGTCTACAGTAATCCACCGTTCTTGTTGCTTAATTGTTTAGACTTTTGCATCATTTTTCATCACATTCAAATCAAACTTTTTGGGCCTTTCAACCACTGAAATTCAGAGGTTTTTCAATGGTAAAAACCTTGTTTTGAAGTCCAAAATTGGAGGGGTTAGCCTCCCTTCCTTATGTCTTGTTTGCATGCCTAGTTAGCTTCATGAGTTAGCATATTTTTCTAGCTTACCTTAGCTTTAGTCCAGCATGTTTTTGCCTCTATTTTGACCTGTTTTGGCTTTGTTTTGGGCTGGTTAATTCAATTGAGGCTTGTATTGCATAGTTGTAGGGTTAATTCCTTCACTAGCTTGATGTTTTAATGCTTTGATCATCATTGTTTTGAGTTGAAAGCATGTTTTAGTGTTGTTTTGCACTCCATTTCAGCACTTCAAATCTCTACAACCTCCCTCAATTCTTCACTCTTTCATTTGCTTTGAAAGTGGTTTCAAACCACTTGTTTGCCTAAGTGTGAAATTGAGGTGTTACACCTAATGGTTTAATCCCTTAGGGGGTTCATTACCAACAGTGTAATACCCCTTTCATGCCCAAAGTAACTTGTGGTTTAAGCCATCTCTCCATTAGAAGACACTCACCTTTGGACTTAATTGGTTAAAGAATGGATAGGTAACTAAAATGAGTAAACAAAACATGACAAGGAAAAGAGACAAGATAAGCATCTTTCATGTTGCATTGCATGTGTTCGAATCGGACCTTAATTCGAACACGAGGAAAATGGGACATTTCATACTCAAAGTGATGAAATGTGCCACTTTTCTTGGTCACCATCACCCTTGATCATGCATGATAGGGTGGTGGTCTTTTGAGTCTTGTTTTGCACTCATTAAACTTGTACAAGCTTGGTTCCTTAGCCATCATGCATGGAAAATGCTTGGTTGATGGTTTGAGAGCCAAGAGTTACACTCCTTTGAGTTTGTTTGATGATAAGGAGGGTAACAGTATAGATAACCCTTGAGAATACACTGCTTTGCCTCTGTTTGCTCTCTGTTACAGCAAAAAAGGAAGTTCAGGGCAAGGGTGGCCGACCGGTCACCACTAGCGGTCGACGGCCACCAACAATAGCCGACCGGCCACCAATGGTAGCCGACAGCCACCATTGGTAGCCGACCGGCCATCAATGAAGAAAGTTGCTCAGTGTGATGGAAAAGGGGGAGCAGAGGTGTTTTGGAGGTTGGTAGCTTCTTTAGTGTTCAAATATGCAAACAGAGGCGTTCAGTGACAAGGCGGTGGCATTTTCGAGTGGAGGAACCGAGCATGTCTGCATCCCTTGCTTCTCGAGGCCATTTAATTGCTTTGTTTAGTTAATTAGTGATAGCTAATTAATTAGTTTAATTGCTTTGTAATTAATTAGCTTAGTATTTAGCTAATTACTTCAATTTGTTATATTTAATTAGCTTAGAATGAGTTAGTTAATTCGTTTCAATTGTTGTAATAATTAGCTTAATTAGCATAGCTAGTTAGCTTATTCTTTCGGACCCTCCTTCGCGAGGGCGTAATGTTGTAATAAGTGTGCGTGTGTATGTATGTTTTCCAACCCCACGTCTTTCTCCCTTTTATTTAATCACTTTCGATGGTTAGATTAAGGACATCTTTAATTAGCATACCTTATGCTTGCATGTTTGCATCCATTCATTTGTCTTGCATACACCAAGGCTCGGCGCGGCGCATTATTCAAACTGCATCGTCATTTCAATATCATCTTTGAATACGTGTTTATCGCGTGTTGTTCAAATTGAATCATATGCCATATTAGTAGTCAAGCCTATTAATTGCATATTGCATGTGTTGCATTAGGCATCTTGTATAGTTAGGATCATGCATCTTTCTAACTAGTTTTTGTTTTGGCTTGGAGTAGTGGGTGAGTTTTTACGCTTTAGCATACTTGCATGAGTGTGATTGCCATGTTGCCATGTTTCGCATGTTTGCCATGAGGCTTTGTGCTTACTTGCTAAACTGTTTGAATGCCTGTGGATGAAGGCTTCATTGTTTGAATTGGAACAATTCAACAAATATGTGTTTTAAGCCCACTTTATTGTGGCAAATCATGTTTTTTTATGCCCACTATGTTTCGTGGCAAAACCGCATCTCTAAGCCCACTTAAGGGTGGCAAATTCAAACCATTTTCGAAAACAAACATGAGTTGAATTGTTCCAAGTCTTGCAACTAATCTATACTTGATTGTGTGCGTCACATAGTAAAGCTAGTTTAATAACCGGAATAAGAACACATACCGCTTATAAAAATCATATCACGGTTAATAAAGGCCGATCTTTGATCGGGCGAGCGGGGGTGCTCATTTCAGGACCTTCCCCTCTCGTACCTAAGTTCCCGAGCCGAGGCAACTTTGGTGATGATGGACACGTGGCCTTTGACACAAGTCAAGGTTTCCTAAATTTCTCCAAAAATAAAATATTTAGATGGCAACTCTGTATCTGGAAAAACAGTCCAATTTTGGAATTATTTGATTTAAAATTGATTTTCCAAAAAGGTTTGCCGGATTTGGACTCTTTGGTGTTTATCAGTTTCACATTGCACTTGTGAGACTAGATTCAGAACCGTGGGAGTCTGAACTGTGAGGCCTTCTTTTCAAACCCTTTCCAAAAGGCGGGGCGCGAAAAGGGCGAGTCCACAGATACATACGTATTTTTAACTGTTAAACTATGGAACATTCTTTTTGAAACAGATTGTCTTTATCAAAACTGTATGTCAATCTAGTTTTTGTGATATATATATATATATATATATCTTATTTTGGAATTGAACCCTATTTTCAAAACTATATTTGCTATCCATGTATCTACTCACTGAGCTATAAGTTGACTTAGTTGTTTATCGTTTCAAGGTAATAGAAGGACTTAGGGAGTGTTTGTTTGGAGAGATTAGAGTATGGGATAGGACTCCATGTCCATTGCATATGATAGTCCGACGTTTGGTTCAAAAAATATAAGTTGGACTAATAGTCCAACCGACCTATCAATCCCTTATTTGTGGGATTATTGTGTCCCATAGGGGGGTGTGGGATAAAAAAAAGTGGGATAACTCCTCTGGATTGGAAGGTTAAAATGACTTTTTTGCCCTCAATTTTTTATTTATATTATTTTTAATTGTACTTAGTAAAGTAAAAGAAAATTTAAAACTCTCAACTAAAAATTAAATTAAATTAACCGTTCATGACTAAACAAACATAGGATTCAATAGAATACTCCAATCCAGATATCTAATCACATAACTAAACAAATATAGGATACAAATCCGGCCCAATCAAATAGTTCGGGGACAATGTACTCCAGGACTAATAGTACGGTGGATTACAATCCCCCCTTATCTAGTCTGTCCAAATAAACACACCTTTAAAGTGGACTCATGGCGTAGCGGGGACTTAATTGCATGGACCTCTAGGACATTCAATTTTTTTTTTTATGTTTATTTTTCAGATTGTTATGTCAATTTTGGGCATACTTTTTTATTGAGATTCATTTAGGATTATTTTGATATGTGGGTTGTTTGTGGCCTATTGGTTTGGATGGTGATTACGGTTGGTTTTGACTATTTATACTTGTGACATGTCACTAGATTGAGTTTTGATTTATTTATTTCTGAACTATTGTCACATTTATTCTATGTGATTATGGATTCGTGTTTAGGCTTACGTGTGCCTTGGGCTAAGGCCCTGTAGGCCACAGACTATCATGCTCGGGTTTGGGGTGTGACATTGGTCAAATAAATTAGGCATCCAACCAGACGTTAATACATGCCTGGGTCATCCAAAAACTCACTAGACTCTGATGTGAGCTTGACATTAGGATCCATAGGAATAGAAGCAAGTTTACACCCTATCCTTAAGTGAGTCAAGAGTGTACTTCCTTTGAAACAAGGAGATCCCCTACCTTGAGCGATCCACCTCAATTCCCAAAAAAATATTTGAGGCATCCAGATCCTTAATATCAAAAGTTTGGCCAAAATCCTTCTTTACTTGACAAATTCCAACATAGTCATCACCAATGGGAATAATGTCATCCACATAAACTAACAAGACTATACATTCACCCACAGAATTACGGCAAATGAAACATGTATGATTTGAGTGGCACTAAACAAACCCATAGATATGATAACAGAACTGAAGTGACCAAACTATGCCTATGGAGACTGTTTCAGACTATACAAAGATTTGCGTAACTAACATACTTTCCTTGAATACTCCCCATCCGCTCGAAAATCGGGTGGAGAAGCCATGTAAATCTTCTCAAGGAGATCTCTATGAAAAAACACATTCTTGACATCAAGATGATGAAGAGGCTAAGAATGGGATGCTGCAAGGGAGACAAGGAGACGCACAGAAGTGAGCTTCGCGACAGGGGCACAAGTGGCGCCAAAATCCTTGCCAGGAATCTAGGTGAAACCCTTAGCTACTAAACGAGCTTTGTAACGATCAACTGAGCCATCAGTGAGATACTTTATAGTCAACACCCATTTTCAGCCAACAGTGCTTTTCCTAGGAGGTAAAGGTAAGGCCACCATCTCAGTCTGCATAGCCCCTTCCCATTTTGGATTCTGAAGAGCCTCGGACACAGAACAAGGAATTGACTCCTACACAAGCTTGCTAAGAAAAGAGCGATGAGAATAAGATACTGTCATAGGAAAGATACTGGAAAATGCGATATTTAGTACTACTCAAATAACCCCAACGATTTGGAGGATGTCGATCCCAAGGTGGGTTATAACGAGGAGGTGGAGGAGACGGAGCTAAAGTAGAAGAGTTACCTAACCTAGAGATCGGAGAGGCGGCAGGAGGTAGCTGAGTGCGTAGTCAACGAGAGTATACTAGCAATGGGGGGAAGGAGGCGAAGATTGAGAAGGAAGGAGGGAAACAACCTCTTCCTCAACCTCGCCCAAAATGGGCACCGGGCGAACACTGGAAGTAGTGGGAGTAAAAGCCTGCAAAGGAGGGTTAGTACCAAAGAAAGATAAATTCTCACAAAAACTAGCATCCAAAGTGTGGCGAAAGTGACGAGACATAGGATCATAACACCTATACCCTTTGGACATGGAAGAGTACCCGAAGAAAACACAACAAATAGATGTGTCATCTAACTTAGTGCGAGTGTGACTCTAATTTTGAACAAAATAGGTACACCCATAGACACGAGGTAAGAAAGGAAATAGAGTGGCAGTGGGCATAAGGATATGAAACGGAGTGAGACTATGCAACACACAACTAAGGGTCCTATTAATGAGGTAAACAGCAGTAAGGACAGCCATATGCCAATAAGACTTGGAAACACTCATACCCCGAAGAAGACATCAGACAACATATATAATATGGCAGTTTTTGCATTCAGTAATACCGTTTTGTTCAGGGGTCCGAGGGCAAGTAAGTTTTTGAAGAATACCGGTTTGATTAAGTTGGGAACGAAATTCATTAGAAATATATTACCCACCATTATCAGAATGGATATTCCTAACAACTATATGAAATTGAGTTTTAACCATTTGTAAAAACTGAACAAAAATAAGAAAGACGTCAAACTTATGACGAAGAAGATAAACTCGAGTGCACCTAATGTTATCATTAATGAAAGTCACATAATATTTATGACTAGAAAAAACAGGGATAGGAAAAAGACCCTAGACTAGGGGTGACGCGGTGCAATTCGGACGGTTTGAGAGTAAAATTATAAACCGAATGGTGGATTAGCAGATTAGCAAATTGCGATTTAAGCGGTTTTGGGCGGATTGTGGAATTGAAGAATATTCTAACCAATTATTAAGCATTTGCATAATATATAACACTAATTTGCATAATGTTTTTCATATATATAACACAAACTAATTTTACATAATTTTTTTCATATAAATAACTACTAATTTGTAATACATTTCACATCTTATTCTCACTTATTTTTATTTTGATATTTCATTATAGGTTAAAAAATATATATGTATTAACTATAGCGAAGTGGAGTAGTTTTGAAGGCTAGTTATAAATTTTAAAGTTTAAACCGCAGTTAGTGGATAGAGCAGTGCAGATTGATGCGGATCGGTGCAATTTTAGCAGATTGAGCAATATTTTGCACAACCCTATCCCAGACATCAGAATGCATAAGATCAAAGGCACTAGGAGCACGAGCCATATAAAGGATATGGCTAGTACGAGTATACTTAGACAACTCACAAACCACACAACGAAATTTAGAATCTTTACAAACTTTATTAAATGTAGGAAAGAGTTTACATAAATATTGAAAATTAACATGACCCATACAAGCATGCCATAATTCTAAAATCTAAATATTAAAAACACAAGATGTGGAATCAGGCAAAATAGAGGCCTGAAAACTTGTTAAAGAAGAAGATAATGCTTGTCCGGTAGATCCCCAAAGTAGTAAAGCCCATCATGTATGAGCCCTTGCCAAAAATCCTCTTCGAACTCAAGTCCTATAAGGCAAGAAGAGGGTAAGAAGATGACAGCACAATTAAATTGTTTAGCAAGACAACTAACGGATAAGAGATTATATGCAAAATTGGGAACATGTAAAATAGACGATAAAGTAATGGTAGGGGATAAAGACATTATACCCTTATGACGAACAGAAGATGAAGAACCATCAGCAAGACACACAGATTGGGCAATAGTAGTAGAGACTAAAGAAGCAAGAAAGGAAAACTCACTTCTCATATGATCATTAGCTCCAGAATCCAGAACCCATGAGGGACTAGCAAAAGCATTAGAAATACCTGTAGCAATGTTGGCAATAGTAAAAGATGATAGGCCATGAGAACTAGCAGTGAAAGATCCAAGCTAAGCCTCAAGCTGACCAATCTAAGTTTGTAACTCTTGTAAATTAGGGATATTAGTAGACCCCGAAGCCAGAGTAGCCTCCACTAAAGCAGTAGTACGAGGGGTGCTAGTACTACTAGGGCAAAAAGAACGTGTCCTCAACTCAGGATGAAGTTTGAAGCAACGAGCCATAACATGACCAAAAGCACCAAAATGATGATACATAACTGGGCTAGGAGAACCCCGGACTTTGCAGCAAAAGCCATCTGATCAAAGGAAACTGGAGACACAAGAAGAGGGCTCCCAGATGCCTACGGCACTAATCACTATCAATGGTGGCAAAGGCCTCATAAAGAGATGGCATTGGTGATGCGTTTAAAATCTAAGTTCAAAGAGATTCAAACTCAAAGTTTAAACCCATCAGAAATTGGTAGGTGTGCTAGCAAGCAAGGTGTTTGGACACAAGAGATGCAGTATTTGCTGGTAATTGAGGCAACGACACATATTGAGCCAATTCTTTCCAACGGGCCTGAAGATATCCAAAGAATTCTGATATAGAAAGGCCCAAGGCATACTGGGAGGCACGAGCAATATCCTGATATAGTTCAAAAATGCGAGCATCATTATGAGCATGAGCATACATCCGTGATAAAGCATGGCATAGAATCGGAATAGTGTCGTAGTAAAGGAGCATGTGGTAAATATGATCCTCCATGGAGTTGAACATCCATCCTAAGATAGTACAATTATTAATATCCCACTAAGCACGGGTGGAATTGGTCGCAGCTGGCTGGGTAGTAGTAGATAAAAGCCAATGGGTCTTCCCCTTTCCCTTTAAATGGAGTTTAAGGGAGGGGCTCCATGCGGCAAACAAATTTTCATTCAACACCACACTCATAATACGATGAATAGGAGTGTGATGAGGAAGAGAAAAATTAGAACCAACCGGGAAGTGTTTGGTGGGTAAATTAAAAGAGACAACAAAAGATGATCCAGCCATGGTAGAAGAATAGGAGTTGAAAAACACACAGAATCACAGCAACCCAATCTAGGAAAAATGCAAGAAGAAGAAAAAAAAAACTCAACGGCAACAAGTCCAAAAAGCCGAAAAAATGTCGGTTTTACCCAAACAAGTGCTACCAAACCAATTGGTAGCCCACACCCCAACCCGCTCCTATGGATTAAGGTCATAACCGACTAGTAATCATGAGATTACCTACAGCCTCAAACAAGATTAATATGTCTCAATAGAATAAAGGGGCCAAAACAAAAGCAGACTTAAAAAAAAACTTTGCCCAAAGAGCTGTGTTTACATAACAAAGCAAAATCATTTCATAAGCATTCCATAACAACTCACACATATAAACAAAGTTAACATCTTGTCACATTTTGTACATACAGGAACTTTCAGATGTGCAGTCCGCCAAACAAAATTTTATATACATAGGTGATTCAACATATTCACCAATGTAGCAAAAGGGTAAAACAAAAAAACGAAAACAAAGTCTTGTGCGTAAGACGTTCGGGGCTGACTTTACAAAAATTTGGAATTTTCTCACATTCTTCACTGAGGCTGGGGTTGGACATCTCTTTGCTCATCTACATACATATAAATAAGAGTGAGCGAAACCCCAGTAAATAATACCAAAGTAAAGAGGTTATATGAATGAAATTCTCTAATAATTAATATCCTTGTCAAACATATCAAACAGCCTTAGGCCCATTCATATTCTTATCAAATATATCAAACGGCTCTGGCTCATCATATCAAACGGCCTCGGGCCCAATTCATTCATATCAAATGGCCTTGGGCCCAATTCATTCATATCAAATGGCCTTGAGCCCAATCATCGTATCAAATAGCCTCTGGTCTAATCATGACAAATGGAAACGGCCTTGGGCCCAATTCATTCATATCAAACGACCTCGAGCCCAATCATCGTATCAAACAGCCTCTGGCCTAATCATGACAAATGGAAACGGCCTTGGGCCCAATTCATTAATGTCAAACGGCCTCAGGCCCAATCATCGTATCAAACGGCCTCTGGCCCAATCATAACAAACGGCCTCAAGCCAATTATTTTCGTATTCATATTTATGCACATTTCATATTCGTGATCATAATCATATTCATATTCAAATGGCCTTAGGCCTATCGTATTCGTATTCAAACGGCCTTAGGCACATTCATATCCTTATCAAATATATCAAACGGCCTCAGGCCTACACATAACAAACGGCATCGGGCCCAATTCATGTTCTTTACAGAACCTTATACAAGAATTAGGCATATAGAATACTAATTTAACATTTCAAACCAACAAATCCATAGAGCTTTTACAGAAGTAGCAGTTGGAAAGTAACATACTAGAAATTATCTTTACGAAGATATTACTCATAGTGCTTTGTTGATGAATTTGCCCTTGCACTTGACCCTACACATTTCATAACACATTGGGTCACAAGCAATTCAAGCCGTTCTTAACTTGTTTATCTCTCTTAGGCCTCTTTCTTATTCTTTAACTCATTTACAATGCCCAATGCATGCCTAAAAGTGCTTAGAAATGAAAGAGAACGGAAAACGGAACATAAAATAGCTTTTCAAGAGTTTTTGAAACAGGGCCCTTTGCTCGGGCACAGCTTTGGTCGCTCGAGCGGTTTACAAAACTCTGTAAAAGTACTAGTTGCATGAATTTTACACTTGAGCGAGACTCTTTCCGCTCGAGCGAGAAATCTTACAAAACAGGGTTGCTCGAGCTACAATGCAAATCTCTACAAAACTTTTGGGAGCTAAATTTTTACGCTCGAGCAAGATTTTCTTCGCTCGAGCGAACAGGTCAAATTTTGGAATTTCTAGAATTCTTTTTGAAGTTCAAAACACACTCCCAAAGGTCCAAAGCTTGCAAATTGGTACCAAAACATGGAAAAACATTGTCTAACATGTGAACATAGGTAACTTGAAACCAATGCATAATGCATGCCTAAAAGTGCTTAGAAATGAAAGAGAATGGAAAACGGAACATAAAATAGCCTTTCAAGAGTTTCTAAAACAAGGCCCTTCGTTCGAGCGGTCTGCAAAACTCTATAAAAGTATTGGTTGCATGAATTTTACGCTCAAGCGAGACTCTTTCCGCTTGAGCGAGGAGTCTTGCAAAACAGGGTTCGCTCGAGTACAAGATCTATCGCTCGAGCTACTGTGCAAATCTCTGTAAAACTTCTGGGAGCTAAATTTTCATGCTCGAGCGAGACTTTCTTCGCTCGAGCGAATAGGTTGAATTTGGAATTTCCAGAATTCTGTTTGAAGTTCAAAACACCTCCTAAAGGTCCAAAGCTTGCGAATTGGTACCAAAACATGGAAAAACATTGTCTAACATGTGAACATAGGTAACTTGAAACCAATTGGCTAAAATTATGGTCCATGTTCCAAATCATTCCAAATTCTTCGTGTTAATTCTAAAGCTCATGCAATTAAGTCGCATATCTTCATGAATCATGTATGCATGTAAAGTATGGACTCTAATTCCACCTCAAATGGTACAAATGATGCTCAATGTCATGAAGCTCAACAAAATTATGCATGCATGTATGATTTGGTACCCAATTATTCATATTTAACATGCCTTATGCTAGATTATGCAAATTCATGGCAATTCTTTATATGCATGGATATATTGGCTTTAATTTCATCATACACCATTCAAATCTTATTCTTAATTACCAATTCTCTTTGAATTCATATAATTACAAGCTCAAACTCATGAATTAAGGGTTGGTTACTCACCTAGATGCTCCAATCCTTTCAAATATGGCTAAGTCTTGAGCTAATCCACCTAGTTCTTGAATTCCTTTGCAAAATCTTCAAGTGTGAGCCCTCTCTCTCTCTCTCTCTCTCTCTCTCTCTCTCTCTCTCTCTCTCTCTCTAAATTCAGCTCACTCTCTCTCTCTCTAGAGTGTGTTTCCAAATTTTGAGCCGAAAAATATGAGCTTAAGTGTAATTAGCCCATATATATACTAGGTGATTAGATAAAAATTAATCAATCTCAATTAAAGTTAATGAGCCTCACTTAATTAATCTAATTATTTCAATACGAATCAATTTTTAATCAAATTTCACCATAGGCTCTAAAAATCATGCTATGTCACCTCTACGGCCTTAAATTTTCAAATTATAGCAGTAAGTTAGACAATTTTTTCTACGATGAATAGATATAGATTCAAAAACATAATTAATCACATAATTATCACCCAAAATCATATTAAGCATATAATCACAATCATAATTAAAATTAATTAACATAACACAAAACAGGGCTATCACAGAAAAAGTGCTCAACATCAGCACTAAGTACCCAAAAAGGAAAAAGGTTGTGTAACTCACCCTAAAGAAGGAACTGAACTAGACCCACTCACATAGGAGGCTGGTCGGCAAGCACAGAACCCTCAACAAGTGTTTCTGGAGATTGCACAGGTTGAAGGAAGAAGGACTGTCAGCTAGCTAGGAGAGGAGGAGAGGGGTTGTCGACTGCTGGGTTGGGAAGGTGTTTTGGCTGAAGGAGAAGGAGTTTTGGTGGTGGCTAGTGGCTGGTGGCTACTGACAGAGAAGAAGGGAGGCTAGGGTTTTTGACTCTGATACTAAGAAGAATGAAAAGAATTGTATTAGCTTACCTTTGAATGAGGTAGAGGTCATGTATATATAATATATTCATGATACAATTTAGGAAACAATATAAACATGGCTCTAAATCTATGATTTTTACAATCACAGATTTTATACAATCTACTAAAAACAAAAATATTCTAATTCCTATATTCAACAAATATTCTTCCAATGACCCATGAGGGTACTCAACTTGTGAAAGATTCTAAACTACAAATGTTAACTTCTAAATTCAAAGAATGTAGAATGTCTGAATCTAAAAACTTTACTGATTTTTATGCTAGACTTTCTAATATTGTGAATGCATATTTTTGTCTTGGTGAAACTATATCTGAAGAGAAAATTTCTTAAAAAGTTTTGAGATCTCTACCTAAATAGTTTTTGTCTAAAATCATTGCCATTGAAGATAATAGACAAGCAAAAGAAATTAAAATTGATGAATTGGTAGGATCTTTGCAGACATAAATTGTTTATATCAGGTACATCTAAGAAACTTTAGGGGAACACAAAGAAAGGCATTACTTTGAAATCAGTGAAAGAAGAGATCCAATTTATTCCTGAAAAAGATGAAGATGAGAAAGACTTGGCCTACTATGGTAACAGTTTGAAAGATACATGAGATTCAAGAAGGCAAAAAATCAAAATCAAAATCAAAATCATGTTTAGAGCACTTACAAGAAACAAGGTAATTTTCATAAACCTAATCAACCAAGAAAAGATAAAAATAATTTTCAAACTGATAAAACATCTTTTCAAACCAAACCAAAAAGGTGAATTAAATGTCATGAGTGTCATGGATTTGGGCATAAGTACATGTGCCTCTGTACTACTAACACCTCAAACACACGTAGAGACTTGCTCATAGTTGTAATATTATCAACAACTATGCTCATAAATGGGATTGCACACTGGTTAGCTCGGATAGCAATCGAAGGCCCTACTTTTTCTAGTTGGGTTGAAGAAGTCCCAATGTCTATTCTCCCTCTGGTATTGCGAAGAATGGTTGCAGCTGTTTGTTAATTTTCTTCCCCTATCTAATATATATATATATATATATCTTCTATACTATTATTAAGTAAAGGTTTAAATTGATTTAGTGAAACCTTCTTCTCCTCATGTCACGTGGTAACTTTATATATGTTAAAATAAAAAAATTATTATACACAATTGTTTGCATCATAAATAAAATTTCCATCGATTATAACTTGATTTAAACTTTCTATGACTTATTATTGTTATTGTTGTTATTATTATTATGATTATGCAAGAAAATCTTGAAAATTAAGAGAAGTCAAGTTTTGAAGATTAAAGGTGTCACGACCCAAACCCGCCCCTATGGGTTAAGGCTATAACCGGCCAGTAATCACAAGATTACCTACGGCCTCAAACCAAATAAAACAAAACTCATCAGAGTAAAGGGGCCAAACGGAAGCAATTTAAAACTTTGTCCATAGAGCTGTGCTTATGTGCACACCAAACATTCCAAACATTTATATGTTAATAACTCACATCAAAATGTGTACTAACACAAAACATTGTACATATAGGATCATACAAGTTTAAGTCAGTCGAACCCAAGACTTATATACAAAAGTGGTCTAATGCTTTCGCCAACATAACAAAACTATGAACAAAGGATGAAGGCGAAGACAGTCTCGTGTGTGAGACGTTTGGGCTGACTCCTCAAAACTTTGACTGTTTCCCACAATTTCACTGAGGCTGGTTCTGGACGTCCCTTGGCTCACCTACATGTACATGAATGAGCGTGAGCGAAAGCCCAGTGAATAATATTAAATAAAGGAGATACATAAGCAATCTGTGAAACAGTTACAGCAGACGGCCTCTGGCCCAATCACTTGTATCCATCGGCCTTCGGCCCCAATCATTTATGTCAATCGGCCTTCGACCCAATCATTCATGTCAATCGGCCTTTGGCCCAATCATTCATGTCAATTGTTGTCCACCATTCAAACTAATGAACTTACATAATTTACATAGGAGTAAACAATTGGACAACAACATATTTCAAACATCTTGTTAAGATATTACTCACAGTGATCGGCTTGTGGATTTGCCCTGGAGCTTGACCCTACATATCACATAACACATATGGGTCACAAATAATTCAATCCGTTCTTTAATTCACATATTCCTCTTTAGGCTTCATTCTTATCTCTTTAATTCAATTGTAATGCTCAATGTATGCCTAAGAGTGCTTAGAAATAAAAGGGAACGGAAAACGAAACACAGAATGCATTTTCAAAATTTCAGAAAACAGGGTCCCCGCTCAAGCGTGGACTTCCCCGCTCGAGCGGACCCTTGAGGCCTGCAAAAGTACTGGTTATGCGAAAATTACGCTCGAGCGTTAATTTTGGCGCTCGAGCGGAAGGCCTTACTACATGGCTCCCCACTCGAGCGTGAGTTCCCCCGCTCGAGCGGACTCCATGTCTGCAAAAATATGCTAGGAGCTTGCATTTTACGCTCGAGCGGCGGATTCCCCGCTCGAGCGGACACCATGAATTCTGGGTTTTCTAGAATGTGTTCTTGAGCTCAAATCCGACCTTCCAAGGTTCAAAACCCAAAAATTTGGTTCCAAAACATGCAAACACATTATATAATATGAGCATATAAGCAAGGTGAGGTCAATTGCTCAAAATCATGGTCCAATTCTTCCAAATTAATCCACATTTCTTTGTAAACTCAAGGCTCATACATTCAAACTCTACACAAGCTTCATATCTTCCATAATCAAACATACATGTCAATTTTTGACCTCATTTCCATTTCAAATAGCACCAATGATGCCCATAAACATGAAAATCAACAAAACCATGCTTGCATGTATAATTCAATGCTCAATTCTTCACAATTCACACATTACATGCTAGATTATGCAATTTCATAGCAATTATATACTTGCATGCATACATTGACCTTCAATTCAACATAATCAACTTTGAATACACAAAATTACACATTAAACTTGCCACACCCCAAACTTGCTCCTAAAAGTTCGGGCATGACCCATATAGAAACGGACACTTATCCTGATAAATATATCACATGGGCCCTGAACGGAAGCATTTAATATAATAAAATAACACAGAAAAGCATCCATTGAGCTAAACCTAACATGCCAGGATCACATTCGTGAAAGTCATTATGTTTAGACATACACATGCAAATACATGACCGCATAAATGAACATTAGTATAGAAAGGGGTCATATACATATTTTTTAACCTTAGGTAAATAATTAAAGTGTAAGCCAAAATCTCAACAAAACTTGACATAAATGCATAGACTTGGTCTAGGGACCTGGGCAGCTGAGGTTGACGACTGAAGGGTGAGCTTCAAGGGTTAAGATGGACTCCCAAAGTGGTTACCTACAGAACAGACATAATACAAAGTGAGCGAAGCTCAGTGAATAATAGTACATAACAATTCAATGCTCAACTAGAATTTAAAATACTATCAATGCATACGTAAATAATGAAGCATGAAGTCAATTGATCCTGTATTAATTCTAGAACGGCCTAAGGCCCAGTCTTGAAACATATTGACTTGAAACGTAATATTATGAAACATAATGGCCGTAAACCCTTGAATAAAGTGGCGATAGCCCTTGAATATAGTAGCATTAAACTTTTACCCATGTTGGCATATAACCTTTGTACATATGGCATGAAGCCGTTGAACATGTGGCACGAGGCCCTTGAAACATGTGTATATGAATTCAAGAGGTGTCTCACACAGACTCTAGAGGTGACTCACTTCGTAGCACTTAGTTCTGTGTAGCACTTTGTTTCATATTATAATAACTTGTCCGGAATGGCCATAGGCCTCATAACTTGCACATATGTATGGACTCAAGAGGTGACTCGTACGGATTCTAGAGGTGACTCGCATTGCAGCACTTAGTTCCGTACAACACTTTGCTCCATACAAAATATATAGAATGGCCTCTGGCCTCATAGATCATATAGAATGGCTAATAGCGTCATTCATATATGTATGGACTCAAGAGGTGGCTCACATGGACTCTAGAGGTGGCTCACAGTGTAGCACTTAGTTCCAAGTAGCACTTTGTTCCATACCAGTAATTAACAGGTTTTACAGACCAACCATACATATCATGTCATATCATATCATAACGGAAACAAATTCATACATATGTATTATGCTTAATTCATAGACAGAAATCAGAATTCAAACTTAATTATACCTGGCACTTCAATAGTGCTAACAAGTCCATATACAGCATTCTCGTTCCTCGGTATTAAGAACTTGTAATATCCTAGAACTTATAACATACGTGAACTTGTAACAGACTTAAACTTATAATATATATATATAAACTTGTAATAGGCTTAAACTTGTAACATGATTACTTGAACCACGGCATTATTACCCCCGGGTAAGGGCCGTGTGCTACGGATGTTATGAATACTTTACATTTATGGACAACTGTTCATTAATTTCAAACGTGACATATCACATCAGGACATAGGGCATTTCTTGTTATATCATGCCATTACAATACACTTAGTAAAGACGGAACAGTTTACATTATAACGTGAGTTACAAAACAAGGTCATGGATATTTAATTCTGTCTTCAGGTTGAGTCATCCGTAAGTCAATCCGTTGTTCATCATAATGCTTAACAAGTATTAACGATTAAAATCATCCATGGTCTTAATTAATTATTCATGAGGAAATGGCGTAGTTCACTTAATCTATTAATCGATAACATATAGAATCATGCACCTTTGTCTAATCGTTCATATGTGTTAACATGGTTGATTCGTAATTAACTAAGTATTATTGGTAACCATTACCTCATTCACATGAGTTAGCATAGACTTAAGTTCAACAGGACATTCTTAATAATTATTAGAGCAGACTTGCTATAGAATTTTATAAAGTTTCAGAGTCATGAGAAGGTACCTGCATCCTTACCATTATGCATTCACATTCCTTAATCATGCACATATTTCCATACTTAACATGCGTTATATAGCGCTAATTGAACTTATTAGTCACAAGAAAACATATTATAACAGTACTACTACTCACAGTGATCGGTTCCCGGTGGTAATGGTACAATGTCCTCGTCTCGACCTGCAATTACAGTGCACAACACATAATATGAGGTTATACTCGATCCTTTACTTATTCTCTTTGATCGTTCAATCAATTAGTCATGGTGGTACCAAACTCATTATTCTTTAATAAGTTGTAATCCATGTCTTAGAAAACAGGAGAAATCGATGGGAAATGGTTTAGGTGAAGAAATGGTACAAAACTAATTGACATAACGTGAACAGTCGTCACTAATTTGGGTATAACTTTTTCTGTAATTAGAATTTGGGAGTGAGACTAGCGCCATTGGAAACTAGACTTCCGGGGCTTGATTTTAGGCTCAAGAATCACTCAAAACGGAGTCCGGATGCAAAAGATATGCCTATTCAAAGTTAGCTGGACAGAGCTGTCCCCGCACGTACGGGTGAACAGTGCCGCACGTGCGGCCCTGGACAGTAGCAGTCCGAAAATGGCAGAATTTTTGGGACTTCTCATTTTCAAAAATCAAACCTTAATTACATGTAATTCAAAGCCCAAAACCCTTTAATACATGACCAATTTCACATTATTATTCTTCATCAAACACCATAATCTCAAAATAAACAAATTTAATGATTTTACTTCTTCAATAAAGAAATTCTTAGAAAATCAAGGTTCATGGGTTCAAAACTCACATCTTCTATATCAATCCATGATTTCAAGTAGTAGATGGATTCTATACAAGGTTAGTAATTAAAGCCACATACCTTACCCAAACCTTTGTTCTTCCCTTAGTCTCTTCAATTTTCCCAAGCTTTTGGTTGATCTTTCCTCTCTCTTCTCTTCTTCAACCATCTTCAAGCTTCCATGGATGTTGAATTCCTTAGGGAGAAGCTTTGCCTCTTCTCTCTCTCCCTCTCTCTCTCTCTCTCTCACGGTTCTCCTTCCCTTTTCTCTAGATTTTTTTTTTTTTTTTTTTTTGGTTCAAATAGATGAGTTCAACAACTCATAAGGCATATATGTATATATAAAAGCTTCCCACAAATAGGAAGGGCCAAACACGCCCTTATGAATCGCACAAAATCACATTTCAATTAAACTTCCCAGATAACTCTAAAAATTATGATGATCATAAATATGTCCCCTGTTCCGGTATCTGAAGTCTTTAAGGCCTTTAATTTGCAGTATAAAGTTAATCACCCAAACGTCCATTAACGAATCAGACAAATTAGATTTCAAATTAATTTTCCCAAATAATTTCAAAAATTCCCATTAACATATCCAAGTACTCAATTTTGATTTTTGAACCCATAAAGGTCGGTAATTTCCATTTTAAGTCCGTAACTCAACTGATAATGCTTCAATTCTAATAGATATAATTAAATTAAACCACATCATTTCATAGGGAAATAAAGATGATTTCTTATACGCATTTTGGGGTCATTACAAAACTCATGGATTCACTTACCTAGAGGCTCAATTCTTCCAATCTATAGCAAATTCTTGAGTAATCTTTCAAAATCTCCAAGTTTCTTGACCAAACATTCAATCTCCTACACTCTCTCTCTCTCTCAAACCGACCCTCTCTTCACTTCTTAGAGTTTATAATCAGCCAAGTTGATTAAGAAGAGAGCTTGAGTGTATATGGCCTTATGTATAAGTCCACTAACCAATATAACCAATATTTAAATAATTTTTAGCACTATGCCAACATTTTAATCTAATTAATTTGATCCAAATCAGTTTTCAATTAAATTTCACCATAGGCTCTAAAAATTACGCTAATCACAATGACGCAATCAATTTCGGGTTCTGTGGCTGATAAGGCCTTCAATTTAATTTCCAAAGTAGATAATCAAACAGATATTCCTACAGTGAACAGATAGAAATTCAAAACCACATATTTTCACAAAGTGGCACACAAAGTCATATTAAACACATAATCATACTCATATTAAGGACCAATTAACATATTACAAAACAAAGATATCACAAAAGGAATGGAGGACAAGTGGTAATGTAAGAAGGTGGAAGTTATATGGGCGGTTAGATGATAGTTAATAGAAGTTTTTTCTACATTTTTTTGTATAAATTGTCATTGATGGCTCTATTATAAAGAGGACCAACAAATCAATACATTACTTTATTTCTATTTCTTTTCTATCCTAGGAGTAGATTTAATCCAGATAGAAGTAGTTTAAACTTAGATAAAAGTAATCTTAATGTACTTTACTTGTATTTGATTGTTCATTCAATCATTTACATCATCATCTTTTTCTTCTTTCTCTCTTTTTTCTTGTTTGTTTTGTCATTATTTTTACTCCAAGAAAGTCCTTAAACTTTCAAGGCGTAGAACCTCAATACAATTACTTGATCATTGTGTTGTTTGGTGAGATTTTGGTTAAGACTCTGTCGATCTAAGCCTAACAAAAATTTTACTAACAACAACGTAAGCAAGTTTTAAATCCAAGACCTTGGGTTTCATTAAGAACATACTTATTACTTAAGCAACATACATATTATGATATTAAATTCTTTATTATTTATTTTTATTGTTACGTATCTAAATTGCACACGCATCGCGTGTGCCACCTGCTAGTATATATATATTGAAACATTTGCTTTAAATAACTCCGTTCTAAAAAAAATAACACAACCATTTTTATCATTAATTTCATTTTTAAATAATTTGATTTTAATATTTAAAAATAATAATTTTCCCCATACAAAACAGCTACAACTACTTATTTTTTTATATTTATATAATTTGACACACAATGTGTGTTTTCCCTTCTAGTTTAGGATGTATGAGCCTAAGAGCAACTCTAACGGTTAGCAATTAGAGCAAATATTGCTATAAAATAGTATGAAATTTACTTTTTTCATCTTCAATGATCAGCTAAAAGGTCTGCTAAATTATAGTTTTACTATATCTTGTGCCAAATTTGACAAAAATTTTACTTATAACTAAAATTGTCAAAACAACAGCATTTGAGATCAAATAGGAGAGAACCAGAATCTAGTCGGAATCTAAAGAGGATACAAAGGTTCGATCGGGAAATCAATGGATGAATCTACAGAATCGAAGTTACCAACCGGAATCCTAGGAAGGACAACTACCCGAACGTCTGCCCGGACAATCGGCATGTCAACTAGGCTTGCAAGATTGTGTTGCAATGCATTCCAGTGTGCTTGTTAAATGGAGGGGAAAGTTGGTTAAGCCAAAAAAAAATAGCAATTTGACCATTGGATTGCTATCTTATAGTTCTTTTACATTGTTTATTGCTAAATTAAAACTTCAGTTATTCACTTTACCTATTCACATTGGAGTTGCTCTAATATGGACTTTTTTGAAGGGCCTGTGAGCTAGGCTTTAGTCAGCCCATGGGCTTCACCTTTGAGCCAGACACAACCCATATTTTATGACCTGAGCGGAACTAAAACCCGATGGGCCGGACCAACCCATAAACTATGGGCGGCCGTCAAACCTTCAGGGGGAAATTTCACTAAAGCACTTCTATTTTCTTACGCTTTACTCCTTTTGTTAGGAGTTGTTTTTTTCTTACTAGTTGGGTTTATTTTTGTTTGTAGCAAACTTTTTTTTTTTTAATTATGTCAATTTTTTGTAAAACTTTTTAGATCCCTTTCAACTAGAAGATCATAAAAATTAAAAATTTTGATTTTTTGTTTTTTTTTTTTTTTTAAAAAAAGTCTAGAAAGGACAAAAAATAAAAGTCATTTTTTATTAAAAAAAATTTCTTTAAGGAACTTTTTTTCAAAATTGACTCAATTTTTTTCAAAAGTTTTTTCGTCTAGTCGAGACAGATCTAAAAACTAAAAAGAAATGATCTTAAATATTAAAAAAAAGTTTAGAAAAGAGAAAAAATAAAAAAGCTGACTTCTTAATTTTAGCCAAAATAAATAAATTAGTTTTAAGTTATGTTAAAATGTCACCCTGTCACCATTTACTATTAATGAGGTTGATGAAAATTAGAAGTAGAAACACCAAAGTGAGATTTATGTAAAATACAAAGGCTAAGCTAATTTTAATAAAAATGTAGAGATGTTAACAAAACGATAACAATGTCATATATTAACGTTATATAGATGAAAATGTGACATTATAACTTGACTTAAAGGGTATAAGTTTATTATTATAATTGAAAGTAGAGGGATTAAAGTAATATTTTACCTAAAAAAGTCCTATCTCATTTGACAAGTCAATTTTTCAAAAAAAAAAAAAAAAAAAACTCAAATTAGGCAAGCATGTTTATGCTTAAAAATAAAAATAAAAATAAAAATAAAGTCGAAAAGGTCAAAATCTACAAGCTAAATTAATTTTTTTAATATTAACTTTTTAGTAAGTTAATTTTAGACAATAAATTAAAATTTTGCAAACTTTCAAAGAAAGTTGCAAAAAAGTTATAGACTATGTTCAATTGTCCAATTAGGTCGTTTGAATTGTAAGTATAGTGAGTTTGAATAATAATATTATTAGTGTGCCAAGATTATGTTAAAGTTGTAAATTAAATTACATTTGTTTGTGGTGGTATGAATTGTTTAAGATTAATTTTATGAAATTATGTATAAAAAAAATTATTAAATGCAAAAATAACTTTATTATTTCTATAAAATGAAATTGCCATAGTCTTTATTTATATAATCTTATCAGATTGAATTATAATTCTCACTTTCAAGGAAATGTTAATACAATCGTTTGAGAAATTAACAATGTCGTAATATTTTTAGTTTCATATCATTTTAATTTAATTAAGGCTTTGTTTCGAATGATTGTTTTTAGTTAAAAAGTCAAAAAAAAAAATATTAAAAAATATCAAATTATTTTCTCTATTCTTTTCTGTACGGGGAGCAAATATTCGGCGATGATCGTACTCCTTTCTATCAAGCTCTTTGTCTGTCCGATCGACCTGCGAACACAACGTCGGTGAGCTACCCGGCGGTGTGTGGCCGGAAAACCCCTCCGACGATCAAGTTAACACACACTCAGATAGAGAGAGAGAGAGAGAGAGAGAGAGAGAGAGATAGGAGAGTTGAGTGTTTAGGTTGTTCTCACCAAATGATATTCCATCATCCGCATGGGAGGCGCAGTCAAGCTTATATACTTTCTGCGCTTATATCTGCTCCCATTAGTCTCTTGACACGTGGAGCTGCTCTCCCATCTGTTAGCACAAATCCCGCAATCACCACCTAATCAAACCGCCAGACGACATTAACGGGATCTCGGCAGATCGGCGGAATCACCTCGGCCTTCCACGTCCGTGCTGCGTAACGTGCCCGAGTGCTCCACTCGCCGAGCTCCATAACAGCCGAGCTCGGTAGCATTCCGGCATAACCGAGTTTAAGATAAGTCGAGCCGGTGAACAGAAGACTTTACCACCGAGCTAACCATGCTCCCCCAAAACCTATGTAGCTGATGCTCATCTCGGCCCAGCAAGTCCAAATCCGGGGGAGCCCAGTCAATCACATGGCCGCGGACCTCAGGCCTGGGCCTCGACCGAGCAAGATCACCTCCAAGGAAGCCCCAGTTAGCTCGGCCTAGACAGGGGCTAGGCCTCGACCGAGCAAATCCCACTCCAAATCAGGCCCAAGTGATCTCGGCCCAAACATGCTCGGCCCTGACCTATTCGACCTCTTCTACGGTCCAAAGCCAAATTATAAATCTCCCTCTCATTTTCATATATATTTTTTTTTTATAAAAATTAAAAAATTATTAAAATAACCAATTCTCATGCTAGCTCTAAACATAATTTTGATTGGGTCTGTCAATTGGCAATCCAATCCCTTTATCCAAGCACGTCAATAAACATGTCCATAGAGATAGTATTTGGGTTATTTAGAAATACATTAAATAACTACACTTATTTGATAAGTACATTTATTTAGCTTATATTATCTTTTTATATTTTTATATATCTTTTTATAATGGGTAAATTACAAACACATCTCCTGAGATATATTTAAATTTTAAATTATAAATTATCTTTTGTGATTTTAGAAATTACATTATGCTTCTTAAGGTTTCTAATTTCATATTAACAAATAGATCCTTTTATCAATAAATTATTAATTTAATTAACAATTTTTAATAATGTTAAAATTTTATTTCAATTTATAATTCAAATAATTTTATTATTGTATAAATAAACAGTTAAAAATTTTATTTTTTAAATTAATTTTATTAAATAAAAAATTTCTAATAAAAAGGTATTTATAATTTTTCAAATTACAAAAATAAATATCAAAAAAAATACCACAAAGAACAAATATCAAATAAACAAACTTCAAACAACTTTCGTCTAATAAAAAAGTGAATGGAAAGTGAGAAGATAAGCCTCGAAAAAACCCAAAAATAAAAAATAAATAAAAATAAAACAAAACAAAATAATCACGTGAAGACACGTGAGCGATCCGTAGGGGACTCGCGTGCCGGCGTGCATCACCTTTATTATCAATATATATATTCTCCCCATAAAAATAAATTAAATTAAATTATTGAGGATGTGGGTCCCACGTCAGTAGTTTTGTCATCTTTCTCTCTGCAAAATTTTGCTCTGACAAAACAAACAGTGTGTCAGTGACGTATTACATCTCTTCTGTCCGCAATGTGAGAGAGAGAAACGAGAAGGTATTGGTTCGTCATTAGGGCTATGTTTGACATACGGGATTTTTTTTATTTTTTATTTAATGACTGTTTTAATCAAAAATAAAATAAAATAAAATATTATTTTTAAATTATAATCATTTTATTTTTTTTCACAAAAATTAAAGAAGTTAAAAAATTTATCCCAAACGAGATATTTTAATCTCAAACTAAAATAATTTAAAATTTAAAAAATCAAAAAGCTAATACACATTCCAAATGAAATCTAGGTATCGTAATATGGTGCTCTAATAGTGTTATGATTGGTGAAAATGATAAAATCTATGAATTTATATTAAATAATTGAAAAATATAGAGAGATTATGATTAGTATAAAATATGATTACGTGGTATCCTAAGATTAACTAATAATTTTTTAAAAGAGACACATATGAACCCTCCTCCCTTCAGCAGTAATTGGTTGTTATTGGGAATCGCAGTGATGTTCTAAGCATGTTGTGGTTAGTGAATGAAGTGAAACTTACGATTTTGAGTTAGATGATTAAGGAATAAGAAGGTGTATGGTAAATTGTGATTGGTGAGGAATCAAATCACTTGGTGCTCAAAGCACCAAATAATTTTTTCCTGCTTTTTCTTTTATGGAAAATGATTTAAAGCCCTAAAAACTGTTCCCTTAATCCCCTTAATTTTCATTTTGCGTAACTGTTTCCTTGTTTTTTTTTTTTTTTACTTGATATGAAAATTAGGGGGATTAGGGGAGTGTTTTTAGGGGGATGTAGCAAGATCCTTCTTTTATTTACTCTCTCATTTCAAAATATTAGTTCCTTTTTAGAAATTCAACTTATTTTTTATAGTATAATTATTACAGTTCAAAAGTATTAAATTTCCAAAACTACCTTTTGACTTCTTTTTTTTTTAAATATCAATTATCATAATTAATAAATTTAAAATAATAGTAAAATAAGAAATTCATGTTATTTTAATCCTTAATTTTTGAAAATAGACTAATATTTTAGAACAATAAAAAATAAAATAAGATACTAACATTTTGAGATAAAGAGGGTATTTATTTTTTCAGTCATATATCTCTACAAAAAAATTTCACAAAAACACCTCTTCATAGACTCTGACCAATCAGAGGTGTTTTCATGAAAAATTTTGTGAGAATTGATCATTTTCCTTATTTTTATGTTCTTTTTTCATTTTTATAATAAAAATAATGATATATTATAAATATACTCTTTAAGATTTACTTAAAATATAAATTACTTATGTGATTTAAAAAATTATAAATTTTTATTTAATAGAATTAATTAAAAAAATAAAATTTTTAATTGTTCTCTTATATAATAACAAAATTATTTAAATTATTAATTGAAATAAATATTTAATATCATTAAATTATTAATTAAATTGATAACATATTAATAAAATAAATCATTTATTATGAAATTAAAAATTTTAAAATGAGATATAATTTCTAAAATTACAAAATAATTTATATTTTACACAAATTTGGGTGGTCTATTTATAATTTAAAACAATAACAATGAAACAAATAAGAATCTGGGAAATGACGACAAATCAGGTGACGTGGGGTAGACGTAGTATTGGGCTCACTCTCATCTTTGCTCCGTACGAACAACTTATCCAAGCAAGCAGCGAAAGGGACGACCACCGAAAAAAATAGGAAACGTGATATTTGTGCTTCACTTGGCATCTCTAATAATTCATCAAAAAATTTTATTAAATTTTAAATAAAAATATGACAAATTTTCTAATCTAATATCAATCATTCTAGCGATAAATACTGTAATTTTCATCAAAATATACAAGACATCCAGGGAAATGATCGACTGATCGATCTCGGAGAGAGAAAAATAAATTTTTTTTTTTCCCTCCATTTCTTAAGCATCACATTTGCAATTTCCGCCTTCCAAAAATTCATGCCATCAAATGAGATAATCCTAGTTTCAGTTGAATCCAGACGGACCAGCACTACCACAATCAAATCCCAACTTCTTCTTTACTCTCTCTCTCTCTCTCTCTCTCTAAATTGCTTTACAAAAGGAAGCACAAGGACAACAAACAATGTACAAATCCCACAAAAAATGCAACAGAAACTTTAGAAGGAAACATGTTACTCAACAAAAGCTATTCAAGGGTGAACTGTAAAAGTTTTATGTGGCTCAAAAGGAACCAGGTTACTATGAACAATTTAATTGATAACAAAGCTTCATTATATAGCAAAGCTGATGAAAATGGATAAGTATACATAACTTTTGCAATTTCTCAGCACGAAATATAGAAAATTTGGCTTTTCTCCATCATCATGTAGGTAAAGTCCTCAGCAAATGAAGCGCTCTTGATGGAATAAAGAGTGACCACACCATAATTTGGTGTCTCACTTCACTCAATCTTCTCTCTCTTGAATTCTAAAGAACCTTCCCGCAAGAATATTGAAGCTATCTGTGAGTTAGTTAATGGTTTGAATTCAAACATTAATAGACACAACTTTTAGTAAACCATGGTGACTGTTGTTGTATGAAACAAATTCAAATATTATAAATATTCCCAAATGTCACTTATTTTTATATAAATACTTGACAGCAGGTTTGGAATAATTTAGATATATGAACTAGAAGATTTCCATTTTCTAACTTTCGAATAATCGATATTCTCGCGTGATAAACACCTTCACGGGTATTTCGATCAATTGCCATTGTTAAGATTATCTTTCAGTGGTATCGCAAATGTCAAAATATAGTCCGGAAGAAAGAAAAGTTTCCGAACTCTTTTTGCCGAAAATTCAAAAAATTATTGATCGTCAATCTTCGGCATTGGTGAATTCCGTTTGTTTATTTAATCATCACCAACGTGTCCAAAGAAAATAACTGTTGGTGGTGCTATTGTTCCGAACCTTGCCGAAAGTGAAGCCGAATTACACCATTTGAAGAAATTTTATAAAATATTTTTCGGTTCAAATTAGGTCTCCAAATTGGCACCATCTTGTTCTTCACAGAATTTTGATCACAACGATGAAATTCGTTGTGAAAAACGGCAAAAATTTGATCCACAAAGTTCAAATTTCAGTGTGTGGTCGCCGACTCCCTTCACCGGAGTAGACAACCTATGCAACAATACCGTTGAAGACTCAATTTAGGAAATTCAAATTTTGGGCCAAAAAAAAAACCAATTAAAAGGGGCCCAAAAATAAGAATTACTGCTAGGAAATCTGTTCCCTTGGGCCTAAAGATTAAAAAGAATTTTATTGGGCCAAACCAAGTTCAGCCCAAAGCAAACCAGGCGCAGCCCAGTCCAGCGTTGCAGCCCAAGCCAGTGACGCAGCCAGCCCAGTGCACAGACCAGCCAAGCAGCCCAACGCTACAGCCCAGCGCGCGCCCAGATCCGCGCATCGACCCAGCGCCCAGCGCACCGCGCCCGAACCCGCGTCCGTCTGTTCCGCAAGACCCGCGTGCTAACCCGCGCCCTGATCCGTGCATTGACCCGTGCGTTGACCAGCGGTTCAAGCCGGTTCAGCCAAAACATTGAACCAATAGATTGGTTCAAGGGGTTTTTCGGCTCGCTCTCATTCATTTCAAGGCCGTTTTCAGTCATTCAAAAGCCAAAATTTCCAGAATTTTTCTGTGGGTACTTGTTCTACATTTTCAAAAGAAAAAATTCAAGGAGAAGGCTATCCAAGGGTGTTACCAAGGAAAACATCCAAAGAAACATTATTTAAAAGGCACCATTGTGTTCCTTGGGCTCGTAACTATTATTACAATACTCATAAGCAAAGTATTGGGTTTACTAGGCCATTGGGTTTTCATCATTCTTCTTACCCAAGGCAACAATATCGTTCTATTCCTTCACATCATTTTCATCGCAAGGGCTGATTCAACAACTACAAGGCTTTTCCTTATTGTTGTTGTTTTTTAATTTTGCTTATTTTTATTTTTAGTTTAGTATTATAATATTCACATTTGAATTTTCATAGTTACACATTTTGTTTTTAATATGGCTATTAAAAATACAATGGATTCTTCGAGAATCGAGATGCTTAATGGAAATAATTTCCAAGCATAGAAACGCCACATTTCTTATCTTCTTACACATGAGAAAACATTGCATACTTTATCCACTTCTAAACCAGATGATGATTCTAATTGGTTCCAAAATAAATGGATAGAAGATGATGCAATGGCAAAGACAACTATGTTACATAATATGAAAGATAACATTATTCTGCTCTTTGAAGAACATGAAACTGCCAGACAACTAATGGAAGCACTAGAAAGTAAGTATGGAGTTCGATTGGATACTCGAATTCAATTGCCCTTGGACAAATATAATAATACTCGTATGAGTGATAATGATAGTGTTGGTGATCATGTTAATCAAATGGAATTAATTGCTAAAGAATTATCTAACGCTGATCACTCTTTGTCGAACAAGATGCAAGTAACAACCATACTTAATAGTCTTCCATTGTCTTGGGATCATGTTATCACATCTCTAACTCATAGCGGACGAGAGATTTCAATGGTAACATTGCATGTACTCTTAGTTTTGGAAAAAGAAAGAATGAAGCGCAGGCGTAAAGAAGGATTGTCTTCTAACTTGTTGATGGCACAATCTTCACCACAACCACAGAATAATACCCACACTCCATTCAACAAGAAAAAGACGACTTTTTCAAGAAAAAATGGCAGAAGGGATTTTAGAAAGGATGGAAGAAACCACAAGAATGGCAAAAACAACAACATCACAAGCATCAAATTGGTCCATGTTACAAGTGCGGTCAAAAAAGTCATATCAAAGCCAATTGTCCTCAGAAGAAGCAGAAAAAGGAGCAACCCTGTTGCTATGACAGTTTCTGAAGCAATGGTGCATGAACCTTCATCAAATTCATGGTGGATTGATTCTACTGCAACGAGGCATATTGTGCAAAATAAAGACATGTTCGTGGAGTTTACTGAAAAAAAGGTTGGTGAACACAAAATCTACATGGGCAACAACTCCGATAGTGATGTTTTGGGATCGACAACTGTCAATTCTCTATTAATGGAAATTCTATTGTGCTTCATAATGTGCTTTATGTACCCAACATTCGGCAAAATTTAATTTCAGTTCCGGTGTTAACTTAAAAAGGTTTTGAGATTACTTTTAGGTTTAGCACAATATTGATTAAGAAAGGAAGTGTATTAGTGAAAGGTGTAAGAGTGAATGATATGTACTCTCTTCCTATTGATAATAAAATATGTATTTCTGATTATATGCACGTTTCTACTAGTAATAGTTCTTATTTGTGGCATTTAAGGTTAGGTCACATTAATAAAAATAAAATGTCTCGAATGTTTAAAAAATGGCTTATTGCCTAAAGTATGTTCCGATGATTTTGATATATGTGAACCATGTATCAAAGGCAAAATGACTAGCAAGCCATTTTTCAAACATTGGAAATCATCGGAATTACTCGAAATAAATCATTCGGACATTTGTGGGCCTTTAAGAACTAAAACTCATCGAGGCATGGAATACTTTATTACTTTCACTGATGATTATTCAAGATATGGACATATTTACCTTCTTAAACACAAATCAGAAGCAATTGAAAAGTTTAAGAAATATAAAGTAGAGGTAGAAAAGCAACTTGGTCGGTCCATTAAACACTTGAATAATGATAGAGGTGGCGAATATGAAGCTATGGATTCTTTCTGCAAGGAGAATGACATAAAACATTTGTTTACAATGCCATATACACCACAACAAAATGGAATCGTAGAAAGACGAAATCGTACTCTCATGGAAATGACACGGTCTATGATGGCTCATGCTGATCTTCCTATTTATTTTTGGAGGGAAACCTTGTCCACCGTTGCGTACATGTTAAATAGAGTCGAAACAAAAGCCAAACCTCTAACTCCTTACAAGTGCTGGCATGGAACTAAACCTAATGTTCAAAATCTCAAAGTTTGGGGATGTAAGGCACATGTACTTATTTCCAAACCTTTAAGGGATAAATTAGGAAGCAAAACTTGGGAATGCAAGTTTATTGGTTATGTCAAAAATGGGAGTGGTTATCGTTTTTACCATCCCGAACGTAAATTAATAGAAAGTAAAGATGTTATTTTTCTTGAATCCATTGATCTTGTTACTCCTATTGAACAAATTGAATTGCTCTCTGAAGTATCTCAGGATTCTTCTCTTCCTTCTTTATCACACAGTCCACATATTCTCCCTGCATCATCTAATAGTGGGAGCAAACGCAAATTACATGACGTTGTTTTACCTGCTTCGAATCCTGAGATAAATGGGAGTAAGAGAGCAAGATGTCCATCTACGTTTTTGAAAGATCATTATGTTTTTTAAGTTGAAGAACTTAATAACTTAGTGGATGATCCTACTACTTATAATGAAGCAATAAATAGCAGTGATGCTACTCAATGGCTTGATGCAATGAATGAAGAACTTGACTCGATCAAGAAAAATGATGTTTGGGAATTAACTGATCTTCCGAATAGAAGAAAAGCCATTTGTTGCAAATGGGTTCTTAGAAAGAAATTCAAAGTAGATGAAACTTTGGAGAAATACAAGGCCAGGTTAGTAGCCAAGGGATTCACTCAACAACCTGAAATAGACTTCGTAGATACATATTCTCCTGTTGCAAAATTTGCCTCAATAAGGATTCTGATGGCGGTAGTAGCCAGGATGGATTTGGAATTGCATCGATTAGATGTTAAAACTGCTTTTTTCAATGGAGAATTAAAAGAGAAAATTTATATGATACAACCTGATGGTTTCTAGAACCAAGTAACGAGGATAAAGTCTACAAGTTGAAGAAATCTCTATATGGACTTAAACAATCTTCAAGACAATAGTACTTGAAATTCCACCAAGCCATTTTATAAATGGGCTATGTTGTAAGTCCATTAGATCACTGTGTTTATATCTGGAAAAATGATGACAAGTTAGCAATATTGTCTTTATACGTGGATGACATATTGTTAGCAGGAAATTGTCCAGATATGATTATAAAAACCAAAAATTTCTTGGCATCTAGATTTGAAATGAAAGACATGGGTCTTGCAACCTATGTTCTAGGAATTAGAATTTCAAGAGATAGAAATTCAAAAGTATTATATCTAGATCAAGAGAAATATCTAGACAAGGTGCTTAAAAGATTTAATATGGATAACTGTAATTCTTTAAGTACGCCTGTTTGCAAGGGACAAAGTCTTAGTAAAAGTATGAGTCCTCAAACTAAGTCTGACATTGAGGAAATGAGAAATGTCCTATATGCCCAGGCGGTAGGCAGCCTAATGTATGCTATGACAAGCACAAAACCTGACATCTATCATGCAGTCGGATTGGTAAGTCGGTTTCAATCCAATCCAGGTAAAGAACATTGGCAAGTAGTTAAAAGAATATTTAGATATTTAAAAGGCACTAAAAATTTGAAATTATGTTTTGGTTTGTGTGATTTAGACATAAAAGGATACACTGACGCAGATTTTGCAGGAGATGTAGATGATAGAAAATCTACTAGTGGTCATGTGTTCTTGTTTGATGGAACAGCAGTTTCTTGGTTAAGTAAGAAACAGAGTTGTGTTGCAAAGTATACTATGGAAGCTGAATACATAGCTTGCAGCACAGCCGTTAGTAATGCGGTCTGGATAAAACGATTTGTTGACAGTTTACAATTAGGTATACCTGCCAAACCTGTCAATATGTTTTGTGACAATCAGTCCGCCATCTCATTAATAAAAAGTGGAGCAAATAGTTCTAAGGGAAAACATATTGATGTAAGTTACCACTATATTCAGGACATAGTGGAGAGAGGTGAAATTAAAGTCAGTTATATACCCTCAGAAGAGATGGTGGCTGACCCTATGACCAAAGGGTTGTCTTTGGAAAAATTCAGAGAACATGTAGTTAATATGGGCTTGAAAAATACCTAGCTAGATGGTTTAGCTACTTATATAAGAGCATAGTCGGATGACTCTGGGGACGCCTAGATAACCGATGTTTTGCGACTCTATCTTGCATGGAAACATGTGTTTGGTCAGGTAACAAGATAGAGGAACTGACAAGGTACAGATATCATAGTTAGCATGAGATGTAAAGTCCATAATATGCAACATGCTAACTAAATGATATTGTCTGCTTGATCAACAAAAAGTCATTGATAAGGTGTGTTAAGGAAAACCTTCAGGAATGGGTCTTAAAGGAAGTACTTAACAATAATTTCAGTAAAGGTCGACACATGAAAAATGTGTATGGCTGAAGTCGTCAATGGTGATTGGGTATAGACTATGAACCCATCACTGAAAATTGATGCCATTCACTTGTTATATAGTGAATTGAAGTCATCTAGAATGTGTTGACAGTGGAAGAACACATTCGTACGAGTGCGGTCAGATTGGTGACAAAAACGTGCGCACGTATGGCCAAGTCACAATCAGACGTCGATCTATGAGGTAATTTCATAGATGAAAGTTGGCATGAGGCAAAATTTTGGTACCAAGGTTAAAAATGCTCAACTCAAGTTTATCATCTTATTATGGTGTGTTCAAGTGGGAGATGATGGAATAAAAAGTGACCACACCATAATTTGGTGTGTCTCACTTCACTCAATCTTCTCTCCCTTGAATTCTAAAGAACCTTCCCGCAAGAATATTGAAGCTATCTGTTAGTTAGTTAATGGTTTGAATTCAAACATCAATAGACACAACTTTTAGTGAACCATGGTGACTGTTGTTGTATGAAACAAATTCAAATATTATACCTATTCCCAAAGGTCACTTATTTGTATATAAATACTTGACAACAGGTTTGGAATAATTTAGATATATGAACTAAAAGATTTCCATTTTCTAACTTTCGGATAATCGATATTCTCGCATGATAAACACCCTCACGGGTATTTCGATCAATTGCCATTGTTAAGATTATCTTTCAACGCTCACATCAGCAGTGGTCTTCGCGATAGAATGATTCTCCTCAATGCCAGAACTGCCCCTGCAGCTACAATAGTCGAATGGTTCTCAGCATCCATACTCAGATTATATAATATTGATAATCCCGATTCAACTGCCCTCCACATCCCTTCTTCAATCTACTTCACCAACGGGAATATTCCCTCATCAGCAGCAATGGCTCTAGTCGAATCTACAACCCCTTCGAAGATTATTCTGTTCAGTCCTACAACCGCCGCTTCTTGTACTTCCGGAGATAGGTTTTCAATCTATTCTATCAATCTCAGGATCGTCTCGTAAAGAGTAACCTCCAATTCGCACATCAAACCATTGTTGCTGGGAATTTTGTCTGTTAGTCGGATGACCGGGGAACAACCAGCCGGATGCCACCCCAACGTACACGCATAATAAATTGCTGAAATTTGGCCCAGTCCTCAGTTTGGTGAAAATTTTGAGACGTTCTCAATTTGATACAGTTTTGATAAAATCGTTAGAGAAAAAAAAGTCATTTTTCACCAAATTCAAATTTGGTGATGAATTTGGTTAAACGTTTGAGATGGCCTTACAAGTCCATCCATAATAATATGATAAAATAATTATAATTTTAATTATTAAGGCCTCGTTTAGGAATAAGTTTTTTTAGTAACTTTTTGACTTTTTATGAAAAGATATGCAGAAAAGTAGGGAGAGTTATGTGACAACTTATAGTGACTTTTTGACTAAAACAATAATTCCCAAACAAGGCCTAAGTGTGTAATAAATTAAAAATTTATATTTATCTTGACATATTAATATAGGATAGAATTGTAAAAAAATGTTGGGAGTCAAACATTTTCTTTTTGCTTCACAAGTACATATACGCTTAATTCTCACCACACTTCCTCATTAGATGTATTACTAAGGTCTCATTTGACAATCTTCACTTTTAGTTAAAAAATCAAAAAGTCACTATATGTGTTTATTTAGCATTCCTTAAATAAATGCACTTGTTTCAGTAACATCACCGCTATATTTTTCTGCACATTTTTTCGTAAAAAATTAAAAAATACACTTATTTAGATTATTCCAAACAATCCCTAAAACTTTTCTTCCTTTTTTTTTTTTTGTTTTTTTATTATATATTTTTAATTTTAATGAATGTAGATGGAAATTTATTACTATGTATTTAGATGCTACCTAGGAGCATCTTCAATAGTTTGCTAAAACAGTTGCCAAAGCCATAATATGGTAGCTTAGGTAAAAATGGGTTCTCCAATGACATGCTATAGCAGCTGCCAAATCTATCAGCTCACCCAAAACTAACTGATTTACTTCCTTTCCTCTTTCCCTTTCTCATCCTTTTCTAAAAAAATCTCCCAAAAACATATCAAATTGTTTTTAAAACAAAATTCACCATTTTTTTAAAACAGAATTCACCAAAATTTTTAAACAATTTGGCAATTGTCAATTTTTAAAAATAAATAAATAAAATTCAATAACTTTTTTTTTATTTTTATAAATAGAATCACTGTATGACAATCAAGCAATTTCAAACAAATTTGAAATAATCTCAAACAAATTTCAACCAATCTCAACAGATCTCAATAATCTTGAAACAAATTTTAAATAATTATTATCTGGATTTCAAGATGCTTGATGGATTTCAGACAATTTCATCTTTATGCGGGGTTTAACTTGGGGTTTCGGGTTCTCTTTCATCTTTGATTTAAGGTTTCAACTTGACTTGGTGTTTCAATTTGAAAGGGTTTCAATGTTACCTAAGGTTTAGATGGGTTTCAGAGAGTAGATCGAGATGGAGATAGAGTTAGATCTTAGTTGTTACTCTATTTTCTTGAGCTTTTTGTAGGGTGAGAAGATGAGAATCAAGATGGACATGAAGTTGTATCTTGGTTGTTGCTCTGTTTTCTTGAGCTTTTTGTGGGGAGAGAAGATGAGAATCAAGAGGGATAGAGTGATGAAGAGGACTGCCTCTTGTATAGAAAAACAAAAAGAAAGATTGGATGGGTGTGTGAGACACGGAGATTGAGAGAAGGTGTTGAGCGTTCTGGATGAGAGATCAGACTGAGAGAAAATGATATATATATATATATATATAATGTAACGGCCCAACTTCCAAGCCGTTAATAAATCAACTCAACCTCAAATTTAAACCTCTAACTAATTAATAACCTCAAAAAAATACAAATTTATCTCCAAAATAATTACACAAATGTATCCAAAATATATCTTATACAAATCTCCAATAATAATAATAATAACATATAATGGTGACCCCAAAATATCTAACTCTAATAATCTCTTTAGAACTTCAAATCCAATCTCCACTAAATTGCTCCACACCTAAAAAATAAATTAATTCGGAAGTATACAATACGACAGGAATAACAAAGCTCAAATAAAGAATAAATTCACAGAGATCCAATAATTACACAAATGATTCAAATCGAGATACCAAGCAATTTACCAAATTGCACAAATAAATCAACTTGACATATGATAATTTATCCAGGATTAAATACCCGGTCCTCACCCCCTCACCCAAGCACAACTGCTTATCCAGGATATTGGTACAGAGCATATTGGAAAATTTCACTCGATCCATGTACATAGCATTTCGACGTCATTTAGCCAGATAAATCAACATTTCCAACACAGAATAACTGCACAAAATTCATCAAATGACTGGAGGTATCAAACGAATCAACAACGAATAATTCCATAGAATTTATCAGATTATCAAAATCATCAAGAGGAGTACAAATTGAAGGTGATTAAAATAACACTGTTTGCAAAGAGATTTAAAGGAAGTATACTGTATACCACCCGAATTACCTCAAATCAATCTCCTCTATTGCTAACACTCTAATCTCGATATTTCTCCATGGATCTCCAAAAATAAATCTGATCTTACTTTGATAAAATCTACAACTCTCATCTGCTATATCACTAAGGCAAAACAAAATTTCCAAATTCAGAACCACTTACAGATTGAAATTAAAAGGACCATTTCATATTTTTGCTAAGCTCGGCCTTCCTATGGTTTGTAGAGAATTTTATCTAGTTTTCAGAACATTTTTCAGAAATAGAATAGCTTTTCTAGATTTTTAGTTATTTAAGAAACACTCCAGCACTATCCAGATTCGTCGACCGTTATGAAAATCGGATTTTCTAACAAACCGGTCACTATTTTCTAATGAAACCAGTTTTCCTTGAAATCTAACTCTTTAAGGAAGGTTTTGAGATATAAATGAGTTCAAGGGAATGTTTCTACATTTTTCTATAATTTTTAAAAGTTGGTTGTAAAATAGGTTATTCATGCACAATACTCAAAATAAGAAGATTGGTGAGAAAAGTGGGCAAATAAGGGAAATTTTTCACTTCTTTTGTGATGAAAACATACTAAATAATATATCGATAACTTAGATTTTTAGAGTGTTAGTATGCCTTTGGAAACAATGGGAGAGACGGAAAGAAAACGGTAGTTTTGCATCTATTAAGAGGAAATATGAATAGAAGAAAGATTAAAGCCCAATTCATCAACTTTGAACACATGAACACCATTAAAACACATCTGAAAATATGATTTCAAATCTCTAAGAATATGTATTTGAAAAAGGAAAATAAAAGAGAGAGTTGTGTTGTGGCTTACATGAAGTTAGGTGAAGTGCATGCACAATTTTTCTCCATTTTTCCCCTCCTCCACTACCAAAGTTCACTCTCTTCCTCTTCTTTCTTTCTATCAACTGAATGTGTAAGTGTGTATAAGTGTTGTTCTTGTGTGCAAAATGCTAAGGGTGAGGTTCCTTTTATAGGAAAATTGGTGCAAAAGGTCCATTTTGCCCATTGGTTGGAAATGGATTAGATATTTTGGATTTACTTGGAACCTAATAGAATAGTGAATTATTAGAGTCCGTAATTATGCAATTAATCATGTTCTAGTTAGGCTTTGGTTAGGATTGAACTTAAGGTGGAGATAAGGTTCCATGTTTTGAGGTTTACTAGCAAACTTTTTCCTTAATTTCATGGATATGATTTGAAAAAGTGTATCCATTCCACTTCCCTAAGGTAGCTAGCCATGTGCAAGGAATTTTTGGGGATTTTCGTTGATTTTATATATATATATATATGAAGATAATTTGTGTACAAAATTATTTATTTAAGAAAGGTACAAGTATATATATATGTATATGTGTATAATGGTACTAGTTTGGGGTCAAAATGTGATTCAAGAAAAATTTGAGGGCTTTGGCTCAATTAAAATATCTATTTCAAGTGTAGAGTTAATAAATTAGTGTTGGGAAAAATAATTTAATTTGTATTATCTTGCTTTGAATTTAAAGGTGAATAACCGAATGAAAACTGTACAAGCCGGAAATTAAGGTTTAGAGAGATTAATCTAAAATTTGAGAGTTAAATAATTAATATTAGAGTGTTAGAAATGATTTCTAAGCTTCCAGGGTCGATTAGAGTTTGTATGGGTTCGTCCGTGATGCGTTTTCGGTTCTAGGGTTTAATTTGTGAATAATCAACGAACTAAGGGCTTTATTATAATAACTCAAAATTTAGGACCTAATAGGGTTTACTAAAGTTAGGGGTCTCACATATATATATATATATATAAAGAGAGAGAGAGAGAGAGAGAGAGAGAGAGAGAGAAACAGAGAAAGAATAACAAGAAAATACATAGAAGAAGAGAGAGAGAGAGAGAGAGAGAGAGAGAGAGAGAGAGCGACAGTGAAAGAAAAAGAAAGATAGAGGAATGGATGGAATGATCTAGAACACCCACTCACCCAAAAGATTGTCAAATTGCATATATATATAGGTAAAAAAAAAAATTAATTTTTTAATGGTATGCGAATCATGGAGTGAATTATATATATAGGTAAATTATTATTATTATTTTTTTAAGTTTGTAGTGATGTGTGAATGGTGAGGTGAATTATATTTATATATATATATATATATTCAATTTTTTTATATTTATCTAGTCGAGTGGAATGTAAATATAATTTTTTTTTTTTTTAAGAAAAAGTTTTTAAAAGGTCATAAAAGACAAAAAATAAAACATAAAAAAATTACTCAAAAACCTATATTCAAACATAACCTACAAAATTGGAGGGAAAGTTGGCAAAATAGCTTTGCACCATTGTAGCACCATTGCTATAATTTGACAATTTGCTACTGTAGCATGTCAAATTATAGCTTTGACAATGCTATTTTGGCAATAATCATTGGAGATGCTCTAATATATTTGATTCGGTTTAAATATTTTTTGAATAATTATTAGCATTCCGTTTGTTTGGTAGAAAATATTTTTTAAGAAATTTTTTTTTTCTTAAACCTGACCCTGAGAACGAGTCGTAGACAACGTAGACTGTTGCTCTCCTCCTCTCTACGAGCAAACTAAAGACTTGTAACCTAATTGACCACACTTGAAGCAAATGAAACGACCCAGGTTACCTCTCCCCGAACTAGAACTCGACATGGGAAAGGTGGATCTAAATTGCACTGCTTGGGACTGCTGTGGGGTGGAACCCCTTTGCTGTTTATTATCCCTTGTATCCCCTTGAACATCCTAGCTCCTTTGCCTAGAGCCTCCCATCCGCTCCCCCTCTGTTTGAATCACGGTCTCTAAGTGAGTCGTCGCCTACACTAGGTGACTGTAATGCCTAATCATAGACCCAACCACCTTGAAAAGAAGCATGGTCCTCAACCTCTTCTCGAACTCAATGTAATGGCATTCTTCCATCGTTACAAGTTCCTATGCAAACCTCAACAAATTGGTAAAAGCAGCCTCAAACTCGGCTATTGGCGTGTTCAACTGCTTGAGCTTCAGAAAATACTTCCTCAACTTCTCTCTTGTTGTGGGTGGAAAAAACTTATCTTGGAAGGCATTAACAAAAGCCTCCCAAGTCATCCCAGTACCCCCTCACGCATACTTCTACTATTGACCCGTATCTCCCTTAAGTTGGAAGATGCCAAGGTCACCCTCAACCCGTCGTCGTCGATGCCAAGCATCCCAGACGTTTTCATCATTTGCTCTAGCCACTTATTAGCCTTTCATCCTTTGGATCCCCGATAAACTCATCCAGATTCGATCAGAGGAATTCCCTCTTCAAAAACAACAGCCCTGTTTTTGCAATGTGGGCTTGGACTTGACTCTTAGCCCTGAGAATGTCCATGGATTCTCGAAATGCTCCGACCATTTCATGAGCTAAAGCACCCATAGCTTGCTGACTTACTGGCTCGGCCATGTTGGCTTGACTAACTCCCTTTTCCTGCACCAGAATTTCATCCGGTATTGGCACCTCCTGCCACCTAGGCTTGCCACGCCTACCACCACCACGTCTGCGTCCTGACATTCTAATAAAGGTAACGCAATAGATTAGCAAATTTATAAATATGCCAAAGCTAATTCACTCTCGTCCTAATATGGTGGACAACATGTAATTCATTCTACATAAGCACCGAATAACATAATCACAAACGAATTTCCTTCCTAGATAATGATCGTTCCGTGACATTGTCAGAGTCCTAGTTAGAAATAGTAGTGATCAAGTGCTCTTCTAACAGGACTTGTAGAAATTCATAGACCCAATCAATATCTTAGAAATTAAATTACATACTCATCTACTCACATAAAGATGTTAACACATACCAGACTAGGTCTACTTCTAATAAAATCTAGCAAGATAAACCCATTGTGGTAAAAATCACATCCCACAATCCCAAAGTATTCAAACTCCGTAGCTCTGATACCAAGTTGTAACGCCTAAAATAATAACGACGACCCATCTCATGATATTGAATAAAAAACACAAGCTAGCGAAATTTAACCTTAATTTATATTTGTTTACCCTACAAAAGATAACATATGCATGTATACATTCCTCTTATCTTTTCAAAACCCAACATCCTTTCCTTTTCTTTCATAAATCAAATAGCAATGAATTTCAGAAAAAATCTCATTTACATTCAAAATCATATTTAAGTAAGGAAATTCCAATCTTTCAACACAACCCAACATTTTATACACTCCCACAACCTTTCTCAAGAATCTATTTGAAAAGTCCCTATTTTATATTTCAAAATCAAACCCTAGATTTAATCCAAAATTCCCAAATCACTAACCCTTTTCAAAGAGTAAATAACTAAGCTAAGAATCATACCAAATGTTGAAGAAATTCCTACCTTAAGAGTAGAAAAGGAAGAGAGCAAGGGCGGAAACGAGATCCTCTCTGATTAAAACGAAACTTTCGACGAGCTCTACCTTTTTTTTCCAAGGAACTATGCTAGAGAAATCAATAGATTAGGAGTATTTGGGGTTCTAAGGCAAGAACTAGAGAAAGAGAGTAAAGAAATTAGGGTTTGAAGTGCTTTAGAGAAGAGAGAGTGAGTGAGTGAAAAAGTGACAAAAACTCCTTTTCCTGAATTGATATACACACAGACCACTCGATCGACCAAACCACCGCTCGAGCATCAAACACAATAAGTGATATTGCTTGAGTGACCAAAAACACCGCTCGAGTGCACAATGACATCCTCCTAGAAATTCAGACCTACAAAAGACTGCTCAAGTGAAGAAAAGACCGCTTGAGCGAAAATCACCCAATCCCAGAAGTTTTATAGGTCTGTAAAAATACTGACAGATCTCAAAGACCGCTCGAACGACCAAATCATCGCTCGAGCGAACCCAAAGTGAAACATGTAGCAACTCTTTTGAAAAACTAACTCCCAATCTGTTTCAAACACAATCAACAACTCAACTTAACTATCAATAAGATGGTAAAGGGCATGAACATCAATTAAATGTACGGAATCCCAAATCTAAGAGTATAAAAAAGGTTCGGTCTAAACCGAAATCGTTATACAGGCACCTTTGGATCCATAACTTCCACAGATTTTCGATTTCCAACCATTGTCTTTAACCAATCAACCAACTTCACCTGTAATTTTTATTTTCATTTCGGATTGTTAGAAATGTTGGAGGAAAATAAGGGTGAAGACAATTAGGATAGTATAATATTTCAAGACTAACCTCTCCCTTTGGTCGACTATAATCAATAGGGTTTCTCCCATAAATTATCTCCATTATAAGTATTCAAAAGCCATAAATGTCACTCTTCTCATTCAACATACCAGTGTAAGCGTATTCTGATGCAACATAACTAGAAAAATCATAGGGTATTAGTTATTTTCCTATTCAAGATACCAAATAGTTATCCCAATAAAACTTGAATCACTGCTAGAAAAATGAACAAAGAAAACAAAATTTTAAGCATGTAAATAAATTAATCCAAATGTTCCCATCACACGAGTTGTTACATAACTTCTCTCAGAACACAAGAGCTTGACAAGCCCAAAATCCGACACCTTAGGATGCCATTGACGATCGAGTAGTATGTTGCTAGATTTGATGTCTCGATGGACAACCTTTGGTTCAAGACCCTCATGAAGATAGGCCAATCTGCAAGAATAAGAATATGAAAATAAATAGAGAAAAGTTTGCATATGTGTGTCATGTATAGTTGATGTATTAACAGCATGTCATATGCATGTCATAGAAAGTTTTATTATTTACGGTTAACATTGCAAGCTGTAAAAAAATCATCATTATTATTATTAATGACCTAAGCAATAGACATGCTATGGTTAGGATATTATTTACGACATGCAAAAAAAAGAAAGTTGTAAAAGTGAAAAACTACGGCTTGCATTTATTGTATATCGTTAATGTGATGCCGTAAAAACTCAGTTTTGTTGTAATTTATATATGAAAAATATTATGTAAATTAGTATCATATATTATGCTAATACTTGATAATTGATTAAGAAAATTCTTTAATATGTCCCAAACTGTGATTTGATTATTTGCCAATCCGTTAATTCGTCATATGATTTATAATTTTACTCACAAACCATCTGAACCGCACTGCACACACCCCTAATTACAATCCGATGGTACATGGTTCCCTTAGCATCTTCAAAATGTTGAAAATAAGTACTTTTTGGAATTGTTGGGTAGATAATGAGGCCTAATTCTCTGTTAGTGCCTTCATGCGTGATGAGGTCTTTGCATTTGTTCCCTTTCCTGAAAGTATGGTCAAATTGAGTTATCCTTAACTGGCCCAGGTGATACTTGCAAGTCATAAAGTCAAGTTATATTTTGCCATATTTCACTTATAGCAAGTTTGGAATTAGTTTTTTTATTTTTCTTTTGATTTTGATTATTTTTAAAAGTTAAAAAATTTGGGATGGGACTTTATCTTGATTTTAATTGGGATCCCCGTTAGTGAATGGTGTGATTGGCCTTTCAGATTAGTAGGAGTTGGAAAATAATGATTTTTTGGTGACTTTAATGTGAGATTAAAGTGGGTGTCAATCCTCTTTTGAGGTGGATTAAAGTGGGTTTAGATTCTTTGTAATGAGATCTTTACATCACAAAAAGAATGACCAAAAACCACTAAGATTTGAATGAGAAATTGACTCATTAAGTTGGCCTCATGAAAGAGGTGTTGGGAAAGGTGTTAAACCTTCTATCCCACATTGATTATAGAGGAAAGCATTAATGGGTATTTATATCTCATTTTGTGCTTAAGGGTGTGAGCCCTTTGGGGCTTCTAAATTTTCTGAAAAAAGGGAGTTATGGCTGCTTCAAGGATGGGCATGAGCCAAAACTATGGTCCAAGTTGGTTATGCAAAAATTTCCACACGCGCGCGCATCGCCCTCCCTCCCGGACCGAGTTGGATCCGGGTCCGTGGTCCGTGATTCATGGGTCATGGGTCATGGATCTTGAGGCTTGAGACTTGAGGCAATAGGTTAGGTTTGGGTTGGGCCGAGTTGGTGGTCCACCAACCTAATCTTTTTGGGCCAAGCTAGGTTGGTGACTGTAGATATACACACATGTGTATATATGAAGTGTGTAACTCTCACACTTAAGATCCATCCATTTTGTTGCATTTGTTAGGCAATTTTGTAGAGATTAATTCTTACATTTGTTGCAAGAAGGCTCTTTCTCTCTTCCTTTCATGTGTATAGAAAGAGACCCCTCTCCTTTAGTCTTCTACCCAGAAAATTCTTCTCTTTGTGTTTCAAAGTTTCTCCAGTTTTATATTCTTCCTAGTGTGAAAAAGTGTTGCTTAACTTCTGTTCGCCAAAGCTACATCATTGGTGCTTGGTTGTAGTTGGTCCAACCGTTGTATCTTAGGAGACAGACGTCGAACAACCTCCAACACCCCAATCGGTGAGGCAGCGAATCTGTTTTAAAGAAACTGTATAGTGCAAGCTTCGGTTTGCTTTCTTTTGCTATTTTATTTTATAATGTATTTTTGTTCAATCTACTTGTAATTTTTTGCATGTTTCTTGTTCTGAAATTTACATCCTTGACTATGAATCTATTTGGTTTTATTTTATTACACAATTTGTACAACAATCTTAAAACAGATTATATGTTTTCCGTGAAATTAGACGATTAGATTCATCTTTAATTCACATTGCCTGTATTTATTACCTGGGAAAAATATTAAGATTATATGTTTACACCTATAGCATAGCCCACTGTTTCACATGCTATTCTTGATTAGATTTTCAATTTAATTTCTATAGAAGGCCACTGTTTCATATTGTAAAGAATAGTTCACTGTTTTATGAAAGTCCATGCATTGTTATGTTTCCAGTTTAATAGAGAATGGTTTAATTTCTAGATCTCTAACAAAAGTTGCATGCTTATTTGTTTCTAGTATAATCTTATTTTATGAGCATGTTTTTTTATTTCCTACCATGACTTGTATGCTTCTTTATTTTATAATTTCATAATATAAGTAGCATATTCATGAGTCTGTAGTTGTTTAGTTAAAATTGACATGCTAAATATGTTCAATTTTCCTAGTTTAACTCACATGTGTTTTAGATTCTAGATTTGTAGGATGATTTGCATGTACTAAATTTTTCCTAGATTTTAATTTGTGTTACATGCTTATTATTTCTAGAATTATTTACATGTGTTGTTTACATGTCAATTGCTCTAGGATTAAGTGTATGTTAATTGTCTATATTTATTTACATGGTTATTGTAATTCATGGCTATTAATATTTTAATTTAGTTTTTGGAGTTATAGGTTCATTTTTGTAACTCATCTAGCATTTTAATTCATTATTTAATGTTATTATTAAATAGTTTGCTAGATAGTTTCAATTAATTTATTATATTCACACTTTCTTTAGATTGTTTGGTTTCTATTTTCTTGTGTTTATCTGCTACCCTCTTTACAGGAATACCGATGCGAAAGGGAAAAAATAAAATACAAATCCAAATGAATAGGATTTGGGACTGTAAAACAAAAATTATGAACAACTAACCATTGTGTTAAACAAGAATACCTAAGTGTGGAAAGAGATTTTTGGACTAAATTTGAAGTAATTTTTGCTTGAGTTTAATTGGGGTATTTACCAATGTATTGAAGCATTTTGTTGACCTGTATTTCTTATAGCAATTTGTTTTAATTGCTTGTAATTTGGTTAGCAATTTTTAAATTGCATGTAAATTTAGAACTTGGTTTGTTTTATCCTAGTTCAAATCCTGAAAAACTTAATTCTAAAAATTGTTTCCCATGGATTAGGAGTCAACATGCTCTTGAAAGTTTTGTCTAAGGTTAACTAGGTTTTAAGTGGGACCAATGTGACCTCTCCAATCTTCTTGGAAACATTCCTGACCATGTTCAATTCTAGGTTAAGTGGTGAGACTAATTTTGAATTCAATTTCCAACTTTGAGATTTTCTAGTGTTAAGTTTAATTTCTAGGAACACATAATAGTGAAATTCTGTTGTATTTTTTAGAAATGGCAACTGTCAATGATGTTGCTCCTGCTAATGTTGGTGGGGATCAGAACCTCAAGGCAACTGGCTTGCCAACCCCTGTTGCTGTGACCTCTGTGGTCAACCCTGTTGTTACTCCGGCTATTCCAGGAGGACCACTTAATCATCATGAGTGCCCGAAGAAGTTCACGAGAGTGAATTTCAAGAGGTGGTAGCAAAAAATGCTATTCTATCTAACTACTCTTAGCCTTGCGAGGTTTTTGAGTGAGGATCTACCAACCGTGGAAGAGAATAAGCAAGACAAGAAAAAAACTCATGGCTCTAGATGCTTGGAAGCAATCAGACTTTATCAGAATTATATTCTAAATGGCTTAGCAGACCCACTATTCAACGTGATTTATGCCAAGAAGTCGGTAAAGGAGCTATGGAATGCTTTGGACAAAAGTACAAGACCGAGGATGCTAGGACAAAGAAGTTTGTCATTAGCTAAAATGGTGGACTCAAAAACTGTCACTAGTCAAGTCTAAGATTTCCAAGTGATTTTGCACGAGTAGAGGGAATGTTTCTGAGTGAAGCATTCTAGGCAGCTGTTTAATTGAGAAGCTGCCTAACGGCTGAAAGACTTCAAGAACTATTTAAAGCACAAGCAAAAGGAGATGACGGTCGAAGAGCTCGTTGTTAGGCTCTGTATTGAGGAAGACAACAAAAAGAAATGGGGGAGTATCTCCATTATGAAAGCAAACATGGTTGACCATGGCCAGTCCTCGGGGGTGAAGAAGAATCCACCAACAAACAAAAGCTCGAAGTTAGGAGCTAGAGGTGGAGTCTCCAAGAGGTCGGTCTACAATTCGTAGGAACGTACTTTTAAGTTCAATGGAAAGTGCTTCAACTGTGGAAGCGATGGGCATCGAGCGGTTGATTGTTGCAAGAAGAAAAAACCCTACAAGAAGAACCCTCCACAAAACAAAAGCCGGCCCCACATGGTTGAAATGGATGATCTATCACAAGATGTGAACAATATGCATTTGTCAGCTGTCGTCTCTGAAGTGAACATAGTGGGGTCCAACCCGAAGGAATGGTCAGTGGACACTGGGATCACATGCCACATCTGTGTTGAGAAGAAGATGTTCACAACTTTCAGACTGGTTTCAAATGGTGAGAAGTTGTTCATGGAAAATTTTGCAACCTCAACTGTTGAGGGTAAAGGCAAGGTGGTTCTAAAGATGACTTTAGGAAAAGAGTTGACTCTGAACGATGTCCTATTTGTGTCGGACATTTGTAAGAACCTTATCTCGGGATTGCTCTTAAGTAAGCATGGCTTTCGCATGGTGTTTGAGTCTGATAAGGTCGTGTTGACCAAGAGCGGGGTCTATGTGGGGAAGGGGTATATGTCAGGCGGTATGTTTAAACTCAATATAATGGCTACTATCCCTAAAATTAATGAGAAAGTTTCTTCTTCTGCTTATATGCTTAAGTTCCCTAATTTATGGAATAGTAGACTCGGTCATGTAAATTTTGACTTTTTGCGTAGATTAATCAAGTTAGATCGCATACCATCTTTCAAGATTAATCCAAATCACAAGTGTGAAATTTGTGTAGAAGCAAAATTGACTAGGACTTCTTTTCATTCAGTTGAAAGTAGTAACGAGACTTTAGATTTAATGCATAGTGATGCGTGTGACTTGAAAGTCGTATAATCACATGGTGGCAATAAGTACTTCATCACTTTTGTTAATGATTGCACTAAATACTGTTATGCGTATCTGCTTAAAAGCAAAGATGAGGCAATTGATATATTTATTCTTTTCAAGAATGAAGTTGAGAATCAACTAAGTCTAAAGATCAAGGCTTTAAGAAGTGATTGTGGTGGTGAGTATGAATCCCCGTTTGCTGAGATTTGTGCTCAATTTGGGATTATCCACCAAACTACAGCGCTTTATCCCCCTTAGTCAAATGGTGTTGCCGAGAGGAAAAATAGGACGTTGAAAGAAATAATGAATGCAATGTTAAAGTTTGGGTTGCCACAGAACTTGTGAGGGGAAGCAATTCTCTCCACGAATTACATTCTTAATAGAATACCTTAAAAGAATGTAGAAAAGACTCCATGTGAGTTGTGGAAAGGTCAGAAGCTTCATATAAATACCTACGAATATGGGGGTGTCTTGCGAAAGTGGCGGTGTCTACACCCAAGCGGGTTCGAATAAGCCTGAAGTCAATGGATTATACATTCATTGGCTATGCACATAATAGCAGTGCATATCGATTTCTTATGTATAAGTTTGCTATTCCAGACATACACAAGAATATTATCATGGAATCAGGAAATGCATATTTCTTTGAAGATGTATTTCCTTATCGTCTTCAAGAAGGGATTCTGAGTTCCATGAAAGAGGTTGAAGGTGATAATGATCACATAGATGATCAAGCAAATGATCACATAGATGATCAAGTCAATGATCAAGCTGAGGAAGTAGATGAGCCAAGAATGAGTAAAAAGGCTAGGACCACAAAGTCCTTTGGTCCGAACTTCTTGACTTATATGTTAGAGGGAGAACCTCGAACTTTCTATGAAGCTGTGACTTCACTTGAAAGTCCTTTGTGGAAAGAAGCAATTAAGAGTGAGATTGACTCCATCTTACTGAACCATACTTGGGAGTTGGTTGACCTACCCCTATGTAATAAGGCCTTGGGGAGTAAGTGGATCTTTAAAAGAAAGATGAAAGTGAATAAATCAATTGATAAGTATAAAGCTATGCTAGTTATCAAAGGATACAGGCAGCGAGAAGACCTGAATTGCTTTGATACGTATTCACCTGTGACAAGGATTACATACATTCGCATGGTGATTGCGATAGCAACTTTATGTGGTCTGGAGATACATTAGATAGATGTAAAGACAGCATTCTTAAAGGAGATTTAGATGAAGAAATCTACATGGAGCAACTTGAGGGATTTTTAACTCCAAGACAAAATAAGAAAGTCTATAAGCTTGTCAAATCATTATTTGATTTGAAGCAAGCTCCTAAACAATGGCATAAGAAATTCGATAACGCATGTTGTCAAATGGGTTCAAAATCAATGAGTGTGACAGATGCATATATGTCAAAGACATTGACAGAGGTTATGTCATTTTGTGTCTATACGTTGATGACATACTCATTGTTGGTAGTAATGATGAGATGATCAGAACTACAAAGAGATTGTTAAACTCTAAGTTTGACATGAAAGATATGGGCCTTGCAAATGTAATTCTGGGTGTTAAGACTACTTTATTAGCAGGCTTAGTAGATATACGAGCAATCCTGATGCAACTTACTGGAAGGGTATCGTTCGGGTGTTAAGGTATCTTTATTTCACCTGGGATTATGGGCTGCATTACACTAGATATCCAGCAGTAATAAAAGGCTATAGCGATGTGAATTGGATATCTAATGTTAGGGATTCAAAATCCACTAGTGGCTATGTGTTCACCCTTGGAGGGGCAGTCGTGCCTCGGAAATCTTCCAAGAAAATATGTATCTCATGATCAACAATGTAATCGGAGTTTATAGTGTTGGATAAAGCAATAACAGAGGCAGAATGGCTTCGCCATTTCGTTGAAGATATTCCACGTTGGTCGAAACTTGTGCCAACCATCTGTATTCATTGTGACAACTAATCGGCTATTAGACGGGCACAGAGTAATATGTATAATGAAAAGTCTAGACATATCCATCGTAGACATAATTCCATACGATAACTACTCTCTAACGAAGTTGTCACTTTAGACTATGTGAAGTTTATGGACAACATTGAGGATCTGCTAACCAAAGGATTAAATCAATTATTAGTAGAGAAGTCGTCAGAAGGAATGGGTTTAAGGCCTTCAGTGTAAGGTGTTATCGGAATGGAAACCCAACCTAGTTGATTGGAGATCCCAAGATCTAGGTTCAATGGGATAACCTAATTGTGCGTAATGGTGGTATGTCACTGAGGAAGTTAAACCTCCAGCTATTCTTTTTATCAGTGATACCTGCAAGTGTAGAGGTTAAGCTGAGCTTTTAATGACTCTAGTGTGTTAAGTTGTTGAGTTAAGTATAGCAGGATACTCAAGTAGAGTCACTTATGTGAGTGTGAAGTGGGGCCGCTTCTACAAGAATTGACAAGGCCAAATTCTTTAAACCACTCACTGAACTAGACTAGTGTTCCAAGGCCAAATCGGACACAACAGTGAGAACAGAATGATGGTTGGAGTAATACCTATGTGAGGTCTGTTGTCTTGGTTTATATAAACGACAGAACAATTCAAGACTTTGTGTTCACTCAACAGCCAGTAAATCCGATAGACTTCACTAGGAGGAGTTCAAAGCCAAAAACTACCTTTTCCGATGCAGGGGTTATTCCATTGCACTCTCTCTCCGAGTCTTTGTTGTTAAGTGTTGTCCATTTGTTGTTATTCAATCAAATTTTTATTCGTGTGGGGGATTGTTGGAAAATAATGGTTTTTCGGTGACTTTAATGTGATATTAAAGTGGGTGTCAGTCCTCTTTTGAGGTGGATTAAAGTGAGTTTAGATTCTTTGTAATGAGATCATTACACCACAAAAAGAATGACCAAAAACCATCAAGATTTGAATGAGAAATTGACTCATTAAGTTGGCCTCATGAAAGAGGTATTGGGAAAAGTGTTAAACCTTCTATCCCACATTGATTATAGAAGAGAGCATTGATGGGTATTTAAATCCCATTTTTTGCCTAAGGGTGTGAGCCATTTGGGGCATCCAAATTTTCCGAAGGAAGGGAGTTATGGATGCTTCAAGAATGGGCTTAGACCAAAACTATGGTCCAAGTTGGTTATGCAAAATTGTCATATGCGCACATGCACCGGGTCCAGATTCAGGTCCAGGTCCAGGTCCGAGTTCGGGTCCGTGATTCGTGGGTCGTGGGTCTTGGATCTTAGGACTTGGGCTTGGGATTGGGACTTGCTGGAATGGGTTAGGTTTGGGTTAGGCCGAGTTGGTAGTCCACTAATCTAATCTTTTGAGGCCAAGCCAGGTTGGTGGCTGCAGATATATACACATGTGTATATATGAAGTGTGTAACTCTCACATTTAAGACCCATCAATTTTGTTGCATTTGTTGGGCAAGTTTGCAAAGATTAATTCCTACATTTGTTGCAGGAAGGCTCCTTCCTCTCTCCCCCTCCATGTTTATAAAAGGAAACCCCTCTCATTCAATTTTCTACCTAGAAAATTCTTCTCTTTGTGTTTCAAAGTTTCTCCAGTTTTGTATTATTTCTAGTGTGAAAGAGTGCTGCTTAAGTTTTGTTCGTCGAAACTACACCGTTGGTGCTTGGCTGTAACTAGTCCAACCGTCGTATCCTGGGATACAAACGTCGAATAACCTCTAGCACCCCAATCGGTGAGGCGGCAAATCTGTTTTAAGGAAACTGTCTACTGCAGGTTTCGATTTGCTTTCTTTTGCTATTTCATTTTATAATGTATTTCTATTCAATCTACTTGTAATTTTCCGTATGTTTCTTGTTTTGAAATTTACATTCTTGAATATGAATCTATTTGGTTTTATTTTATTACACAATTTGTGCAATAGTAGGTTCATTGGGTCAGACACCGAGTTATCGGAAAAAAAATATATAATACATCCTAAAATTTGTCTAAAATATAAAGGGAGATTGACTAATAAGTCCCATATTTTGGACTTATAATCTATATAGCCTCGTATTTTTTCTTGTGCTCCATTTAGTCATTTTGAATGTGTAATGACTCATTTGCCCGCTACATTTGGAGTGTCACATTTAGAAAAAGTATACTAAGGAGTTTTTTAGCGTCACATCATACTTACCAAATCGGAATGTCACATTTAGAAAAAGTACAATAAAGAATTTTTAATTTTTTTTAGTGTCACATCATACCCACCATGTTGAAGTGTCAAATGTCATGTTTGAAAAAAGTACACTAAGGAGTTTTTAATTTTTTCAGAGTGTCACATCATACCCGCCACGTTGTCACGTTTGGAAAAAGTACATTAAGGAGTTTTTTTTTTTGAATTATCATATCATACCCGCCACGTTATCACATTTGGAAAAAGTACACTAAAATATTTTTAATTTTTTTAGAGTAAAAGTTTTAAAGTGTCACATTATACCCGCCACGTTGTCACATTTGGAAAAAGTACACTAATTTTTTTGGAGTGTCACATTAATACCTGCCACATTAGAGTATCACATCATATCTGTCATATTAATAAAATGGTATAGTTGTCCACCAAAACACTATCAAAATCAAAAATAGGATCACACGGAAAGAAACTCTCCATTAATAGATTTAACAGATTAATAAAAAAAACTTGAAACAAATTAAAATACTTATTAGTGAAATGAGGTTTATTGGTAAATATCCCAAATATAAATCTCCCCTCAAGTTCTAGAAAATATGTTTCAACCCTTAATTTCAAATTGCATAATAAATATCTCTTTTAGTTACTCAATCGCCAGAACAATTAACTGATCCTGCTAATGTCAGAAATTTTATTAATTTTATTTATTAAAATACTTATTTAACCCTCAATACTATTTTTTATACCATAACCCACCCACTAGAAGTGTAAAAATGGCCCGTAGCCCGTGAGCGGCCTGGGGTGGACCTGACCCGATTAGGCTCGGCCTGAGCCATCATTTTAAGGTTCGACTCGTGGGCTTGGCCCATCGGCCTGCTCAAGGCCCACTCAAAGCTCAGCCTGCCCGAGGCACAGTGTCATTTTTGGTGGAAAAAATTAAAATTTTGGTAAAAAAATAGGAAAAAAAATGTTCAAGCCCGACCCAAGCCCGAGCCCAGACCTAGGCCCGAATACCCCTTTGGGCCTCGGTCTGGGTCTAATTTTTTGGCCCGTGGCCCGACCCAACCCGAATTTTGGTAGAAGCCCGCGAGGCCCGAAATGGGCCGGCCGGAGCTTGAGCCCGAGTGGGCCAAGCCGTACCAAATTTATACCCCTACCACCCGCCTTATTCCTCTCTTCTCACTAACTCTTTGGCTATCTCTCATCCCTATTTCTTCCCCAATTCTTTTATCCTTCCTCTCACTTTCTGTTAGCTTACTCTATGGCCCTATGTTGGCTCCAATGAAGAAGAATTTAAAATAATAATAATAATAATAATAATAATAATAAATGAAGAAAAAAACAAGGGAAAAAAAGAAGAAGAAGAAGAAAAATAAACTAAAGATGAAGAACATGAAACTAGTAGCCATTTTCTTTACTCACTGGAGGGTAATCAAAGTAATTTAACCTTTAATGTTAATAGTGTTAAAAATTAAATTCTAACAAGAGGGTATTTGTAATTTCTTAAATTGTAGGGAAAATTTTTATTTTAGAAAACTCAAGGGGTGTATTTGTATACCTAAAACATTAGTGTGTTTGGGAAGTTATTAATTCTTTTTTTTTTTTTTTAAATTTGACGTAACATTTAATTTTTCTAATTGATGACAAATATTTTGATAATTTTTTGACATTTTTCGCAAAAGCGTACTTTTTTCTCAACATCTCCAAGCACCCACATTACTCGTATGAGGATAAGGAAAAATAGGTTTTGAATGGAAAAAGCATCTTATTGAGTAATGAAATACAAATAAAAAAATTTATATGTAATTTTTACTAGTAATTCTATTTACACAAGACTTTAGACTCATTACACCAATTTTCTTATTACTCATTCAAAAAATTCAAAATTTGAATATCAATTCTCTCCATGTCCCTTACTTTCTTCTTGCACCCTATCTTATTTTCCCTCTATTCTCCATTAATTTTCGTCTTCCTTTCACCATCTTCAGCTGCCATTGCAACCATCTCCGAGTACCACCCCCAGATTTTTTCCACCGGTGACATAATTCGACCATCACACCTTTTGCGATAAACTTTGGTGGCAAAACCCATCTTCTAAATTGATTGTTAATATTTTTTTTAATTTATAACCATACCCAACGCACTGCAGCGAGCATTCCCATTTATTTTATCTTTTTGTTTGATTTTTTTGTATTTTGTTTTTGTTTATCCAAATTTTATCAACCATTCTTTTCTGGTTGGCAGAACACATGACTTTTGTTCGATTGTGGGCTGCCGAACATGCATGGTGTGCTTGATTATAGGATGTTGAACATAATGGGTCTGTTCAGTTTGATAATAGATGTAAGAGAGTTTCAATTTTGTTTGGTAGTGGATATTTGCACGATTTGATTTTGTTCGATAATGGGGCTCTAGTTTGTTTGGTGTGTGAGTGATTTTCCGATCACACTACCCACCTTAGTAATTCAGCTGTAGAACACAGGCAGAATAGATGGCACCCTGCTGTCCTACACAGAAAGAGAAGGCTCCAGCGGTGGTTCTTCCACCCGGGGCACTCCGACGATCAAGTCAGTATATCTCTCAAAGATAGTCAATAGTGCTAAAGACAATGCTCAAAGTATCAATTGCGTACCTTAGACCCACGGGGGTGCCTCTCTTTTATAGTTTACTCAATCCCAATCCCACTAGAAGCATGACTTCTATGGACTCCAATTCTGTACTTACTTTGGACTTCTCAAGAGATAAGGATAGACTCCCTAAGAGTGTTATCCTTATTCATCCTGAAGTCTTTCTTCATCCTTGGACTCTTGTCCCTTATCCAATTATCTCGGACTCCGGTATTCTCGCAGATAACCTCGGCATAACTACCTCGACACGTGGCACCTCGGCTGACACGTCGGCGTCACCTTGCCACGTGTTGGTACTCTTAAAATATATCCCCACAACTGCCCCCTAGGTTCTATTACCTCGGCATTCTGAGGTGATGGAACCTATATCGTTCCTCTCTCCAGTTCATCGGCATAAGAACTCTTCAGCCGAGATCGTTTATTTCAGGCCGACATGTCTTCTTCCAAGAACGAGAATTCTAATGAACTCTTTTACGCGCATGAGCTATCATGCATCTCTTTTCAACCGTTCTACTTACGTGTTTCACCTTCATTGGTTCGTGTCTGTGACGCGCTTGAAAGCCGTCTTGCATCTGTCTACGCCGTCTGACTCATGCGATATTCCAGGCGTATTAAATGCTTCTATTTTTGCCGCCGTTTCAAGTTTTTTGACAAAACTTTTGCCTCCTGCTTTCGTCTCTTCACTTTTGCAATCGATTTTACTTACTTTCTCTCTCTCTCTAAACTCTTTCTCTTGAATCTGCCATTGCTCAAACCTCAAGCTCTGCAACTGCTATCATTCTTCCATTCCAGTGAAGCTTTCGTCATTCCGTTGTGTCTGCAACCGTCGCCTGACTTCGGCAATCTTTATACCGGCTTCATTTTTCCTGGTAAGCCACCGTTCCTTTTGTTCTTAATGCCTTCAATATTCTTCATTATTAGTTTGTCATTACTGTCTTGTTCAAACATCTATCTTGCGAACCACATATCTGAATGCTTTAATTTTGCTTTTGTCCATGTCTTGAACACTTGTACTATTTCACCACTTTTTTGTTACTGTTCTTGACCCTATATCTCCTGTATTCTTTACACTTTTGAGAACCCCACCTCTGTTCTTGATTCTGAAACTTCATTCTTTGTTTCTTGTTTTCTGTGTTTCCTTCCAGATCTGCGCCCCCAATCTTTGCTTTCATAGATTCAATTTTTGGGATTTGTCTATAGAACCTACCAATTCTTAGGAAAAACTGAAACAACCCTTACCAGTATTTACCTAGGTTTTGTCGAGGTCTTAAAAACCCTTTAAGAACATCCCCTTTCTGAAGTCGAATACCTTTACGCCGACATTATGGGCATGTGGAAACATAGGGTAGATACCCCAACCAAACTTGGATACTTTAGGAAAGAGTTCGCCATTCCTACCGACGTCCATCTGAGACTGGCTAGGGATGACGACTCTATCATGCCCACAGATGATACGATGCCCTTTCCCATTGTTGCTTTTACTGAATGTGGACTTCGGCTTCCACTTAATCCCTTTTTCGTGAAGTTCTCCATTACTATAAGTTGAACCCCATGCAACTTACCATCAACTCTTATCGAGTGATTAATGGTATTATAGCCTTAGCCAAACAGGAAAATGTCAGGATAACTTTAGCTGATATTCAGTACTGTTACCATGTGTGCCCTCAATCTGAAAGAAAAAGGCTATGTCTATTACCTTAAGCCGAGGTCTACAGAGTTCAAAATTGTAGCCGACCTCCCAGACTCCAACAAGGAGGCTGGAGATGACTACTCATTACTCGGGAAATTGGGAGTTTGCCCCAGACGAGGATGCCCATCTCTACCCTCTTCCTCGGTCAGTTTAAAGATGGCAAGGGTAAGAGCCCAGTGCAATACTTAGTTGTTTCTTTTCAAGTCCTTAATACTCTGTCTGTTTCTAATGTCTGTTTCTTGCAGATGTTCGTAAGCAACGAAAGCTTTTGCCAATCCTACGTCCCCAGTAAGGATTTGAAGAAGCTTTTGGACTTGCCAGTCCAGAAAGGAAAGCGCCTTTGCTTCTTAACTTCATTCAACATACAAGTCAATTTTGCCCGACGTCCCTAAAGGGAAGAAGAAAAGCCTTTCTCCACTTCTGCCACAACTCCACTGACTGCATCTACATCACGAACAGAACCAAGGATCAACCTCTGATCCAGCTGATCAGCCATCAACTTCAACCCCATACTTAATCCCAATACCAGAAGAAAGAAAACGTCGGCGTCGTCTGGTCCTCACTGCCAAGATGGGTCGCGCAAACCAGTTGCCAAGGATCTTTTGTCCAGCCTCCCTACCGATGTTGACGCTCAGCCAACACAGACCATGCCCCACCGAAGCAAAAAAGAGTAAAAAGGCCCAGCCAAAGGTTAAAGTAACTCAGGTTCATATTTTGAGGATAATTTGCCTATTTCCAAACTGGCTGAGAGTGAGAAGACTTTTTCTGTTCCTGCCAAAAGGTCTGCTGAAGCCCAACCCTCTGAGTCCTCCAAATCGAAGAAGCGAAGTCGTCGTCTGCGACGACCCTCGGGGTTTAAAAAACCAGATATCCCCTGGGCGCCTGCAATCTCTGGAGATTAGCCTATCATGGCCAGCGACAGTGCCGACGACATCAATATCGGCATAGCCCTCAGTACTACTCTTCTTCTTCCTGGCAATCTTGAAAAGAATGCCGAGATGAGCGAGTACGAAAACTACGCTCTCATGCTTCAACATTGTGTTCAAGTAAGTTTCTTCACTTGGTAACCCGTCTTTCTTCATCTTTTCATACTTGTAAAACTTTGTAATAACTTTCGACAAGTGTAAAACACATACTGTTTTAATTTCAACCTATAAACTTTCCTCAAGTTATAACAAGTGCTAAACAATGATCTACTTGTAAATTGCTACAAATTTCAACAAGTGTTTAAACAATATACTTAGCTTTTACTTCAACCTGTAAATTGCTGCAAATTTCAACAGATGATCATATGTCGGCTTAACGTCATCTTGTAAATTGCTACAAATTTCAACAAGTGTTAAGCATCTTCTTCGGTTTAACCCACTTGTAAATTTCTACAAGTGTTTAAGTAATAACCTCGGCTTTACTTCGACTTGTAAATTGTTACAAATTTCAACAAGCGAAGAGAAACAATAATCTCGGCTTAATTTCAACTTGTAAATTGCTACAGATTTCAACAAGTGAAGATAAGGAATAATCTCGGCTTAGCTTCAACTTGTAAATTGCTACAAATTTCAACAAGTGAAGGTAAGGAATAATCTCAGCTTAACTTCAACTTGTAAATTGCTACAAATTTCAACAAGTGAAGATAAGGAATAATCTCGGCTTAACTTCAACTTGTAAATTGCTACAAATTTCAACAAGTGAAGATAAGGAATCTCGGCTTAACTTCAACTTGTAAATTGCTACAAATTTCAACAAGTGAAGATAAGGAATCGGCTTAACTTCAACTTGTAAATTGCTACAAATTTCAACAAGTGAAGATAAGGAATCTCAGCTTAACTTCAACTTGTAAATTGCTACAAATTTCAACAAGTGAAGGTAAGGAATAATCTCAGCTTAACTTCAACTTGTAAATTGCTACAAATTTCAACAAGTGAAGATAAGGAATAATCTCGGCTTAACTTCAACTTGTAAATTGCTACAAATTTCAACAAGTGTTAAGCATATTCTTCTTCTCTTTGCCCCCAATGTGAACCTGAGTTCCACTTGGGTTCTCATTATAATATTGCGCATCTTTTATCAGTGTAGAGGAATTCTGCTATGATTTTATTGATAACGTTGAAAAAATAACAAGGAACATCTAATGATAGAAAAATTTCAGATTACAAGTGTTCCATGGTCTAGGCAATGCTTTGCCCTCATTATCTTCAAGTCGATAGGCTCCATTGCCTAATACCGAAGTGATTCTGTAGGGTCCTTTCTAGTTTGGGCCAAGCATGCCCTCTCTGGGATCCTTCTTGTTGCCGACGACTTTTCTCAAGACTAGGTCGCCGACTTGAAAATCCCTTGGATTGACCTTTTGTTGTAAGCTCTGGCAAGCTGTTGCTGGTATGCTGCGAGCTGAATTGCAGCTTTCTCTCTTCGTTCTTCCAAAAGATCCAGATCTCGGGCTAAGAGTATGTCATTAGTCCCATTCTCAACTCCCTGGGTTCGGATCCCTGGGATGCCGACTTCCATGGAATGACTGCTTCTGTGCCATAAGCCATGGCAAAGGGGGATTCCCCTGTTGATCTTCTCGGCGTAGTCCGATATGCCCAAAGCACGTTGGGTAATTCGTCTACCCACTTTCCTTTTGCTGCCTGCAGCCTCTTCTTTATTCCATCCAAAATTACTTTGTTGGATGCTTCTGCTTGCCCATTACTTTGGGGAAAACTTGGTGTTGAAAAGTAATTCTTGATTTTGAATTTCGCACAAAAGTTCTTGATGAGTTTGCTGTCAAACTGCGTTCCGTTGTCGGCAACTATGGCTCTTGGAATGCCAAATCTGGTGATGATGTTTCTCCATATGAAGTTCTTGACGTCCACATCTCGGATTTTGGCAAGAGGTTCTGCCTCTATCCACTTCGTGAAGTAATCTGTTGCTACCAGCAAGTATTTTCTCTGCCCAGTTGCCTGGGGAAGTTGTCCAACAAGATCCATGCCCCACTGGGCAAACGGCCAAGGGCTGGATACTGGATTCAGGTCAGCAGCTGGCTGGTGTATCAAAGGTGCAAACCTTTGGCATTGTTCGCACTTTTTCACGTATGCTTCTGCATCTTTTTGCATGTAGGGCCACCAATACCCCTGGGTAATGGCCCTGTGAGCTAGTGATCTGCCTCCAGCGTGGCTTCCACAAACTCCTTCATGAATTTCATATAAAAAATCTTCAACCTGCAAAGGGTGTACGCACCTTAAGAGGGGTCCAGTGAATGACCTTCTGTAGAGATGTCCGTCCGCTGTGAGACTGAATCTTGCCGACTTCAATCTGACCTTATGTGCCTCCTTGCGGTCTTCTGGCAGCTTTCCTTCTTTCAGGAATGCAACAATTGCATCCATCCAGCTTGGCCCCATGTCCACACACATTGCTTCCTGCTCTGTGTTCTGTGGTTCTATGCTCGGGCCCGACATATAGTCAATCATAATTGTCCTTGTTTTTCCAGTCTGCATTGAACTTGCCAGGTTGGCCAACGCGTCGGCGTGGCTGTTATCATCTCGGCTTACTTGGAGTAGTCGGCAGTTCTGAAATAAGGCTGCCAATCTGATGACCTCTTTTGCATATGCCGACATCCTTTCGTCTCTGGTTGCGAATTCTCCTGTTGACTGGTTAACAATAAGCTGTGAATCACAAAAAACTATTACCTCATCTGCTTCTGCTGCTGCTGCCAGCTTTAGCCCTGCGATTAATGCTTCGTATTCTGCTTCATTGTTTGAGGCCTTGAACCCCAAACGGATGGACTGTTCTATTATTTCTCCATCTGGAGATATCAGTAGTACTCCTGCCCCCGCTCCTTGTCGGTTTGAACTTCCATCGACAAACAGTCTGAAGGAGTCGCCGATGTAGATGCTGCAGGGTCTGAGTTTTTCCTTCCTTTGTTCTTTTGCCTTTGGCTGGGATTCTCCTTGCTTGCTGGGACAACGTTCATCTTGGCTCAACGGAGCCTGATGTTCGTTGGATTCCGGGGTGAACTCGGCCACGAAGTCGGCCAAAACTTGGCCCTTAATTGCCGTTCTCAGCCTGAACTCTAGGTCGTACTGGCCCAAGGCCACTGCCCATCTTGCTATCCTTCCAGTTAAGTCTCCCTGCTGTAACAAGGGTTTCAAAGGGTGCTCTGTTAGCACTACAATCTTGTGCGCCTGAAAGTAATGGTTCAACTTCTTTGAAGCCATCACTAAGGCTAGCCTTAATTTCTCTAGTGGTAGATACCTTGTTTCTGCGTTGGCCAAGATTTTGCTTACATAGTAAACAGCCTTTTGCTCTCCTTTTTCTTCTCGGATTAACACTGCACGTACTACGTGTTCTGAAACTGCTAAGTACAAAAACAGCTCTTCCCCAGGTTCAAGTGTTGAGAGGACTGGAGTCGTAGTCAGGTACTTCTTTAGGTCGGCCAACGCGGCCTCACATTCCTCTGTCCAAAGGAAATCTGTGGCTTTCTTTACCAGGTTGAAGAAAGGTTTACAGTTGTCAGGGCTGCGACCCTTCCGGTAAGCATCTGTACCTGTTTTGCCGATGTCGGGCTTTGTAAATCTTGGATGGCCTTAATCTGATCTGGGCTGGCCTCAATGCCTCTTCTTGTCACCAGGTACCCCAAGAACTTACCAGATCCAACTCCAAACGCGCACTTTGATGCGTTGAGTCGGAGCCGATATGTTTTGAGGATTTCAAAGACCTCTTTTAGGTCAGCCAGATGACCCCTAGGCTCCTTGGTCTTCACGACCATGTCATCGATGTAGACTTCTACTGTTTGGCCAATCAGGTGTTTGAACATCTTGGTTACCAACCTTTGGTAAGTCGCTCCTGCGTTTTTCAACCCAAAAGGCATTACTCTGTAACAGTACAGGCCTTTTGGGGTGATGAACGCTGTCTTCTCCTCATCTGGGGGGTACATGGCTATCTGGTGGTACCCCCTATAAGCATCCAGAAAGCTCATCCTTCCATGTCCAGATGTGGCATCCACCAGCTGGTCAATCTTGGGCAGAGGAAAGCTGTCTTTGGGACAGGCTTTGTTCAGGCTCGTAAAATCTACGCAGACCCTCCATTTACCGTTTTTCTTCTTTACCACCACAGTGTTCGATAGCCATGTCGGATAATTGACTTCTCTGATGGCCCTGGCTTCCAGAAGTCTATCTACTTCTTCCTCCATTGCTTCGACGTGCATCAACGTCGGTCTTCTGGCTCGTTATATTACAGGTTTGGCCGACCTGTCGACGTTCAGTCTGTGACATGTGACCTCGGGGTCAATGCCAGGCATTTCATAAGGTGTCCAGGCGAACACCTCTATGTTTGTTCTCAAAAAAGCTTCCAGTTCTCTTTCTTCTTCTACGGCTAAGCCTAAGCCAAGAAGAAAGAAGCGTTCTTCATCGCCCTCCTAGACGAGGATTTTCTTTAGTGTTTCTTCACTTTTCTTGGCTGGCTCCTTGCCGACATCATCTAGGACCTCCATGTCCTCATCTTCAATCTCTACCTTCTCTAGTTCTTGAATGTTGCAGGTAGTTTTCATTGCTGCCATGGAGCAATTTTTTGCCTGCAGTTGATCTGCTCTGACTTCTTCAATCCCATGTTCTGTTGGGAACCGCAATAGTTGATGCAACGTTGAGGGAACTACCCCCATTGCATGCAACCATGGCCTTCCCAAGATGTTGTAAGGTGAAGGTGTGTCAATCACAATGAATTCTGTCCTGATCTTCTTAGTGCCGGCTTGTACTTCCAAGCTTGCAGCGCCCAATGGCCACGTCGGCGTTCCATTGAAGCCGACCATCGGGCCATTGGATCCTTCCATGTCATCTGGGTGAAGGCCCAGCTCCTTGTAACATCTAACGTACATGATGTCGCAAGAGCTGCCTTGATCAATCAAGATGCGCTTCACTTGGCACTCCCCAACCTGGAGGGATACTACCAAGGCATCATTATGCGGATGTTGGACCATCTCTAGGTCGGCTTCAGTAAAAGCTATCATCGGTCCTTGGCACTCCTCTGGCCGATGTCTCTTTTCCCCGACTTGGTAGACATGTTGTAAATGCCTTACCCTCTGGGTCTCTCCTCTGACTTCGTTCTCGTTGACCCTTGAGTGGATCACATTAACCACCCGTGGTCCCCCTCTGTGGTTGCTGTGCTTGGGGGAGGCGGGCTGCTGGTGCTTGAGGCAATCTTGCCTGTTCCTCTCTTGTCCTGGCTTCATCGACAAGGTCTCTGAGATGGCCTTGTCTCACTAAGTCCTCTAAGTGTGCTTTTAGGGCTCTGCAGCCCTGGGTTGGGTGCCCTTCTTCATTGTGGTAAGCACAACGCCTACCAACGTTCCTTCCCATGTATTCTCCTGGGGTCTTTGCCGGTGCTCTGAAATAGGGTTGGTTTCGGATTTGATCCAGGACTTTGTGGACCGGGATTCGGAACACAGTCATCACTGCCTGTTTGGCCCTCAACTCCGTTTCTGTTTTGTTAAATCTGTTGTTACCTCGGCCTCGCTTCGGCGAGCCGTTCCCTTTTCCTGTTTTACCTCCTTATTCCCCGATGTATCCTCCTCGCTCTGGCATATTTCTCGATTCTTGCCATGAGCTCTTCCATGCTTTTTGGCAATGTCTTTGCCAAAGATTTCCACAGTGAACAATCATCTTTCAGGCCATTCTTGAAAGACACGACCGCTACTTCTTGGTTTCATTCGGGTATTCGATTGAACACCTCGTAGTATCTTTTTGCATAGGCCCTAAGGCCTTCATCCTTGCTGATCTTCAGAGCCATCAATGCGCCCACCCTTAATGGCTGCAGCTTGTTTGTCACGAACCTGGCCACAAACATCTCGGCCAGGCCTTCCCAAGTCTTCACGCTTCCTTTAGCAGTTTGTGGAACCAATCTGATGTAATCTCTCCAAAGGACGAGGGGAACACTTTGCAGAGCAACGGCTTGTTTCCACTGTATAATGCCATTGAGTTCAAGAATAATCCAACGTGGAAGTTAGGGTCTGACTTACCATCGTATATTTGAAACCTCGGCATACTGAATCTCTTTGGTGCCTCAAATTTGTCCAGTTCTACCGAGAACGGTGTCCTTGGTTTGTCGGGTGAGGTAACCTCGGCTTCAACATTCTGTTCCTTCCTCTTGAGGTAATTTCTCAAGTCTTCTTTACTCCTCCCCGGAGCTCGGCTATCTTTGGACTTCAGTCTTTTCGGTACATTACTTTCAGCCTCGTGGTGGGCCCGTTTTGATCTTTCTCCATGGGTTGTGTCAAAGCAGAGCGCCTGCCCTTGGACATGCCGATGTTCTTTGTGCTCTGGGTCCTTCGTGTGATATGTCCTTTGGGACTTCTCTTGTCTCGGCTCCTCTCGTCCGACTTCCCTGGAAGGCGGGTGAGAGTGCCTTCCGCTCCTGGTGTGCTGAAGTGCTTCAGGAATTGTTTTTCTTCCTCCCTTCTGGGTATTAATTGCTAGAATCAGCGTGTCCTGCAGCGGGTACAGTGGCTGCATGACATTGTTTTGCATCATGAAGTTGACGACCGACTGCAGGTCTGCCAACTTGTCTACCAATTCTTTCACTTCCTCATCCCTCCATACCTGGAGGTTATCTTCGTTATAGTACCTGCTTTCGTCTGTCTTCTTTGAAGTATCGCCCTCCTGGCCGACGTCTTTTCCTCCGTGCCCCTGGTTACGAGTTTCTGTGTTGTGGTTGTTCCCTTCGACGTCAAGGTTGATAGGTCTGTTAATCCCAGTAGGAGCGTCGTCCCCAATCTTTTCTTTCTGTCCGTTACTGGCCATCTATTCATCTTTCTTTCCCACAGACGGCGCCAAATTGTGTGAGTGATTTTCCGATCACACTGCCCACCTTAGCAATTCAGCTGTAGAACACAGACAGAATAGATGGCACCTGCTGTCCTGTACAGAAAGAGAAGGCTCCGTCGGTGGTTCTTCCACCCGGGGGCACTCCGACGATCAAGTCAGTATATCTCTCAAAGATAGTCAATAGTGCTAAAGACAATGCTCAAAGTATCAATTGCGTACCTTAGACCCATGGGGGTGCCTCTCTTTTATAGTTTACTCAATCCCAGTCCCACTAGAAGCATGACTTGTATGGTCCAATTCTGTACTTACTTTGGACTTCTCAAGAGATAAGGATAGACTCCCTAAGAGTGTTATCCTTATTCATCCTGAAGTCTTTCTTCATCCTTGGACTCTTGTCCCTTATCCAATTATCTCGGACTCCGGTATTCTCGCAGATAACCTCGGCATAACTACCTCGACACGTGGCACCTCGGCTGACACGTCGGCGTCACCTTGCCACGTGTTGGTACTCTGAAAATATATCCCCACATTTGATTTTGTTCGATTCTAGTATACAGAGAAAAAAAATCAAGCAGTCATCTTCAGATTCGATTTAAAAAATAAAAATAAAAAAATCATCATTTTGCTTTTTGATTAGTTATTCATCATCATTTATTCGTCAATTGCTTTCTTTTATAATCAAAACAATGTGATTCACACTTTTATAAGGAGATGTGCAATAAAGAAGATGAAATGAGAAAGAAAGAAGAGGAATAGGGTTTAAGTGGAATAAGTCTAAAGAGATATTCAAATCTATTTGGTTTTTGCCTTTTGCACTTAAAGGTAAAATTTCTTAATACAATTTTATCCTAAAATAAAAATATCGTAATATCCTTATGTTCTTCCATCCAAACCCTAATTCTAGAACACCACAACTATCATCCATCACTAACACCTATTCCCATTGCTATCCTCTTTCGTCACCTTCTGCTACGAACCATATACATCCACAAGCCTCTTGCGGTGAACTACCCACTTTTGAAGTTTATTGTGGAGGTCTATGATGGAAGGAGATGAGATGGAAGTAATGGTGGTGGCGGCAATGGAAGGATTAGAGGTGAGCATGGTCCGGATTGGATCGGATTGGGGTAAAACCAGGACCAATCCGTTATTTACGGTTCCTGAAAAATTGGAACCAATCCAATCCGTTTAAATCATGGAACCAATCCGAACCAATCCATTTAAATATGGATTGGATCGGTTTAGGACCACGGATTCACATAATTAAATAACAAAAATATATATATAACACTTTAATTTCATAAAAATATAAACATAACGCTATATTAGTTCAACAATAGCAACATATTTTTCTATAATAGCGACATACTGTTCTAGAATTTAAACAACTAGAAGAAAACTGGTTTCACCATAAGTATTTAGACCATTACAAATTAAAACTAAAAACTAACAAACAAAAGTAATAAAAGAAGATATTATACAATTTTAGGTTTGAGTTTAGATTTTATATAAAATAAGAGAAGATACTATGGGGGAGGATGTATAATAAAAATATAGACTATTTGTATACGGTCCGGATCGGTTCCAATCCGGAACCGTGGGGTTCAATCCGGAACCAATCCGTGGACTACGGATTTTTAATTCTTCAATTCGGAACCGAGCCACGGATTCAAAAAATCAATCCAAACCTGTCAGATTAGACTGGACTGAATCGGATTACGGATTTCACGGATTCCTTGCTCAGCCCTAAGAAGGGTGAGAGTGGCGGTAACGATAGCAAAAGGGACATAGGTGGATGGAAAAAAAAAATTGAGATTTTAAAATTAAAGAGATGTGAAGTACGATTTTTTATTTTTTTGATTTGTACTGAGAATGTGTTTAAGTATTTGCATTGAGAAAAATTAATGAATGAAAATATAATTACCTGGTATAATAAGCTAAAAACATTGTGCAAGTAGAATTATCATTTTTTTTTTGTACATAATAATGTGGTTCAATGAACATATTTTATTTTAAAACAAAATATCTTTAAAGTTGAGTTTATTATAAAAATAATATTATCATATATTTTATAAAAAAAAAATTATATAAATTTTATGTACAAATGCACTTTTCCTTTTCTACTTCACTAGTTTCAAGGATGGCACATTATTCATTACAGATAGGGCGTGTCTACACATGCAATCTTACTTTTGGCAGACAAATAACACCTTGAGCACCATTTAACAGCAGCGAAAATTTAAATGAGAATATCTCGTTTACTGTAAACTTATATTTAGGAGACGCACAAATTAAAATAAATAAATAAAGTGCATGGACATTGGGAAACCAAGAGCGTTTTAAAGTTTCTGATAATGACAAAACTTTTGATTGTGCATTTTGTCTCATAAATGTTGTGGTGCGACCAAGTTTACAGTTTATTGTTTTTAATTTATAAAAAATATTTAAAAAATTATATTATTTTGAATAAAAATAAAATATAAAACATGTTTGATATTTTTAAATTTTATTTTAAAAATAAGTGAAAATGAGTGGTTAAGGGAAGTAGTTGTTAACAATTATAAATGATGGCTAAAGGTGAGTGTTGAATCACGAAAAGTAATGGTTGGAAATAATTGTCATCATGAGAGATGATTAGTAAGCACTAGAAGTGTTACTCAAAAGTGATTGTTGATGGTTAGAGATGATGATCGATTAATCACCTAAAATGATAATTGAATGTGGTTTTCAAGAAAATGTAATGGCCAAAGGTGATTACTACATGTGGGAAGTGGTCGGGGAAGACAAGTGGTTAGCGATTAAAAGAGATGGTGGCTAGAAGTGATTGGCAGAGGAGATCATTGACACTGGTAGCCGATAATGTTAAGCGAATAGGTGATAGTTAGAGACTGAGGGGGAAAAAACAGTGAAACGAACTTTTTTGTATTTACATAAATTTTGCAGACTCTTTATAACTTTTTGGAAAAAATAATAGAAACCAAACAATTTTTTGTTATAGTTTTTAAAAATTTTATAAATATAAATAGAAAATTATCAGTATGAATGTTATCAAACATTCCATTTTTATTTTATTGAGTAAATTACACTTGCCCTTTTATGTTTGACTATTTTTTCACTTTGACCTTTAAAATTTATTTTTTTGCTCATTTTAACCTTTTATGTTTAAAGTTCTTTCCAATTTTCTCAAAAATCTAACTTATGTTTAAGATTAGATAGAAAATTGCACATTAACAATCACGTAATATAAAAATATTTTATTATATATAACTTAAACTTCTAATGCAAACTCAAATTCTAATATAATAATATATTTTTTATGTTATGTAATAGTTAATATGGCATTTTTTGTCTAATTTCATACTTTGAAAGATAAGTTTTCGAAAACAATTTTCAAAATTTATTTGGTTATATATTTTGCAAATAGTTTTGCAATTAGAGTTTTTTAGTTTGGAGTTTTGTAATTTAGGATATTTTTGTAATTGAATAGATGGATGTGAGAGAAAAAGTGATTGATTAATGTATAGGATGTGAGAGAACGTGAGAGAAGAGAGAAAAAACGATTGATTGATGTATAGGATGTGAGACAAAGAGAGATGGGATAGAAAAAGTGATTGAAAAATGTTTTGAGAAAATTGTAAACTAAGCAAATTTTGAGTTTTCAAATTTTGATTTTGTAAATTAAACCAAACACAACCTTGTATTTTAAAACTATATCATATTTTTGTCTAAATTTATCCTTTATGAAGTCAAGAACTATGCTGTTATCACCTTGTTAAATGGAAATTCCTCTTTGTAATTTTGATTAAAAATTACTTTTGGATAGCTATAAGAGTAAATTGAGAAACATTTAAAACATAGAGTAAAGTGGGGAAAAAAAATATTTAAGGGCTAAAGTGAGAAAATGGTTAAACATAAAAGGGGTAAAGTGTAATCTATCCTTATTTTTGTATCATTGCTTATGTAAAATATTTATATTTAATTCTTTTATTCCAAAATAATTATTAAATAATTAATAAAAATAAGGGAGAATTTTATATCAAGGTAAAACTTGAAAAATAATTACAAATTAACGATAAATTTTATCAATATTAATAATTAAAATTATAAACTTTTCTATCTGTGTAAAAAAAAAATCAAAATCAAAATCAAATTGTCACTAAGGGGTAATTATCCCTAGAAATAAATGATATCTTGTCAAGTATTCTAGTGATATAAAATGATTAACAACGAGGTGACGTATAAAAATCCTCTTTGTTTTCTTTGTTTTCTAGGGAAAAAAAAACTTATTTGAGAAATTATTTTCGATTCTTTTTGAGAATTTTTTGGAAACAATCCACTTTTGTTTCTGGAAGCATGAAATGAAAACACAAATAAAAAGTTAAAATAAATTTTGTGTATTTTCCAATAAATAAAAACTGAAAACAAAAAACAAAAACACAACCAAACAAAGTTGTATTTTTTGGTTCATATATTTTTTTTGGTTTTTTTTTTTTTTTGGTGCTTCACTTGTTAGCAGGATTAAGAAAAAGAATTAGAAGCTCTTGGAAAGGGTGTTTAGGTCCAATTTGAGAAAAACATTTGGATCTCTTTTGGGGGAACTACATGCAGATAGGAGTTGGAAAAAGAAATTATAAACACATAAGAGGTGCAAGTGTGTTTATGGTACAGTGACGTGCAAGTGTCACTTGCATCTCTCAATGTATTGATAATTTTTTTTCTCAACTCCCACCTGCATATAGTTCCCCATCTCTTTTCATCTGTATTTTTCATTTTTTTTGGAAAAAATTTAGATAACGTTAAATTATTTTTACTTTTTTATGGGATTTTAAACTAAAAATCATAAAATAAAAATAATCATGTTATCTAAAGAAATGCACAAATTTTTTTATAAAAAAAATGGACAAAAAACCATTAAACAATTAGCTTCAAATTAGAGGTACAAATCCCTCCTATTTTCTCTCTGAAATTTCCTGCCAAGAGAGGGAGATGACGGTGGTTTCCTCACCTCTCTGATTTTCCTCTCCCTCTGATCCTCTTTTTTAATCCAAATCTGGTATTTACCTTACCAGTCTAATATTTGAACTTTTAATCAATTATTAAGTTAATTAATAATTTTTAATAATATCAGTAATATATTTCAATTTACAATGCTGGTAATTTCATTATTGTATAAAAGGATGGTTAGAAATTTATTTTTTTCTCAACTCGGTTAAATGACAAATTTAGACAATGGGGATATTTGTAATTTTCAAAACCATAAGGGATAATATGTATTTTAAATAAATCTTAGAGGATGTATTTATAATTTATCCATAAAAAAAAAGAGGCAAATTACACTGAATTATTTGAAGAAAATACAATTAACTCCACAATTTTTAATAGAATTACACTAATCACTCCTATATTAATCACAAAGTTAAATAAGCTAACAGACAAAGGGTTGTTTTAGAAAGTTGGTTAAAAGCTAACATTTGAACTTTTTTTTAAAAAAACGTGTAAAAAAGTAGAGGATGATATGACTTAAAATAAGTTAAAAACTAAAATTTAGCTTTTAACCATGTTTCTAAATTGGCCCAAAATAAAGTTATAATTTTGTTTTTGTAAATCATAGTGAAGTGACCAATGTACCCTTATACACATAGAGTAATGTTAGGAATTCCAAATAATTTATCAAATATTTTACCAAACCTCTTACATGAGTATGAGATGTGTAAATTTGTATAGATCCCACACGCATATGAAAAATTTGATAAAATATTTAATAAATTATTTAAAATTCATAACATTTTGCATACACGTAGCCCTAGCTAAATTTTTTTTTCCCTTCTTCACGCGACTGCAATGGCAACTTCCCTTATCCTCCATCAATAGATTGCCACCACTTCACCAATCACCATTCCCTCGAAATAAGGTGTAATATTTCTTGCAGATAAGTAAGGATTTGTTTGGGAACAAATTTTTTAACTTAATTTTTTTTACTTATTTAATTAATTTAGTCTGACTAAATTAATTTCATTTGGGAAGAATATTTTAATTTTTTTGTGAAAGAAAAACTAAAATTATTATAATTTAGATACGATATTTTGTCTTTTTATTCTTTTTTAGTTCCTACCCAAACCCAATCCATTTGCCAAACCCCAGCTAAAACAAAATCAATCAATTTTTCAAGTTAAGTAACTCTACATGTACAAAAATTAAAATATAGAATAAGACACAATCTTCTCATGTATTCCCAACATTATGAGAGCATTGTGTCACATTCTGTGTTTGGTTTATGTATTCCCAACATTATTATTAAAAGGAAGAAAAAAATCTAAAAAACTAAATGTATGTAAACTGTAAATAATTATACTTCAAAGGACTTGCTTATCAACAGCCTCAGCTAGAACAAGCAATCTGGAAAGCTGAACAATAAGCAAGAAGATGATCTATAAACAAAACACACCAAAATTAGTGACAGTGAGGGCTTTTGGGATTTTGGGGACGACTAGGCTCACACATTGTTTATTTATTTATTTTTATTTGTGAAAAATTATTTTAAAATTTGTAAAGGATAAATTTAGTATTTTAATTAAAATTAGAAAATATTATGAATCCTAAATAATCTACCAAACCTCTCACACTATGCAGGAGGTTTGGTAAAAAATTTAGTAGATTATTTGGGGTCCTAACTCTGTAAATTAAAATTTGATGATATTAGTAATTAACATCAACTTTTCTAACAGTGGATTAACAGCGTGAGTCCAAGTGTAATGCAATTAAGTTTTCAAGAAAGGCCAGTGTCATTTTCCTAAATCAACAGGTCAACTGTAATCTGGGCAATAGCCAAGGGTGGTCCTTGTGATTTGCTCTTTTAAATGCTGTCTATATTATTTAATATATTATTTTACAACAATTTTGAACACTTTATAAGATCTAATTAAATGTCACTAATGCTGAAAATAAACAAATAATTTAAGACAAGGAGCGTTGTTTATTAGCACCATTGTATTAATATTATAAAAATGTTAGAAATCTCAAAAGTTCTACCGAAATTTCTACCAAATGTCTCACACATGCGAGACATTTGGTAGAAATTTCGGTAGAACTTTTAGAGTCTCTAACATTACTCTTAATATTATACAACAAAATCATAAATAGATCACAAATTTTAAGTGTAACGTATGTTATTTAATCACAAATTTTTTATTTTGTCAAAACATGGTATTTGAGAGTGTGATTGTTAAGGATCAATTTTGGTCACACTTTTTGACTTTTATTAAAAGATAATTCCATCACGTGTTTTGACCGTAATAATAAACATTTAGATCACGGATTTTAAGTGTGATTAATAACCAAAAAAAACTGATATTGAATTTAAATAATCCATGATTAATAATGAGATAAGATCACAATTATATGTATTTCTCATCACGGTTAGTGTGGGTGATAAAAAAAAAAAAAAAATTCGACCACAAAATGTGACTATCAATCGCAGCATATAAACCGTGATTAAAATCTGAATATAATTAATATCTAAAATAATTAATATTATTTGTACAAATTTTTCTTTGAATCACAACATTTACCACATATGAATAACAAACAATCTCATATATTTTATAAATAAAAGTTGAATGTTGAAAAAATATATATATAATGAAAGTTAAGAAATTAAAATATTTTTTTACTGTAATTACACAATAAAAATCTAATTAAAAAATGAAAAAAAAACTTTAAAAAAACTCAAAGTTCTTGAATATTCTGTCTTATTTGACCATATTTTGCATCTCTCCAAGTAAGTTCTAACATGAATAAAAATAACACAAATTAATTCAAAGACCATTAGAAGCATAGGAATGAACTTCCTCATTTTTTCATTATTTAAAAATAAAAATAAAAAATTAATGGATATCCCACTTCTACTATCAAGACAAGGCTCCAGAGGTCGAGCCTATTTTTATCATTTCAACCACAACAAGAAAGTGAATGCAATTGATAAAATCAATGGTTCAGCTGTCCAAACACCTAAAAATTTAATAACAGCTTCTATTAATTATGTTCTGATTTAATATCATTTTTCCTAATATATGTACTGAGTCCATGACCTGGTAACCAATTTGCATAGATCAGGTGTCCTGTTTTATATTGCATCAAAGCAATAACCAATGAGTGTGTTAAATTTTGGAGGATTAAAAATAAAAAGGATTTTCAAAAATGGATTCTATTCCAATCACTTAAATGTCAGCAAAGTCCATATCAAATACAATAGAATGACACGTGCATGTATATACTAACAAGATGGACAAAAGTACTATCAAGTTCAAATGATGAACATGTGACTATACATTCACTTCAGCAAGGAATTACTTTAAAGCTTGCATATCCATATTCTTGATTGCAACTTTCTTGCACCCCAGGGAGATCACAAGATTAAATAGTTTGCTTTTAGAAGCCCTGAAATTAGATCAGGACAAGCTGATAAGTTAGGATGATCTGCCACAAAATCATGTAACTTTACTGTGTCTTTGGATGATGGTCTTGGCCCTTCTCTTTTCTCAGGATTGTCACTATGAGATATTGTTCTGTTTGTGTGAAATAAATATATTATACATGTATGTACATAACTTGATTAGAGAATAATAAATATTGTAAATTTAAATAATTAAAAAAAAAAGACAATTTACATGACCAAAATTAGGGACATTATCCATAATTATAGACGTCGCCACAGGTTAGTAGTACTCAAACTTGTAATTTTTATGAAAGATAATTTCAACAATTTCATAATAGACCAAAATACATATTAATCCGAGTAATGCATAAGTTAATTGATCAATTGAAAGCAAATGAAGCAGGCAATAGATACGTAAACAAAGTATAACTAAAAAAAAAAAAACTAAAAATGAATTTCAGGATTTTAAATATCCAATCACTATTGTATGTGCTGTTTTCTGATCACACTATCAAACAGGTACTCAGCTGGAGAACACCGGCATAATAGATTGCGCCCAAACCACCTGTCACAGAAAGAAAAGACTCCGGCGGTGGTCCTTCCACCCGGGGGCACTCCGACAATCAAGTCAGTAATTAACAAGAAATGAGAAAATGATATTTCATTTACCACACTTACTTTACATTTAGGCATACACCTATTTATAGTTAATACAAGAGAGTTTGTTAGGAGTTTGTTATAACAAATTCTAACTGACTTAACAAACTCTAAACTAACAGATACTAACTGAACCTAAACTAACCACCACTACTACAACACTGATATGTATCTCTCTGTGCAGCTATATGTGATACACTAAGCTGTGGCTTCAATAACTGCTGTTGTGGCTTCAACTGCTGAGACTGATGCAATGCCTTCGGCTGCAAGGGCTGCAGCTGCAACTGCTGGGAATGCTGCTGCCTATTCTGTTGCTGCATATTCTGCATACTCAGCTGCAGCTGCAACTGCTGAATTTTCAAGAATGTATCAAATTGTTTTTCCACATAAGCTTTAAACAAAAGAAAGGTGGAAAAAACTTCAGTCTTAACATAAAGAGGATAGATCCAAGTAAATCTTGTGAAATCATCAACAAACAAAAGATAGTATTTATAACCATTGAGAGAAGCATTAAATGGTCCCCAAACATCACTATGCACAAGAGAAAATGGCTTATTAACAGTAGAAGTAGACAACTTGAAAGGCAACCTATGTATCTTAGCAACACTACAAGAAGTGCAAGCTAATGAATTACAATCTTTATTTGATAGAGATGTAGGTAAGTATTGAAGAAGATGATGAAATTTTAGTGCGGAAGGATGACCAAGTCTTTGACGCCAGGTAGACATAGAGACTTGAGATTTTGCTTGAGCAACATAGGCTTGAGGAACCATGGAAGAGGATGAAGCAGCAAAATGGTAGAGTCCATGAATATTAGGTCCTTTATGTAGAACCTTGTTCGTATGCTTGTCCTGAACCACAAAGGAGTTAGAATCAAATGTAACTGAACAATTATTATCCTTGGTGAGCTAATGAACAGACAAGAGATTAGAAGAAATGTTAGGCACATGAAGAAGATTATTGAGAGAAAAAGAATACTGAGGAGTAGGGAGTAATCCCTTACCAATGTGTTGAATGGGAACAGTCTGACCATTACCAACAGTGACTTGGTCTGAGTCTTAGTAAGGTTGATAGAGTTGAAGATTAGCCAAATCATTGGTGATATGATTTGTTGCAGCAGAGTCTATGTACTATGAAGTGGATGAATCAGATGGAGCAAGAGACTGACTAGAAGAAGACTGATTTGCAGTGATAGAGTAAGCATGAGGTGGAAAAGACTGAGAATTAGATGGAAAAGAAGCCTGAGGAGGCTGATAGGTGGAATCCATACGAAACCAACAATCAAAAGCACTATGATTATGACCTCCACAGATTTGACAACTATCATGTCTGTTATCATATCTCCCTGACTGTCCTCCATATCGACCTCCTCTGCGATACCGTCCATGTCCTCTGTATCTTCCTCCTCTATTACCACGAAATTGATATCTACCTCTATGGCCAGATGAATATCCTCTAGTAGATGAAGGATACGAAGCAGATCCAGATGCAGAGTCAGTAATGACAGCACAGGCCATTGGTAAATCACTAATAAGCACATGTTTAGTTTTATTTTCTACATGGATTTCTTCAGAACACAGCAGTGAACTCAAGTCTGCCATAGTAATTGCCTCTGCTCTGGCACGAATAGTAGTTTTCAAAGCTGCATATTCATCTGGTAATCCATTGAGTGTTAATAGAACCAAATCTTCATCTTCAACCGTAGCTGATAGAAGACTTAGTTGATCTGCAATATTGCGAATCTGAGTCAAATATTCCTCCATTGAGAGGCCTTTCTTGGTGACTGATTGAAGTTTATTCTTCAATTGATGTATGTGAGATCGAGAGAGTGAGATAAATCTCTTCTCTAAAGCACTCCAGACTTGAGCACAGTGTTGGCAATGAAGAACTGTGGAGAACACAGAGGAGGAGAGAGTTGCAGTAATGCAACTTAACAAATGTGCATCAATAAGCTTCCATCTTACAAACTCTGGATTTTCAATTCTGTTTCCAGATGGATCAAGAATCTGTAGAGCTGGACATGGAATCACTCCAGTTACAAAATCAAACAATTCGGTGGCTCTAAGCACATTCTGAAGCTGATGTTTCCAGATAAGAAAATTGGAAGAATCAAGTTTCACTGTTACTAGAGATTGAAAATTGGAAATCAGTAGACTAAGATTTGGTGGTAGAGAAGATGATGAAACTACCATGACTGAATCTTGCTCGTGAGAGCTATTTGGCTCTGATACCATAACAAGAAATGAGAAAATGATATTTCATTTACCACACTTACTTTACATTTAGGCATACACCTATTTATAGTTAATACAAGAGAGTTTGTTAGGAGTTTGTTATAACAAATTCTAACTGACTTAACAAACTCTAAATTAATAGATACTAACTGAACCTAAACTAACCACCACTACTACAACACTGATATGTATCTCTTTGTGCAGCTATATGTGATACACTAAGCTGTGGCTTCAATAACTGTTGTTGTGGCTTCAACTGCTGAGACTGATGTAATGCCTTCGGCTGCAAGGGCTGCAGCTGCAGCTGCAGCTGCTGGGAATGCTGCTACCTATTCTGTTGCTACATATTCTGCATACTCAGCTGCAGCTGCAGCTGCTGGGAATGCTGCTGCCTATTCTGTTGCTGCATATTCTGCATACTCTATGGCTGTATAATACTCATACTCTGTTTCTTATCAGTAAATCTCTCAAAGATAACTAATTGTGCTTTAACTCATAAGCCAGAATACAAAAAGTGTACTAGACCCACGAGGGTGCCTTATTTTTATAGCCAACACTGACTTGATCCCTGTAGAAGTCTAGCTTCAATAAACTCCGGCTCAATGCTTATCCCGGACTCTTCAATAGATAAAGATAAACTCCTCAAGAGCTTTATCCTTATCCAGTCTAAGGTCCTCTCCCATTCTAGGACTCTTGTCCCGTATCCGCTCATCTCGGATTCCGATATCTCCTCAGATAACCTCAGCCTAACTGAGATTACCTCGGCGTCAAGTCAAAGACACGTGGCACCTCGGCTGGCACTTCAGTGCCGCTTGGCACGTGTTGCTATCCAAAAAATATGTCCCCACAACTATACACAAACCCAATCAAATACAACACATAATAAAAAATCAAAAACACAATATACATTACATTATTTCTTATAATGAAATCTAATAAATTACAATCATAATGATGAAAATAAACAACTCATAATTAATATAAAGTACCTCTCAAAATGGGAGAGGAAGCCCCAATAAATACATGGGGAAGAAGACTCATATGTAAAGTGATTCGAATCCTCTAATTATAAATTAAATTTTTTTTAATAATTAAAATTTCAAACACAAAAAAGTATCAAACCCTCTAAATATACACTACACAACGTTTCTTATTTCATTTTTTCTTTTTCTTTTTTAATTTTTTGATACTTTATTATAAACAAACCACCTGTCCTATATTTCCACCTTGTTCACACCTATTGAAAGCTTTATTAGACAATCTCCAACCTAACACCAAATATTTTATCAAATTTAAATTTGATGAAAAACTCGCATTTTGTTTCTTTAATCTAGCACCAAATGTTTCATCAAATTCTGAATTTCTCAAATCTTTCATCAAATTGAGGATGAATTTGCCTTTTATCAAATCACTATTTATAGCCGTTGGAGCTACATGTTGTTGTTCCCACCGGACGACTGGCCAGATGTCCCCTGGATAACCACCTTCTTGTAAAATTTTGTGAAAAAATTACATTGGCCGATCGACCGGCTTGTCGTCCCCTCGATCGTTTTCTTGGTTGACCGACTCCGTTGGAACGCGTGATATCAAATCAAGCTTCTTTTTTTTATTTATCAAATTTAAGTAAAATTTGATGAAAAATTTAAGTAAAGCGTTGGAGATGCTCTTAAGCAAAGTTGAGAGCTCTATCAACTGAATAGCAAGTTTTAGGAACGCATTAAAATATCCCCGACACTTTTTCACTTGTTTGATCAAACAATTTCTGCTCTTTCTTTTTTTTTCTTTTTAAAAAAAAAAATCATAATACAATCATGTTCACAAAAAAAAAAAAAAAAAAGAAGGGCTATTAACAGATTGGTAAGAATGGTTTGGGGGATGAAAAAAAAAAAAAAACCCTAAGATGTGAATTATCCATTGTCATATTCAAAAGTTAGGTTTGCGGATGAAAAACCCTAAGATGTGAATCGCTTACCTATTATAGAATAAGAGAAGAGAGAAGAGGGGCCAATCCACTTGATAGTGCCATAGCAAACCTAAAAAAATTAATCAAAATCACACCACAACCATCAACATACTGTAGTTAAATCGGAAAAAATGAAAAATAAAATAAAATAAACATGAGACGAAAATAAGATCAAAATAAAGAAATTTTCCCCCAAAATCATATCTTCAACTCTTCCACACACCAACAATGGTGATTAGACTTGAAAAGGGAGGGGTTGCAGTGGTGACAAGATGAAGAGGGCTCTTACTAGCTGAGGTGGTGATTGCTCGGTTGAGAATGAAGGGCTTAGATGGTTGAGAGAATTCAGATGAAATTTTAAAATTTGAAACCTTTGAAATTGAGAGAGAGAGAGAGAGAGAGAGAGAGAGAGAGATTTGGGTGGGGAGAGAGAGAGAGGCTCTGTAAGAGTGAAGCGAGAAATGACGTGTTACAAACCAAATCATCTCAACCCTCTATTCTTAAAACCAAACAATCTTTGCCGTCCAACAATCTACCACCTAGACAAAAGTCCCATCAAGTTTCAAAAACCCCTTTCCCTTGTTATATTATTTGCCACTATCACATTCCTTCCATAACCACCAACGTGGATATAAACACAGAAACGGCCGAACTCTCACTAGCTTAATGGTTCTAGAGGTAAGGCGGGTTGGGGTTTGCGAGGTTTGAGATTGGTAAGAAATTGCGGCATCATCTGTGATGCATTTGGATTTAGGTGGATTGCCTTTTTGTTGGTGATCTCATCCACTACTTGCAGCAAAAGTAGAATGAATGGGATTGAAGCCTCATTTAGGAACAGATTATTTTAGTAATTTTTTGACTTTTTATAAAAAGACATATAAAAAAATAAAGAGAATGATGTGATAACTTATAATGACTTTTTGGCTAAAATATATACTATCCAAACGAGACCTGGATATAAATATCATTCTCTTCGTTTCTTTTTCTCTAATATATTTGGTTTAGAAATGTTATTTTGTCGATTATTTCATATTTAATTTTTGGTGATGTAGAATGGAGTGATTTAAATTTTGGTAATGTAGAATGGAGTTTGACTCCAAGGTTTAATTTGGAGTTGCAATTTATTCACCATTTGAACCTACATTTATCATCAAATGTTGTTTCATATTTGTGTGGGTATGTTTTGAGTTATTGATTCCTAATATTACTATATCATATAAATTTAAGTTAATTGTGAATTTTTTTATACTAAGTGCCATCGATATGGGTCATGCACTAATAAATAAATAAACATATGATTCTTTGTATGAATCATATGATTCTTTGTACTACAAACAAATAAATATAAATAAATAAATAAATTAGCAATCAAATAAATAAATCAAAAAAAAAAAAAAATACATTACACCTTTGCTAACACTCCTTCCAATTTACACACACAATGGGTATAACAAAAAAGCTCGATAAGAAGTCTAAAACCTATAACAAATATGCAACAATCATGTCATAGCTTTTCATAAAACCCATATAAACGTAAACCAGAGTAGAGAAACCCATAGAAACCAAAATAAGAGAGAGACAGGAGGAGAGACAGAGAGAGCGTACCATTTGTTGAAGGATCTCAGGAGTAGATGGTTGTAACCAACGAAGCCTTAAACCATCTTGTTCCTTCATGTTGACTTCCGAAGCTTGTAATCAACGAAGCCCTAAATCATCTCAATTGCTTATCTATATATATATAACTAAAATAGGAGAGATGATTGATAGAGTGAAAGGAATTGAGGGAGTGAGAGGCTGAGAAGGTGTTTGGGAGGAAGGTTGAAGAGGGGCCGGGATATGTGAGAGAGAGAGAGAGAGAGAGAGAGAGAGATGAAAAAGAGAGGTCGATGTTTGAGTTTTAAATTTTGAAACTCATCAAATTCTTTATCTATGAGATGGGATGGTAAATATAGACCATTGGACTAGAGTATATATCATCTCAACCTTTCATTTAAACCATATTTTTAGCCCTTGGATTGAATCATCCAGATGATTCATATTGACACATAGATACATGTCCCATCCCAAATTCAAAAACACCATTGAAAAAAACAAAAATCACTAGAGGTGTAAATTTGGTCCTAGCCAACCCATTGTCGGGCTGTGCAGGCTCCCGCCAAAATTTGAGCTGGGCCTCGGACCAAGCCAATGGGCTTGAACTTAAGTTCGGGCTTGGGTACGGGCCTGACTAATTTTTTTTTTCTACCAAATTTTTTTTTTCCACAAAAAAATGGCGTTTGGCCTCGAGTGGGCCAATGAGCTGGGCTTTGGGCCAGGCCTAGCAGAACGGGCTCACGAGCCAGTCTGGGATTTGAAACAAACAGCCTAGGCCCAAGTTGAAGGTCTCGGGCTGGGATCGAGCTTAGGCCTAGGCCTGGACGGCCTTACCAAACCAAGTCGTTGGCTGGCTTCAAATGGGCCGCAGGCTGGTGGGCCAAATTTACACCCCTAACAATCACACTTCTTTAGCAACTGTGATAAAAATAAAAATAAAAAAAATAAAAAGAAGAAGAAAAAGATATAATCACACTTTTAATAAAAGTGAGATTAAAAATAACTACTATCACATTCAATTAAATTGAATACGATTAAAATGTCATTCTAATTTTTTTAACCACACTTCTAATACAAGTGAGATGTTTTAAGTTTGGTGCATGAAGTAAAATCTCAATAGAATTCAAACTACAGATCTTTCTAGTTTGAACAGAACTAGAGCACGGCCTCTTAGCCGAACTAGAAAAGGAGTTACACAAAATAGCTGAAATAAAACCAGCACTTCCGAGCAGGACTGAAAGTTAGCTTGGTAGACCCAGCTAGAATCAACTTAACTAAGCAGGACTGAAGACAGCTCGAAGAACGAAACTACATCATGGGTACAGAGCCAAGTTCAAACATCTTTGTACTGCCAGACTAGATCAACGCTTGGTCCAAACTATATATGGACCAACCACTCGTAGAAATCCACAAATAACTATCCCACAGAAAGTGGAATAAATGTGACAAGTGGTAGGGGAAGTGTAATCACCTCCAACAATCACATAGGAAGCTATATAAAGTCATTCCAAGGGAAGGAAAAGATACACAATGACCTAACATCAACTTTAACTTAAGCATCGAAGAGTTTCCTGGATGCCCACCAACTAGGTTCCTTTACTTTCTTGAGTGTTTCAGGTGAAGTTCAACCAAGTTCATGTCGAAGCGCAGCCACAGTAAAGGTGATTCAATTTTTTCCCACTACACTTGGTTATCCAAAAAAATGAGTGTACATTTTTGTTTAGAATTTTAATATTTAATAGAAATTGAGGCCCTATTTCGTATATTAGTTTTTGTAAAAAAAAGAAAAAATTTAAAAGTCAAAATATATTTGATATGTACAGCACAAAAAAAATAAATAAATAAATAAATCTAAATCTAAATCTAAATCTAAATCTTTGTACTAGTTTAAAAAGATCATACTCTCATGAGTTACCTTTGGAATGATAAAATAAAAATTTAAACAAAAAATAAAAATATGACATTAGCCATTCATATTTTTTCATACATGTGAAAACAAAAATGATAATAATAATAATAATAAATGAGTAATACATTAATAGTCCCTGCATTTTATAGAGTAATGCTAGAGACTCACACATTATACTCACAAATTCACCCACAACGATGTGATATGAGAGTTGGACCCACCATCATTAAGTATCTAACAAATTAAAAGTTAACACATATCCTGTCACATCATTATATAGGAAGAATTGTGAATACTTTTTGAGGGACTCAAACATTTTCTTTTTTGATATTGTGTCAATTTTATCTAATTATAATGATATTAGGATTTTTGACGAAAAATGATTATTGAGTTAGTTGAGGTTAACTTACTGAATTGATAAAGTTTATAACTTTGCCTATAAAAGCATTACGAGTAATGCTATAAAAATAAAAAATTCATATATAATTTTCATACATGATATGGCTCATTGTGTACCTTTCATTTTAAAACAAAATATTATAAAATATAGATTTATTTATAATAATAGTATTGCCACATCATTCTTGTTAAACTTTTTATATAAATTTTATCTATGTTTAGAATTTTTCAAGTATTACATATGTCGTTCATGTGAACATTTTTTATAAAAAAATATTAACAGGTGTAATCAATTTAAGATAAAGTAAAATATTAAAATTAAAAGTTGAAACTAATTAAAATTATAAGGTCCAAAATGATAAAAAGATCCAAAATATAATAATTAGTGGTGTAATTTGTCTTGAAATTTTTTTATTCCTAAACTTTTTTTTTTTTTAATTTCACAAAAAAATTGAAAACGCACCAGACAAATTTCAAAAGCTGTTAAGACCTATTATAGGAAGTAAGTTAAAAATTAATTTTTTTAAATTTTTTTTAAAATAATATACAAAATAATAAAAATAATATGATTTAAGAAAACTAAAACACTAAAAAATTGACTTTTAACTAATACCTAATTATAGGGGTATTTTTTTTAAGGTCCCTGATATTATGATTTTACAGTATAAAGAACATCAAATATTTTTATGATGTCTAAGGTCCCTCAACATCAATCTAGAGAAAATTGGTCCAGAGAAAATTCAAGTCAGAAAAAATTGATCCAGAGAAATTTTCCTTAGCCTTTCATGGACTCCGGAGAAATTTCAAATTTCTCTGCCGTGGGTTTGATCCTCCACCATTGTTGCTACTGTTGTTACCATCTCCACTGCCACTCGACTCCGGAGACCCAAATGCCCCAACTGTGGCACAAGTCTTTAAGTAGGAATGCTTCCCTATATTAAAACTATGAAGCTTTTTATCAGATTCCAAATCAAATTTTCAGAGAAAATCCTATCCAGAAAATTTCTCTGGACATCACAGAGAAATTTTCAAATTTCTCTGAACAAATCACATAAAAAATTTCAGAAAAAATTTCAAAATTCTATCCACTATAGAACCAATCGATTTTGCGATGACTTGGATACATATTCACAGAGAAAATCTCATCACCAGAGAATTTCTCTGGATTTAAAACCAGAGAAATTTTCTGCATCACCAAAAAAAAAAAAAACCAACAACAACAAACCAGAGAAATTCTGTGTTTGGTCTTTGAAATTTCTCTAGACACTTCAACTCAAGAAATTCAATTGGGTTGGTCCAAAGAAATTATTTGATTTGTATAAATAATTTCTTATTCTTATTTGCTAGTATCCTGATTTTTGCAGGGATAGTCAAGGAAATACTGAAAGAACGCCCTGATTTTGCCTCGAAAACAGACAACCATGGATGTTTACCATTGCACCTAGCTTGCAGCAAAGGTCACCTTGAGACAACCAGAGAACTCCTCAAATCAGACTCAGATCTCTCTTTTTTACAGGACCATGAAGGTCGAACTCCCTTCCACTGAGCAGCCATCAAAGGTCGAGTTAACAATGTCGACGAAATACTCTCCATGAGCCTTGAATCTACTGAGATATCGCCTCCATCCACGGCCGCGGCAGCTGTGGGGGGCCGACTGGAACGGGGCCGAGGCGGTGAGCGACGGTGAAGTTCTTCGATGGGAACTTCTTCGGTGGAGTTTTGTTTCCCATCTATAGAACAATTAGATACGAAACAAGTGCGATTAGTCTTCGATTGGGTCGGGAGAATGAGGGATCTGGAGATGGAAGAAGAGGTTGGAGAGAAGCAGACATAAATCGATCGACGCAAAGAAAGAGAGAAGTTGGTGTGGGTTCGGTGAGAGCTGAGAGGAGAGGAAAGAGTGTGAGAGAGAGCTGTCAAAGCCATTGATGTGTGAGTAGAGAAGAGAGAGAGAGATGAGAGACAAAGTCAATTTTCTCTGATATATGTTTAGGGACCTTAGACATCAAAAAATAATTTTGTGGATCTCTTCCATTACGAAAAGTGGGAGAGGGACCCTAGACCGATTTTCCCCTAATTATAAGGTCATTTGTATGTAAAAGAATCAAGACAATGTTTTAATATTTCTGAATAAAATTCTCATGAATAAAATGAGTAGTAAGAGCATCTCTAATTGTGCATTTTTTTTTAATTATTAAATTTGAGTAAAAATTTGAATAAAAATTTCATTTGATACTAAGTACTTGAACAGAGGATTTTGAGCTTTCAGCAAGAGACTGGTCGACCGAGCGAATGACCAGGCGAATGTTCAGCCGGTTGACGGGTCAGTATATTTTTTTTCACAAATTTTTACCTAGAGATGGTCATTCGGGGGCCATCCATGGGGCATTCAGAGGTGAAAATCTAATGCCTATGAATAGTGATTTGATGAAAGCTCCCCGGCGTCCTCAATTTGGTGAATTTTTTTTTTTGATATTCTCGATTTGATATTCATTTGATAAAACTATTAGAGCAAGAAAAAAGTTATTTTTTCATCAAATTTAAATTTGATGACAGAATTGATGAACTATTAGAAATGGTCTAATATGACTTGTTTTGAAAAGTAGGTTAAAAATTAACTTTTTATTTTTTTAAAAAAATATATATAAAAATAAAAATTAATTAGCTTGTTTGGTTTTGGTTTTCAAAAAATTCTAATTTTTTATTTTCCATATTTTAATGTTTTCAATGAATTTTTTTTAATATTTTAAGTAATTTTTTAAATTTTTAGATATACCTAACATAAATATACTTAAAAAGTATAATATTTGTAAAAAAAAATTTTAAAAATTCACTAAATATCAAAAAATACAACAACAAAAAGAACAAATAGTACTTTTTTCTTATTTTTGTGTATTTATTAATTTTTTAAAATATTTTTTTACAAATATTTTAATATTTAGATATATTTAAAAAATAAAAATATTGTTAAAATTTTTTAAAATATTCACTAACAATAAAAAAATATAAAAAATAAAAAATTTAATTTTTAAAAAATTTAATTCAAAGAATAAAAACCAAACGTGATCTTAAAAAAAAAAATCAAAATTAATTTTTAATCAGATTCCAAAAACAGGCCTATGTATCCCTACTTATGCAAGTCATATGCTTTCTCTGTCTTGTTATCTTTTCGAAGCAATAAGACAGACAGTCTGCAGGTTACTTCTCTCTTCCTCTTTCTTCAATTTTTTTATTTAATAATTTCTGTTCCAACTTTTTAACACTCAACTGTCTTGTCTCAATGACTTTGTTTTCTCAAGTGTGCCCCCCTTCTACCCTAGCCTGTGTTTTAAGGCTAGTTACCCCCCCCCCCCCCCCTCTCTCTCTCTCTCTCTCTCCACTGGCCACAAAACAAACTTAGCAGGCTTTTTTTGCCCTTTGTCAGAGCTCCTCACAGAGAAGCTTTTGGAAACTTTTTCTAAAAAATAAGAAATTATTGAATATTACTTCACATAATTTATATTTAAATAAATGTTCAGTTATCTTTTTAAAAAAGACAAATAAATAATTATTGTGTTTGATTTTAAATTTTTAAATCAATTTTTTAGAAATTAATTTTTTTATTTTTTATATTTTTATTGAATATTTTTTATTTTTTTAGATATACCTTATTTAGATGTATATAAAAAATAAAATATTTATAAAAAATTAATAAATATACAAGAATAAGAAAAATGTATCAAATTTTTATTTTTTTCATATTTTTTTATATTTGGTGAATTTTTAAAAAAAATTCACAGATATTATATTTTTTTAATATATTTATATTAAGTGTATTTAAAAATTTTAAAAATTATTTGCAATATTAAAAAATTAAAAATTAAAAAAATAAATTTTAAAAAACTCAAACTAAACAAATTAAATAGAACTCATAATTTCAACCGATATACTTAGGTCAGGACATTACTTAAATCTGTGCCTGGGATAATGAGTAATTTCTCCTAAGAAAACATACCCAACACACCAAACGAAGAATTAAAATCCAAAGACAGAGAGGGACTCACAAAACCACGCCCTTCTCTCTCTCTCTCTCTCTCTCTCTCTCTCTATCTACATGGAATTCAATCTGAAGGAATGGAGATACCAACATGAGTCAGAAGAACAACAACCACCTTCTGCAAAGTTACCAAGACTTCTCCAACAACAACAGCAAGAACAAGAACAAGACCACCACCCATCTGGGTCTGGGTCTGGGTCTGCTGCACTTCCATTGTTTGTAGTAGCTGCTGAACACACCCCCAAACTCACCGACCTGTCAGCAGCACTCCCATCTGCATCAGCTGATTCAACAACAATCACTTCTACCAGATTTCCCAGTTAGGCCTCTCTCTCTCTCTCTCATATGCTTTGTTTTGTTTGTGATACTTTTTCCTCAGTGAGACGAGACTCATTGAATGATGTTGTATGTCTTTGTTTGTTTGGTTTGTCTCTTGGGTAAGAAGAGATGGGAAGTTGTTACTTCAGCATGGGGCAGTGGCAGGAGCTTGAGCTGCAGGCATTGATATTCAGGCATATGTTAGCTGGTGCAACTGTTCCTCCTCAACTTCTTCACCATCTTCTACTCAAGAAAACTACAACCCCCCTTCTCAACACCATCATCTCATCCCTTCCTCCTCCTGCATCATACTTCCTACATCACCCTCTTCAACACTACCATCCTGCTTGTAAGTTCTTTTTTTTTTTTTCCTTTTTAAATATTGTCACAATCAAGACAGAATCGCCTAATAAGGTGGGTTTTTGACCTACTAAATTTTGTCCCAAGTTAATTTTTTAAGTTCTTTGTTCAACATGGACTTTATACTCTGAGAATTATCATTGTGATTATAGTTTGCTAGTGAAGTTTGTTTGTTTTGAACCCCATATATCTCCCACTTCCCATATTTGCATGCTTGATAGATAGATATGGTCACGAGCTTTACCTGTTGAACTGAACAGTTCAGATTATAGATATGGTCACGAGCTTTACTGATATAAATTTAACGAAATTTACCTGAATCATGGGTACTTTTATCAATGTTCATTTGCATTCTTAAATTGATTCTGCAATTGGGTCTCCATATATACTTGAGATTTTTCAGATTATGTTGTTGATATATATCTCTAGAGTCCATTTTTCACATGTTGGTTTGATTTGAATGTCACTCAGTATTGCAAACAGGAGGAGGAGGAGGGTATTGGGGAAGAGGTTCGATGGATCCGGAGCCAGGTCGGTGCAGGAGGACAGATGGGAAGAAATGGAGGTGCTCAAGGGATGTGGTTGCTGGACACAAGTATTGCGACCGCCACGTCCACCGTGGCCGCAACCGTTCAAGAAAGCCCGTGGAAATCTCCACACCCTCACCCTCCTCCTCCTCCACTCCTTCTGCTGGTGGTTCTAATGGTGTTTCTCATGGCGGCGGCAGTGGTGGTGGAAGAGGAGGAGGAGTTCCCCAAATGAACACTGCCCTTGCTACCCACCACGCCCTCTCTGGTGGAACCCATTTTGATCTTTCAAGGCCTTCCCCTCTCATTGATCCCTTCCACCTCAATCAAAGGTTATAATATTCTCTCTCTCTTATGAATTTGAGACATTAAGGTTTGTTAGAGCATTTTAATGCTTCTGCCATTGGTTGTGAAAAAATAACTTGGTTTCATAAAATTAGTGCTTTAATATGTATCATTGCTCCAACCTAAAAAATGGCCAAGTCAAATCTTAATTCAAATTTGACTAGGCTTTGTTTGCTGTGTATTAAAATAGCACATTATTTTATTTGGATTACAATCAAATAAATAGCATATTATCTTATTTAGATTACAATCATTTTATTTGAATCGTATCATTTTTTTTACTAAACTTAATTTATACTTTACGTTTTTTCGTAAAAAGTATATTAATCTAGTACTTTCTAACCAACCCCCAAAGTTGTTTGAAATGTGTTATATAAGTATATAAATATTATTTTTTTTTGGTCACATCACATTTTTATATTTATGTATATCTTTTTATAAAAAATTAAAAAATACATTTATTTAGATCATTTTAAACAATCCAAAATCATCTTACAAAAATGTTTAAGAACTCTAAATTAGAAGTTCTAGAGGATCTTTAATTTGTCTTCTTTTTTTTTTTTTTTATGATGATTTGTCTTTTTCCCTTTTTTTTTTATTATTTATTTTTGCCTTGTAAAACTCAATTTAGAGCTCTATCACTGCAGTCATCTTATTATCAAAGGTTAGATTTGATTGGGTTGGAAAATCATCCCAATTTTCATGACTTTAACATAGAATAGTTGAATTTGATAAATCATTGTATCAAAAAGACAAGTTTCCATTAAGGTAGTATAACGAAAAATTAGCCTTTGTGCACTCCAACAAACAAAAAAAAATGGTTTTGGCAAAACTATTTTAGCTTTGACCATATTGGAAATACTCTTAGGTTGAATTTTCAATAATTTTTATTTATTTATTTATTTATTTCAAAAATAAAATTAAAAGTTGGGACAATTGCAAAAAATTGGTGTAAATCTAAAATAATTACAAAATGATGGAAGTAGTTACACAATTTAATACATGAATTGCTTGTACTTTATGACATTATTATTTAAAAAAAGAAAAGAAAAGTGAGCGATGAATGAACTAAGAATAGATAACAAACCAAGGTTGCTAAAATCGGGATCCTACATTAGATCATTGGAGGTGTTTATAGGATCGGATCGTAAGATCCTACTGAAAAAGGCAAATTACGTAATAATTTAATTTAAATAAACATTTCTTAAAAAGTATACACAAAATTAGCCTATATTCTACTAAAAAGAAGTGAAGATACTGTGAAACATATAATACTCCATGTAAATGTAAATATAATATTATATAATAGAAAATTCGATGGTTTTGTATTTCATTAAAAAAAAAGGCGAAGAAGAAGAATTTTATAATATAATACTTACAATATGCATAAAAAGTAAAGAAACAATATTTAACAGAGTCGGATATGAAAATAAATTGAGAAGTTAAAAGAGCGGCTTAATTGAATGATAAGGTTTGTCATTAGCATCTCTTGTGAAGCGGGTTTAAGTCACGAAAATTGTCTCTCCAAAAATTAGGGTAAAATTGCAATCATTTTACCCTCCTTAGACCCCACTAAAGCTAAGTTTGTTTTCTCGACTACTTAGTTTTCTTAAATTGGTATTATATTTTTTTGGGTGAATAAAATTAGTATTATATTAAATGTTTGTTTCCTAGTTTGTTTATTAGATTCAAACTATTTTTTTTTTTTTAATATTAATTTGGAGTACATAAATTGATATTTAGATAACAAACATAAAATTTACAATAAAATAGATTATACAATATAAAACAAGGCTTACAAATTGGATCAGATAGGATCGGATTCGGATCAAGATTCCACGATCCTATAAGATCCCATTATCAGGATCGAAACATCCTACCTATAAGGGATTTTTTACACGATCCAGATTGATTGTGCCCAAAATGGATTGTAAGATCGTAAGATCATAAGATCCGGATCAGGATTCTGATAACCATGACATCCAAACATACCCTAATTTCGTAATATATATATATTGGGTTTTCTGTCCATTTAAATGCTTGCCCTGAAGGGCAAAAGTAAATAAATAAAAATGTTATAGGTAAATTACACTCACCTCCTTTTAGGTTTGAAGAAAAATAAATAATCTCACATTATTGACGTAATTATACTTTCCTTTTGGTAAGAGTAAAGTGACTGAAAACAATGCAAATGGTGAGTAGATATTGAAATAAATAAAGATAAATATATATTTTAGTATAAAAGAAATGACAATCTCATTTTTTCATTTATACAACTAATAAATTATAAATGAAAATTGACCTAATGTTACATGAATTAAAATTTCAATGGAGTTCAAAAGTATTGGGTTAATTGTATCTTTAAAACTCAAGTAAGGTGAGTGTAATTTATCCAAATGTTTATGAACTATGGAAATTCACTCCAAATTTCATCTCCAAAGTAAGCGAGTGGTATAAATTTAAAGTTAATAAGATGTGGGGTACACGTACAACTAAATGTAGGCCATTGAATTTTTCTTTTTATGAGTATTTTTTCTAATAAAACCTTAATTACCGACGAGGGAAAAAAGAAAGAAAAAAGAAAGAGACAAAAGAAAGAAAATTAAAAAAAAAAAACAAGATTGAATGATTCAAGCCATGAGATGGCATATTTTGTTTGTTTTTGGTATTGGAGTGTAGTGGATGGGGATGGGTCTTCTAACAAAGCAAAAGATTGTACTTTAGATTGTTATAATCTCATTGGGGGTCGTTTTGGCTACGACAAGGTCCTTGCTAGGTCCCACCCACCCCCCATTTTGGAGCAGTGGTTCTGTGGTTTTGGATCACCAAGTCAACTTTGTTTCCAAATCACTCATGGTTGATTTCCAAGTCACATAGGAAAGAGTTGAATTTATAATCCACCTTGTGAGGATTCATCTCCTCATAGGATGGAAATCTGGGATTTGAGGACGTGTTAATTTGGACTTATAGGACCTAACATATGTTTTGTTTCGATGATCTAAAATATTCATTTTGTCGGACACTTAATGTGACAAAATAAATTAGATTGATCCGATAAGCGTCCTCTAGTCACTGGAGGGAATCCACCTCCCACTTTTTTCTTATGTTCAATAATCATAAGTGATCAAATCAAAGTTGAAGTGATAGGTGATTCTCTATTCTTAATTTCTTTCTTTTTTCTTTTTTCTTCTTCAAAATACTCATAATTGTTAAATTATATCTCAAGATTGTCATATTATCCAAAAATCCAGTGTTTTGGGACAGGGAACAACGATTTAAAGAGAGAATTCTGAGCCTTCTTTTGAGTCCAACAACAATAGTGGCTTTACTTATGTCCTGCTTTATGTTTCACCGTTTCTTTGCTCAATTTTTGGTACCATGATGTTCTTTGTAGATCCTCAGATCAAGAACTGAAAACAAAGGTCTATTCAAAGCCCAAAACGAGGATGGAAAATCCGGTGCACAGGTTCTTCGCCATTTCTTCGATGATTGGCCAAGATCACTTCAAGAATCTGACAATGACAGGACGAATGCCAGCTCATCCACCTGCCTTTCCATCTGGACTCCTGGCAATCCATCCTCAGACTTCTCATTGAAACTGGCAACCGGGAATGGAGATGAGCCTGGAGGACATCATCAACAAGGGAATGCTGAAAGAGAGCGGCCTCAATTGAATTGGACCGGAGGTTGGGGATCACACCAGGTGGCTCCGATGGGCGGTCCACTTGCCGAGGCATTGAGATCATCCATCTCCAATTCATCCCCGACCAGCGTTTTACATCAGTTGCAGCCAAGTTCAACATCCGAGACCAGTTACGTCACCACCTGAATTTACTTACTATCTTAAAAAAGAAAAAAAAAAGAAGAATGTTTTAATAAATTTTTGTTTATTTTCATACCTGTGTTGTAGGGTGACGACTCTTTTCCTCTTCACTTGTTCTATATATTGTACGATGTGTTGTTGTTGGATTTGTGTGACTAGACTAGACCAGACCAGACCAGACCAATGTGTTTTGATCCAGAGGCTAGTAAGTAAAGACCCTCTTCAATCTTCAATTGCAACCTCTCTGTTTGTGTACATTTCACTTTTGGTTGCCATCTGGTTAATGCCTCTTTAAAGTTTAAGGAAAGGAAAATACACTAAATTTCACAAATTTGACATAATTATATCAATTTTTTTTTTCCATTGATATATATATATATATATTGCACGCACGAGTTCATGTTAGAGCATTTCTAATGATTGTTAGAGCATTTCTAATGATTGTATCATCGGTCATGCAAAGTCAAAAAATAGCTTGGCTTCACAAAATTGGTGCTGTAATGGTGTGCCGGAAAATGACTGAGGCCCCCAGTGGGGGTGACCCCCAACATTGGCTGGAAATTTATTTATTTATTTATTTTTTTCTTCAAGTCTTGCTCTCACAGGGGGGCATGTGGAGCTGGGGGTGCTGGGGGTCCCAGCACGGTTGATGGTGTGCCATTGCTATAGTTAAAAAATGGTAAAACCAAACGTGGAGCCAAATTTAGCTCAAGGTTTGGCAAAGTCGTCATGCTGCCAAATGAAGGGAAGAGAGAGATATAAGGGCAAAGAGCATCAAACGGCTTAAAAAACAAAAAAAAAGTTAGCTGAGTTTGACAAATGAGTGTATCAAATGACAAGTCTCCATTGTAATGATATAGCTAAAAAATTTTGTACATTAACAAGCCAAAAAAATAGCTTTGACAAAGCCATTTTGGCTTGGACCATTGGAGATGCTTTATTATCAAAACAATAAAATTTCTTGTGTTTCTTCAACCTCAGGAGTAGTTAGTTGATTTAACCCTCTTTCTTTTAATTATTTTAAGCATGTGTCAAAATATTTGTTGCAATTTATGTTTATAATTTATGAAACAAAAATAACTTAAATAATTTTTTTTCTTTTAAAAAAAAAAAAAACTAATCATTTACAAATTGAGAGATAGGTTATTTAACTTCTTGATTATTGACTTTCAACATGAGAAAAATAATACCATATGGACCCTAGTTCCAAATCAGCCATGGTTTTTTGGCTTGCAACTGGTGAGGGTGGGGACTAGGTGATTGCATTGTGTGATGGGCTATGATTTGAAAGCATGGTGATGAAGAGAACAATGGCAGCGCAATGATGGGTGTGGTGCAGTGATTGTGCTGTCGTTGTGTACGAGTTAGAAGCAGTGAGTGGGCAGGCAGTGACGAGCACAAGCCAGTGGTAATGGCGTGTTGCGAAGGTTGTACTGATGGACTCTGGTGAACGAAACATAGAGATTAAAGAGAGGATTACGTTTTTCACCAGTGCACTAGTAAGCATGGTTGCCAAATCAAGAATCCAAACCATATATCATTTTTCTATTTTTTCCCCAAATACTAATTCCACTAGAAAACACCATCATTTGCAAGGATTCACGCACAAGTACTAATTCCACTAGAAACACCATCATTTGCAAGGATTCACGCACAAGTACTAATTCCACTAGAAACACCATCATTTACAAGAATTCAAATATAACATTTCGTGTGTGTGGCACGTTGTACATTATGTCTCCCCAAAAACCATAGCAGCTGGAGATTATTTTCGGAAATGATGAAAGGAATATTTACAAGATGCTATATCATAATAATTTGCTACATGCCTACAAAAGACTGCTCCACCCATCCATCTCCTGCTGCATGTAGGTAGGTAGTTCCCATCTGCGTATGCTGCGACTGTTGCTCATAGGAATATAACTCTGATGATCGTTTACTTGATCAAAACACCCCCATCATTTCATTGGAATCCGGAATTGCAACAACGACTGAAGGTGGTCTTGCACCAAAAGCAGCAGTGAATTTGAGTTCAGCCCTTGACAGGTTCTGGTTTTGGTTTTGGTTCATCCTCTGCCAGAGCATAGACCACTGCTGTTCTAGAAGGTGCATATACTAGGAAAGAACGAGGCCGGTCATCATACCACCCTTCCTGCACATGCAAAAGGTTTTTAAGTTTAGAAATTTTTGTTTCGATCTTTTACACTGTTACATGTATTATCAGGTATTAATTTCATCCTGAATGAAAATTCTTACAAAGGTGAAGTACTCCGCATTGTGATCGAGTCTATTGAAGCCTCCAAACAACTTATCATCTGAATCCAAGACTATCTGAAAGAGGCAACACAGCTTTGTTTTTAATAGAGAAGTATTGCACAGAATATAAAAGAGAACAATACTAAATAAGAGGAAGAATATTGAGGATTAAAACATTTTAAACACGACAAGGGATTTGGTTCAATCTTAAAATTGTCTCTTTTCTTTTTCTTCCTTTAGTTGTAATATTACCAAAAGACACAGTCCATATCTTCATAATTATATCAAAGCCGAGTCCAAATTTGCCCATTTTGTTAATGAGTCAAATATTGGTATTTTTTCCTCCTATCTTCTACAAATAACAAAAGATTCTAATACAGCCTCCCATAATTGAATGCTAAGTTGGTAGTTGTAATTTGTGATGGTACCATAATTTGCTTACAAAGAATTTTTCTTACAAGCTCTAAGATGTAGGTCTTCTAACTTTTAAAAGACCAGGAGAACCAGTTTCTCCCTCTCTCTCTCTCTCTCTCTCTCTCTCTCTGATCAGCAACAAAAGAGAGATTCTTTTAAAGAAAGAAGAAAAGGTTCAAAAGGATACAACCAAGATTAAATATCATACATGATCTCCGAGCTCTACAAATCAAAACAAAGGGATTCCCATGGAATGAGATGACACCAAAGGCCAAAAGAAAAGATAATTAACAATTTCTATCCCATAATGACAATGCTTGAGATTTTGAATCGAACAGATTATTGACCAAGCAGATCTTCAAATTAGCTCACTCAATTAGACACCCTCATTATGTAGCATGACACATCTTTTCTTAAGTTTAACCATGTAAGTCCTCAAAATCAATTAGCTACATAGTTGGATTCAGGAAAGAATAAAACACGTAGTTAAAGATGATAGTTACTACGCCACTGATTCGATAAACAAATAAATGTAAATATGTAAATACAAAAATGTAAAAATGTAAAAAGAAAATTAAATTCAAAGAAGGCATTTTTGTGAACTGTGTACACCTGAGAGTAAACATTAGGATAAACTTACCTTATATTTTCCTGGCTTTAAGCAGCCTACTCGATAGTCTGAATAGCTGTTACTCCAATGAAAATTAAAGACAAAAACCAAGTTCCCTCTTTCAAAGACAATCATTCTATCTCCTTCATCCTTCCGCGAAATATATTGGTGCTCTGAAGTCATGAACTGCACCAACAGTTATTTCATACATTTGTAAGATTTAAAATTTAAAAAAAAGAAAAAAGAAAAAAGAAAAAAAGACCTGTACCTAGTAGAATACACCAGCAGGTACAGCATGCTTCCAACAAAAAAATAAAATAATTGAAATTTTATGCCCAGCATCCACAATAAACAATGTCATACAACAAACTACTATTTGCTTAGTTCTTTTGTCAAAAGCACACATCCAACATTTTTTAAAAATAACATATGGAATACAGTTGAAATGTTTTTGAAGCAAATACTAGTTGTCTGCATTGTCCATCAGCTTAATAAGCACAGATCATGAGTGTACAAGCATGGACACGTCGATATGAAACAAGACACCACAAAATAGGAAAAAACAAAAAAAACAAAAAATATATATATTTATATATATATATATGACCAGATTGATAAATTAAGTAATTAAATAAAAAAGGATAAATTACAAATACACCCCTTGAGGTATGCTTAAAATATGAATTGCCCCCTGTGGTTTAGAAAATTACAAATACCATGCTATCAGAATTTTTTATTTAACAGAATTAATTGAAAAAGTGAAATTTCTAACTGTTCACCTATACAATAATAAAATTATTTGAATTATTAATTGAAATAAAATTTTAACATTATTAAAAACTGTTAATTAACTTGATGATTTATTAATAAAATGACCTATTTGTTATGAAATTAGAAACCTTAAGGGGCATAATGTAATTTTTAAAACCACAGCGAGTAATTTGTAATTTAAGGAAACCTCAAAGGGTGTGTTTGTAATTTACCCAATAAAAAAGGAAAAATTACACCGGTAGTCCCTATATTTCGACTCTCGTGTCATTTTGGTCTATGCAATTTCAATTGACTTGACTTTAACACTGAATTTATGATTTTGTCTCAATTTGGTCTATTTGACTATGTATGTTAATGTTTTTGATGAAAACGTGATTTTGTGTGGCACGCACCATGCTTTTAGGAGCAAAATTGTAAACTTTCCCAACTCGATGAGTTAACCTTAACCAACTTAGTGATTACTTTTCTTCAAAAATTTAACTAGACATTATCAATTGGACCAAATTGACACAAAATTCAAAATTAAGGGTCAAAATCATGTCAATTGAAAATGCAATGACCAAATTGACACAAGGAACAAAATATATGGAGTACTACTGTAATTTCTCCCAACCCCCCGCGAAAAAAAAAAAAAAAAAAAAAAAAAATTGATGATTTTTTATGCTTTCGCCTTCTTTTTAAACATGTTTTATTTTGTTTCTCATTTTTTCTTCATATAACAAGCTCTCTAAGAAAAGAGGAATACGGGTTTGATAGTTGAGCCTATCTATATATCCAAAAAGATGAAACAACCAAACAAATTCCATTTGTTCTTCATATAACAGGCTCTCCAAGAAAAGAGAATAATGGGTTTGATGGTTGAGCCTATCTATGTATCCAAAGATGAAACAACCTATTGAGCATGGGTACTTCGAAAAATATATTGTACCTGTACCGGGTTCTTACCAGCGTATGATACCTCGTATGGTACTTCTGCATACGTACTAGGTACACGAAACATGTACCCAAGTTTTTTCTTTTTAATTTTTTGCATACCCTGACGTGCCTAGTATATACCTAAGCCGAACCGTACCTTAGTTGAAACAATATTTTCTTCTACTATAAAGATAAAACTCTTTTTACTAGACTTTATGCTTAGCATGATTTTAAAATTAAACTATGGTTTGTAAGTTACTTAATATATTGACATTTAATTTTGATTTATACCTTTACTTTTGGCATTAAATGTTAATTGTAGGTTAGACCTTAACAAATTAAACAATTTAATTAATTTTTGCATTACTCTAAATTAAAAATAAATATTTTTTTACAGGCATATCAAGCCGTACCCGTACCCTATTTTTTTTAATTTTACCATATCGATGTACCCGTATCATACAAGTACCAGTACTCGTGCTTCATAGGAAACAACCCAAGGAAAAAAATTGGGCCCATGGAATCAGCCTATGTCACATGGATCACTAGAGTATGAGTGTTGGGTGTGGGTATGTAGGTGCCCAATTCATCTAATTCCCAAGTTCCGAACACGGGGATAAAAAAACAACACCCAAATAGTATACATTAATGTGTGTTTGGGACACAAGGATACGAAAAAAATATTCATATTTCTTAATATACTATTATTTTTTGTGGTAAAATGGCATTCACAAGGAACCATTGAGTATTTCATGCATAATACAAGAGTTTTATGCATAATTTATGGTAAACTCGAATTACTAAATATCATTACTAGGTAAATATTTTACTAAACACTTTGGCCACATGTCATACCCTTACCCAAGCGTCGAGTGTCCAACATATGTACATTTTGAATAGTCCATGTAACACAAGTATCAACTGTACAAGCAAAGCCTTCGGAATCAATTGTAGAAGCAACCAAAACTTCCCTAAATTTGTGAGAATATTAGGTTTATATATATATATATATATGGTAGTGTATAATGTGTATATATTCTGAGAGATTGTGTGAATATGTGAATATTTTTTTTCTCTTTAGTCTTAGGGTTAGGAGTACTATATAATCAGATGTATTCTTTGTATTATGAATCAATTGAACATACAGAAAACTTACATGGTATCAAAGCCTCGTTTGAAACCCTAGGTCTTGCATTGATCACTCGAAGTTCTTTCCCTTCGTTCGCACTTGTTGTTTGAACCACTCTCTAGTTTTCTCCTAAGTCGCGAAGGCTTCTCTGGTCTTCTTCGAAGTCGCGAAGGGCTCTCTGGTCTTCTCCGAAGTTGCGACAGCTTTCTGGTGCCTAGTCTAAAGTCACAACTGTGGTCTGGGTTTGAGGGACCTCTCTCTCTCTCTCTCTCGACCTCTGTCTTGCTTTGGATCCTCACTCGACTTGTTGGTTCTCTTTCTTGCTATGTTGATTGAAGTTATATCTTCGTCTTCGGTCTCTGGAATACGAATCACTCTCTCTTCATGGTTGGTATCTGATCTCTGGTTTCTATTCTCTAAACACGAGGCACTCTCTCTCTTCGTGTTTGATATCTGCTCTCAGCCCACTGAGTCTTTGACCTATTTGTGCTAGCTTTTGGGCTATTACAGTTTGACCCTTAAGATATTTTGAGTTATTACACTTTGCCCCATCAGTTCCCTTCTCTTTTCTTTCTGGTTCATTATAATATCGGAAGATAAAATTCAGGCTATTAAATGCAAAATTACTGGTAACAACTATGCTTATTGGTCTAGTGTTATGAAAATTTTTCTTCTCAGTCGAAAAAAATGGAGATATGTTTCTGGTATTGTTCCTCATCCATTGGATCCAAAACAAGAAGGATATCTAACTTCCTGTGACACTTAGAATCATGATAGTGCCCAACTTTTGACCTGGTTCCATAATTCTGTGGATAACAATCAAGATGATGTTCTCAAAATACAGTACTGCTAAAGAGGTGTGGGATTACTTACAGAGTGTTCATCAACAGTCCAACTTTGCCAAGCGATATGAGTTGGAAATAGCTATTCAGGAAGCTCGTCAGTGGGATCTATCCATTTAGGATTTCTATATTGAGATGACAGGTCTCTAGGTTCGCTCTTATGGAACCTTCCAGCCTTAAGCTTCTAGATGCTTATATTGAGTTTCGAAAGCAGGGTCGTTTAGTGCAGTTCTTAACGGCTCTCTCCCTTTAGTAGGAGGCTATCTGTGGTGGCATCCTTCATTGGTCTCCTCTTCTCTCTGTAGATGCCGTTGTTGATAAGCTTCTCTCCGAAGAAACCTGTCTCAAAACAGCTAGTCAGACTCCGCCTTCATCTTTCTTCCTAGCTCCTACTCAACCTCCACTATTATCGACCCCACCTTCTCATCCGATTCAGGCCACTACCTATGTTACCTGGAACGTGAATCGTTCTGGTATGTGGAACGGGTATGGAAAAGGGAAACGTGGTGCCCCACATGTTCTAAAATGTGGTACGATATGGGTAGACTTGTATATATTATACTTAAGAATTTAAGGTACTTCTAGAGTAATTTTTTTTTAACTGTTAGATATCCAATAAAATGTAATATTTTCTATGAGCATTATGACCCATTTTTTGATTTTTTGTCTTATCAAAACTTAACTCACTTTAGATTTTAATTTGTTATATTTGAATTTTTCCCTCCTAAGGTAACATTTAAGGACATATATTGAAAAAAACTTTTTGGATCGCTTTGAAACACTAAATTTACTGTTTTCGAACGGAAGTGTACCATGTTTCAAAATGTGCATACCAATACATAATTCGCTAGGGTATTAGCGTTTTTTGGTAACATAGGCCACTACAAAGCCCAAGAAAGAGCCCCTAGCTTCAAACGAGTGTGCTTTCTACCATTAGAGGGGCCAACTTTCTTTGTCTTATTATCCACCTTAGACAATGTTTCGCGGCCCTGTTCTGAGTACTTTTCGGCCTCTTACAGATTATACTGCATCTGCTTTGGCTCTCGATCTTGACTTGACTTTCTTGAGTGCTCAGATTGCTCAACTTTAGCAGATCCTGTCCGCCTCTCAGTTATCCCTATTTGCTTCCACTCTTACCTCTCTTCATTCAAGTTTGTTTGAGTCCTCTTCGTGTCCCTTCTTCTATCTGACTTTTTGATTCTAGTGCTTCTCATCAGATGTCTCCTCACCTCTCCTTACTTCAAAACTGTAGTCCCCTCCTGCTCCTATTACTATTAATACTGCTAATGGGTCTGGTATGTTTGTTGTGTCTATTGGATCTGTTTTACCTTCTGTCATGTCTATTGTTACTCTTCTCTCTGTTCTTTATGTTTCTCAGCTATCTGTCAATTTATTATCTATTAGCCAACTTGATACTTTTGGTTTTGATGTTATCCTTTCCTCTCCGGTCTGTTAGGTGCAGGATCGGATGTCTAAGAAGTAGATTGAGATCGGCCGTAGAGTTGGAGATCTATATGTGGTAGAAAGCTTGCATCTCCCTTTATCCACCTCTCTAGTTGCACTTTTCTCGTTTTAGTGAGATTCTCAGTCGAGTCAGTTTTATTTATGGCATTCTCGCCTAAGTCATTTGTTTGTTGACCACTTACAGTCTTTAGTTCAGTCAGAATTATTAGGTAAAGTTTCTCCTAGTAACATTGATGAATGTAAGGGATGTAAACTTTCCAAAATGTCAACTTTACCATTTAATGAAAGTACTATTTCTGTTTCTCCTTTTTCTCTTGTGCATACTGATGTCTGGGGACCCTCTCCTATTCTCACTAAAGGGGATTTTGCATACTATGTATTTTTTGTTGATAATTGCAGCCGCTACACTTGGGTTTATCTCTTGACTCATAAATCTAACTTTTATCAAATATACCGTACCTTTCAATCTATGATCAGTACACAATTTTGGTCTATCATTAAATTGTTACGGTCTGACTTGGGTGGGAAATATTTTAAAACTGAGTTCTATGAATATCTAGCTAATTTGGGTACCATTCACCAAACTTCCTGTACTGATACGCCCACCCAAAATGGTCGTGCTAAGCGTAAACACCATCATCTTCTTGAGACAACTAGATCTCTCCTTTCTGCCTCTATTCCAACACCCTTTTGAGGGGAAGCCGTTCTTATAGTTGCTTTTCTTCTCAACCGTATGCCTACCCCTTACTATCTGATCGTTCTTCTTATGAGGCTCTGTTTTCCCAACTTTCCAATTACTTTCTCCTCCGTGTTTTTGAGTCTGTGTGCTGTCTTTTTTTCTCTAAAATATAGGACAAAACTTAGTGCCCGATCTGTCTTGTGTGTCTTTTTAAGGTTACAGTCTTACTCAAAAAGGTTATCGTTGTTACGATCCTGTTTTTCATCGCCTTTATGTCTCCCACCATGTTGCCTTTTTGGAACGTCTAGCTTACTTTCAACTTCTGCCTCTCACTGCTCTAGTTTCTAAAAAAGATTTGGTTCACATTGATCCATTTCCTTCTGAGGTCCCTCTTGATGAATATATCTCTATTGTTCCCCATGAGCTTGTTCTCTCTTCTCCTGCTGAGTCCCTCTCCCCTGTACCCCGCAAGTCTATTCCCTCTTCCCCCGCCAGCTCCTCCTCCTCCTCCATTGTTACTCTATTATCCTCGCAAGGCTCTCCCTTCACCAGTTGTCTCTACCCCTGCTGTTGATCCTCATATTTCTTACAACTTTGATCTTGCTCTTCATAAGTATTCCCTTTGCATCTGTAAACAGGCAGTCAAACTTGATTTTTCTAACACGTTTTTTTTCTTCATACTATACGTTATTGTTTGCTATTCACTCTTTTTCAGAATCTCAGTCTTACAAGGAAGCCTGTCAAGATCCTAATTGGATTCAAGTTATGGAGGATGAGTTGTCTGCCTTGCAGAAGACTAGTACTTGGGAACTGGTTCCTTTGCTTGCTGGCAAGAATCTGATTGGGGTTGCAAATGAATATAAAGTCAAGACTCATTCTGATAGTTCTCTTGAACACTACAAAGCTCACTTAGTTGCCAAAGGTGTCTCCCAAGAATATGGTATTGATTATGAGGAGACCTTTGCCCCTGTTGCCAAGATGACTACCGTCCACACCTTGATTTATGTTGCTGTTGTTCGTCATTGGCCTCTTTATCAGATGGATATTAAGAATGCTTTTCTTAATGGCCCTCTCACTGAGGAGGTTTACATACGTCCTCCCCCTGGCCTTTATCATTCCTCTAGACAGGTTTGTCGTCTTCGACGTGCTCTATATGGTTTAAAGCAATCTCCTCGTGCTTGGTATGATTGCTTTCAAACAGCTGTTACTGCGCTTAGGTTCCATCCTTGTGCCTATGACTTCACCTTGTTTCTCCTCCACACCTTTGCTAGTCTTGTTGCTTTATTATTATAGGTGGATGATATGATCATCACTGTATTTGACTCTTCTATTATCTTTGAGGTCAACCAGCATCTTTCCTGCACTTTCGAAATGAAAGATCTGGGGCCCTTGTGGTATTTTCTTAGTATTGAGGTGGCTTCTTCTCCCAAGGGTTACTTTCTGTCTTAGGCCAAGTATGCCAATGAGGATTATTCACTGTGTTGCTCTTACTGACACAGAGATTTCTAATACTCCTATTGAGCTTAATGTGAAGCTCAACACTGTTGATAGTGTCCCTCTGGATGATCCCACTTTATATCGCAAGCTTGTAGGTTGCTTAGTCTATCTGACAGTTACTCACCCTAATCTAGCCTATGTTGTTCATGTGGTTAGCCAGTTCATTTCTGCTCCTCGCTCTACCCAGTGGGCTGCTCTGGTTCGGATTCTTCACTATCTTCGTGGTACTATCTTCCAAGGCTGCTTGTTGTCTTCTACTTCTCCTTTGGATTTAGTGGCCTATGCTTATGCTAATGCTAATTGAGCTGGTAATGTTACCAATCGTAAGTCCAGTTCTGGTTTCTATATGTTTCTTGGCGATTCCTTGATTTCTTAAAAAAACAAGAAACAAATTGTTGTTGCCTGTTCTACTGCCAAAGCTAAGTACCGTGCTATGGCTCATGCTACTGCTGAAATTGTTTGGCTTCGTTGTCTCCTCTCTGACTTGGGCGTCCCTTAGTCTTCTTCGACCTATCTCTACTGTGACAACTATAGTGCTATTCAAATTGCCCATTACACTGTCCGCCATGAGCAGACCAAGCACATTGAGACTGATTGTCACTTTGTCCGCCAACATCTGCAGTCTGGCTCTATCTCGCTTCCTTTCGTCTCTTTCGTTTTGCAACTTGCTGATCTCTTTACCAAGACTCACACTACTACTCTATTTCAGTTTCTTCTTGGCAAACTCTCAGGATTTTCTGCTAAAACACCACGAGTTTGAGCAGGGAGTGTGAGAATATTAGATTTTTATATATATGGTAGTGTATATTGTGTATATATTTTGAGAGATTGTATGAATATGTGTGAATATTCTTTCCTTTTTTGTCTTAGGGTTAGGAGTACTATATAATCAGATGTATTCTTTGTATTATGAATCAATCGAATATACAAAAAACTTACAACCTATATATGAAGGCCTGAGGGGCTTCTCAAGGATGCAAGAGAGAGTTCTAGAAGAAAGAATATAAAGGTGATGGAGAGGTCAAAGACTCATTATTGAAGACCTTGATGGTTGAAGAACACGTATGGGTTGGTTTCTTCTTTTTCTTGTTCAACTGTATGGTAGAAAAACTTGGCAACCCGCTCAGAATTCAACCTTCTCTGGTCCTGGAAGGAAACCCTGCTTTCCTTCTAACCCATGGCACTGCAAGAAGACAGTCAGGATCTCACATATGGCAACTGTTGCAACAAACTCTTAATCTAAGAGTTACCTGCCTAGAAAAAAAGGAAACTCATGACTCACTAGTGAAAGAGAGAGAAAACTAATTTAAGTCCGCGGTAACCGATATGGTCCATGGATGCATTTAGACAGTACCTTTTGTTGCTCCAAATGATATTTCCTCTTACGTATCAAGATGAAAGGCCAACAGTGGCTGCTGCGCATGATGGTTCAGCTGGGCTTTCTATCCTTTCTCTAAATCAGATGACTTTGGGCTTTAAACGATCAAGATGAAGTGTGAACATTCTTTTTGTAAGCGAGGAGAGAGAGAGAGAGAGAACCAATTTAAGTCCACGGTGACCAACCATGCTCCTTGGATGCGTTTAGACAGTTCCTTTTGTTGCTCCCATCCCAATGATATTTCTGTTACATGATCTTGGGTAGAACTCAACCCCAAAAGCTAGCTATTGAGGTGATGATCCCTCACGCTTATATGCTTTAACATTACGTTGGTACTCATGCGATGTGGGTCTTCACTTCACACCCTCCCTCATGCCCAGTGTGCTCACGCAGCAGCACCTACGACGTGCAAGCCAAGGACATGCACCCTACCTATCCCTGAGTATGTCGCCTGTCGCCTCTAATACCATGTTACACGGTTTTGGATAGAACTCAACACCCAAAGCTAGCTGTTGAGGTGATGGTGCCCTCACGCTTATATGCTCAAACATTACTTTAGTACTTAGGCGATGTGGGGTTTCACTTCACAATTTCCTCTTACATATCAAGATGAAAAACCAATGGTGGGCGCTGTGCATGATGGTTTGGATGGGCCCTCTATCCTTTATGTGAACCTTGCCTTGGGGCCTTGATCAATCATGATGAAGTGTGAACATTCCTTTGAAAGACAAATATATTATCTTTTTGCATTTTGACCCCTCAAGAAAAAATTTCAAAATCAAAGCATGGCTCCACTGTCTGTGAAGTGTCCCAAAAAGGGACACGCGTGTCACCAGCATGTCTGGTAGGAAAACAAACTAAAAAAAGTGGAGACACATATAGATGACTGTCCAATACGTATCAGCACATCTGCCATGTCAAAAACGCATATATCCCCTTGGGGATGTATCGGTGCTTCTTCGCTGCCATCCAAAGGGAAAGGTTCAAGTCCTAGTTGGAGCAGGTGTGTCTTGTAAAATTAAAATAGAACGGGAAAATATATCTGTTTGGAATGTCAGACATGTCTCCTGTGATATTAATTTCCCAGATAGAAGCCAAAATTATCAAAATACCAAGGGCCTCGAGCTTTGCTGGCTACCTAAAGTGTACAAGACATAGGAGCTATCTGAAGCACTAGATTTAGACATTACTTCACCCTGATAACAGCAGCATGGGAATGAGATACCCAAAGACAGGAACAAGATGAACCTGAACAATCTTTCTCTTGACATGTTAACAGATTCCAAGAATTAAAAAGAGGCTATCCATGTGGGGGAAGAGAGAAGGTCAACTTACAAAGATCAAAGGTAATTTTCCTTCATATGTAGGGGATAATGTGTTGGATTCAAGGACTTCTTTCCAATATGAACAACACAGTGGAAAATTTCATAACTAATCATATTGTCTCAAACATTTTTGCAACACTAGAAAAATTTGAAAGCTGTAAGAAATATAGAGATCCATTAAATGAGTAACAGATAACTGCGGCTTTACAAAATCAAAAGAGAGCTAGATACTTAGCACAAGAAAAACATACGCCAGTGGCTTCTTCAAGATGCTGCATCACTTGATCAAATTCTTGCATCCCATGATATCGTAAATAATCTGCGTCCCCCTGATTAGACAAAATCCCAAAATTTCAGGAACTCTAGTTATATACAGACAACCTAGAAGGTGGTTCAGATTTCCCACCAAAATGGGTTACTCCTTGAAAACTTGAAGGTCTAATACAATAAATATGCTTCAGGAAATAAAGAAAAGAAATAATGTAGTTCTGCAGCACAAAGAACATAAAGTTTTAAAAGATATTACAAGGCTAGGAGTACAGTTTTGCAACTTGACATTTCATTATAAGTATTATCAAACAAAAAGTGAACCATGAGACTATGTTTGTTTAGCAAGAATCTAAAAGTACATGGAAATGGGAAAAGAACTGAGCTCAAATATTTTACTGCTGTTTGATGCACCAGTATACTTTTCTTTTCTGTTTACTTCATTTTATTATTTTGAGTCAGAGGGGAAGACATTGAGAGTATTACTATTAGATTTATACGAGATTCACATTGTCAAAATTTAAGTTTTTTTTTTTTTTTTTTTGTGATAAATATTTCACAATTTAAATTTTCTTCTTCCCTTTTATATTTAAAGAAAACTAGTAGTAACAATTAATCCAAAAGCCAACACAGTGGCATGACATTCGCAACATTATTGTGCTAAAACCATAACATAGGGTTTTTGTGTTAAAGCAATACTTAACTGACAAAATAACCCATAACTGACAAAATCATATATGTCCTGATATTGTCTAGCAGAGGTGTGTAGGTCACCAGATTAGCCCAATTACACAGGGTTTTTGTGTTAAAGCAATACTTAAAAGCATCTAAATTTAAACGTATTCATGGGTTCCAATTGGTAAGGTTGTTTAACCTAAACAAGTGCTGTTCTTAAATCATTAACTCTTATGACAAATCAATACCAATTAATTTTTTGTTCACCAATTTAGCATAAGAAGGTTTAGTTTACAAAAATAGAGAGCGGGTTCTTCTTCATGCAATTAAAAACTCGAAAATGGAACATTTTTTCATCGGGTTCACTTTGCCTCCTCAAGTCAACAGCATACATAAACATTTTCATATTATTGTATTTACATATATCCTAATTTCTATGGCTTGTTTGGTTTGCTTTTGAGAGAGTAATTTTGGAGAAAATTTTTCAAAATTTTGTTTGTAGTGGTTTTGGAAAAAAATTTCCAAAATCACTTTCTCTTTCCTACACATCAATCAATCACTTTTTCTCTTACACACATCTACTCAACAACAAAATATCAAATCATCCCAAACTCTCATACTCCAAAATTATTTCCAAAATATACAACCAAACAAACCAAAAAAATTTCTAAACTCTCTCCTCAAAAATTTTTGAAAATTTGTCTCCCAAAACCAAACCAAACACACCCTATAATTTCTTACCATTTTCTGAAATTATTTTTCAGAGAACTTGAAAGAAAAAAGTCAGTTTTGGAGAAAAATTCATCAACCAACATTTTCCAATAGACAAAGCAAGCCCAAGGTCAATCATCCTTCCTCCACCCTCTTTCTTCCTAATGCTGAAAATGAATTCACAGTCAATAATATATATATATATATTACACTGGTTGAATCACACCAATTCAGCATGTTCTGAAATCAGGATTGCTTAGTAGGATTCTCTAACAGTTGGTGATTAACTGAGTTCAGTTTAGAGTTAGCACTTAATCCAAAACCATGAACCAGTCCAATTTTAACCATTTAAATCTGTCTAAATCCATAAATGGATTATAAATAGGTGGCATCTTGCAAACTCATTTAAAATTGGATTTAAATGGGTTGGACATGTGTATCAGTTGGGTACGGATAAAAAAAAAAAATCAACAAAACAAAGAACCCACCTCCACTACCACCCTATCCCCTACCGCCACCGCCACCGCCGTCCAATGGAAAAAGAGTTCAATAAATTAAACAAATTGATTGGGTTGACTTGTCCAACTTGTATCCAATTTAACCCAATCCACTTAAACCCATTTAATAAATGGGCAGGTTCAAATTGAGTTGTTTTATTGCCTAACCCGTTTTCCGCTTCTAGTCAAGTTAAATCATTCCTCTTTCTTGACAAAGTATGATTAAGAAACCTAATCATTACATTTTCCTATTTCTTCTTCTTTGGACGCTCAACTTAATGAATCCAACTTATTTCTTCTTCTTTGGATGCTCAACTTAATGAATCCAACTTAGAGAGGCACAAAATAAGAGTTTAGACTTTGTCAAGCAGTTGATTTTAGAGAATTTCAACAACTATTCTAACCAAATTTCTTCAATCCATCTCAAGGTGTAAGCTTTGAAACCCACCTTATGAGGACTGTGTTTCAAAAGTATCTAATTTCTTTTTTAATAATACCCCCAATCCAAGTAATACTACTTGCAATTTTGGCTCAAGTTTGCTAGTGATACTTTCTTCAATCTAAACTAAATGTATAACATGCATACTAGTCTCATTCTAGGTCTCTCTTTATTGGAACTCTCCACCCATTGTAATCACAAAAGTACTTCAAAATTCAAATGCTTTTAAAAGTTTTGTGGCCAAATTGAAATGCAAACAAAAACCTTCAAACAAAGTTGTGCACTGAAAGTGACGGATTGGAGTGATTCTGAAGCTGTCTCACACAGATCAACATGATTTGTGCCTAAACCAAATTGATTCATATATCCAATTTCTGATTTTGCCCAAACAACAACCTTCAAACAAATCTGTGCACTGGAAGTGGCAAATTCGAGTGACATTGAAGCTGTCTAACAGATAAATAGAGATCAACTACCTAAACCAAATAAATTTAGATATTTGATTTCTTGTTTCACCCATCTTACATTAAACTTTCTTCAACATATTTTGTTAATTAGCCTTTCTAGTTCTAAACAAAGGGTAATCATACTTTTTAGGAGTTCTTTTAATTTGAAGGAAAGATGGTCGATGTAACATTCTAATTTTATGCTCATTTTTTTTGTGAGTAAATTTTATCAGCAAAAAAGCATCAAGATGATATGATACTCACGAACACATCATAAAAATCAAACAAAACCCAAAACTAAACACTAAAGAGTATCTATGAAATACACAAAAAGCAAACAAATCCGGAGACACAATGCCCGACACCTAACTATACAAAATCACTAGAAACTGAGCTTTCAAACGATCCACGAACTCATCCACACCTTGAAAGATACGCCGGTTACGCTCCAACAAAACCATCCACATCAAACACAGAGGTGCCAAAGCCCACGCCTTCCTATGCCTCTTTCCAACCCTACACCCTCTCCATATTCCATTTTGTTAACTACATGTATCCTCTTTAAAGGCAAGCATACAACATAACTATATGAATCATAACAAAACTATGTCTCTTCCAAATGCTATCCCTTTGCAGAACGATTTTTCACACATTTTCAAAATAAAAATTAGAATAAGAATTATTTAACAAACCAGTCAAATTCTCTTCACCATATTTTGGGAGAAAACACAAGATTTTCATACTATCCTTCCAATGGGATTGATCTCTTTGACCTTAGTCATTGAATTTTCCTCATTACAAGTCTGCATGCTACATTACATGCATACACTTTCCGAATGCAATAAGAGCATCATGAATCTATTAATAGGGTCAATCAAACTTGCTAGTTCCACTATGAAAAAACAAGACCTGAGTACTATATTTTTCCATGGCAAAATAATTCCCTATTCCTTGTCCAACAAGAAATTCTGTTCACAGCTCGATAAAAAGGTTTTATTGGTAGGAACTTGGACGTTCTCAAGAAGTCTTTGTCATCCCCTCACGGGGAGCTCACTTTGTTCAGTGACAATTCATAAGACAGTTAGTTCTATATGCTACTCAATGAGGAAAAATGAATAATATATAAATGTACCCCCTGGTCATTTTTGTGTTGGAAAAAAAAATTTTGGGTAAGTATGTGTTGGAAATTTCATGCCAAAAGCTTAGTTGAATCTTTGAGAAAGGTTTTGTAGTTACAGATTGAAGATGGCTCAAGTCAAAACTGAAACAAGCAAACAATTTTGAGAGAAAGGTAAAAAGTCATGCATTCATTAGCATGTCATGTATATTGTTTTTACATAGGTTTCATCTCAGTTGGATTGGTTTCCACATAAATCTGTGTCTCGCTCTGTGTTTGATTGCTTTATTTTTCTACATATTATAGTCTGCTTAAATAACATGGAATTAATTTGAATTAAATTAGATTGGATTATTAGATTTACGTTCAGTTTTTATTTAACCTGAAAAAAACAATCATGGCTATTTGCGAACTCTAAGAAAAACCTAGTTTTCAAAACCAGCCTCATACTCATTCGGGCCCTTGCCTGGGTACAATATCCAATTTGTGAGTTTCTTATACACTTTCATTTATTTGGGTCTAATACTTATTGTGAATTTTTTGAAAGAAATCCATGTATACATATCTCATTATTACAACTAATGTTTTTATCATCTTGCTTTGTTGACGTAGCCTTTTTGGTGGGTGAACAACTTTAAAGCCTTGTGTTTTGTGTTTATTCTTTCTTATGTATTTTTTATATGATTTTCCACTTGACAATACAATCCAAACAATTTATATATCCGTCTGTACCAACAAGTTGTTCCAAAGCTTTAGGCCTTATTTTACAAGTTTTACTAGATCATAGTGAAACAAAAAATTTCAAGAGGGCCTAAATCAGTTTGAAGTCCATTTCATGATTCCAAATTGCAATTCTCATAGACAATGTTAAACTTGAAGAAGCAAGCCCATGCGACAAGGCTTTACTGTTAACTATGAATAAAATTCCAACTTCACAATATAAGCAAAGGAAATAAACTTACAAGATCAAATCTACGCCGACATTTATCATAACTGTTACTATTTCCAGGTATAAATTTGCCGTTGGGAAGATATTGATCTGATCTTGGAAAATCTATCCACTCTGACAAAAAAAGGATTGCAGAGAATTAGCAATTACGCATAGTCCACCCAATCCAAAAGCAGTTAAAAACACAATGACAAAAGATTGCTAATTGAGAATAAATAAATCAAATGACCTCTATCCTTACCAGGATGTCCGAATTCATTTCCCATGAAATTCAGATAACCTTCGCCACCTAATCCCATAGTAATAAGTCTGATCATTTTGTGCAATGCTATTCCACGATCTATCAAGGGAGTTGATGGTATATCCAAAGACATGAAGTCGTACATATCCTGAAAACCATGGGAAACATAATACTTTAAAAGCCAAGAAACCATCATAAATTTGCATCTGACACAGATTCTATAACTATAGCATGAACCTTCATCTACACATCCATTGGTTTTAGAAGACAAAATGAGAAAGCCATATATGAATCAATTATTGAAAAGAATGACAAAAAATGACGGTCCATTCTCCTTATATAAATCTAAAAAGAGTACATATATGACTTGTTCGACAAGCCAGGAATTTATCTGATCGTCATAGAACCAAAAGGGAACGCTTATTTCTCAGCAAACCAGAAAAAATGACAACCTATAACATTAAATGAATTATCACTTTTAATGTAAGCAATAAAACTGATCAGGGATTGATAGATCTTTCATATTTTAACCATAATTTACAATATAAGCATTGGTTATACAATGTATGACAGCCGTGTCATTGCCTCCAACTCATTTATTCAATTTTTGAGAAATTTAGTTAGAATACATTCCAACCTTGAACTAAATTATTGCTTTCTGAGCAGCATATTACAGGCTATTTTTATAGTTCATATCATGTGTCCTTCATAGGATGTGATAAGCACATACTGAAAAGAAGTTATATAACCTTGTCCATCAACCAAAATGCAATGGTCTTGTCACCAACAAGAGCTTGATCATGACTTTCAGCATAAGCAACACACTTTTCTGACCACCTTCTATTAATAAGTGTGCGAACAATATCACGCACTCTCCAATCCTCATCTCTTTTCCTGTTCAAATTAAAAATAAATAAATAAATAAGAGACAAGTAAATATAATTTATAAGTCAAATACAATCGAATCACATTAAGGATGAATTTCAGTGCTAGCTCAGGTTGAACAATAAAGTGCCATATTTTGAACATTGTAAAATTTGTCATTTCATAAATTCAGTTACAAGTCATCAAAATAACATGCATTAGGAAAAACCTACAGCCAAATCCCATGGGTGTTGTGATAAAATTTATAGAGGATGGATACAGAAAAACATGCTGACTTGTCACTTTCTAGTCAAATAGCACTTTTGCATTCCACGTTAAAGGACATCTTCTACTTTTATTGGCATGCAGGGCACACCAATATATATTCATCACTGCATATTTATGTAATGTCACTGTGTTAAACAAATCTCACATTGTACATATACTTTCGTACCAGTCTCCTAATTACAAGTTTTCCATCTTTTAACAAGCTCTAACAATTCGTGATTTGATTTTGGCATTTCACTCTCCCATGGCATCATGAACTTTGTTCTGTAAATATAAAAAACTCTTCTCATTGTGTTCCACTTATGTTTCTTGGGTTCGATGAATACAATTTTGTTCGTTACAAAAAACTGAGAGAGAGAGAGAGAGGGAAGTTGTGCTTATTAGTAACAAAATTGTGGAAGCAATGGATTTTAAGATCAGTTCTTGAATCAGCAATTGTCCGTCAATAGGTCCAATACATGTATTGATAAAATAAAAATATCTATGATGTCAATTAGCACCTTGGAAGCATGAACACCTCTCCAGAGATCACTTTACTGGTGTTTGACAAGTATCCCTCTTTTTTCCCATTTTTTTTTAATCAAGCATGCTAGGAACATGCTAGGGACACACAATGGACATGCTAGACACATTGAGCATGGTTATCAGAGTCCCAATTCGGATCTTATCATGAACATCCCAAGGGAGAGCTGTGTGATATCATGAAGATTCAATGTTATTTTTTATGGGAAATGTGGTCTACTCTACTTTGAGAGAAGGAAATAAAAGGGAATTTAAAGAGCTGAATTTTCTACGTGTCATGCTTCTTGGCTGTAAACTCCTGAACTTACAAGTCATAGATCTTTCTTCCTTCCTGATTAAAAGTGCACACTTACTATTAGAAGTAGAGGGAGAGAACAAATAAGCACTTTAGGAAGATGCATGCCTCATACAGTACTATAAACTGGCAACCTTATGCTAGCAATATGCATAGAACAAAAAGAATTCATGATGGGCTTTCAAAAAATCTTTCCTATTTTACTTCAGTTAGAACCTTTCTAGTAATTTCAGTTCACACTAAGATACACCCTAGTTTATTTGTAAGGGATCATATATATCTTATTGCTTACTAGCTTTGCTATTTTCAACTTTTGGTTCTTGTTTGCAAAATAAGACTTTTAGATATACAGAAAGGATCACATTCTTCAACTTCTAAAATTATGCCCACAAATCATTTGTCAATATTAAGTGGAGATAAAACCATAAAACAACCCATCTTTCAAGGTTTAAGCTTTTGGAGTTTCAAAAGCAACATACTTGAGAAGCTCTATCCATTTATCTGCTATGGCCATATGCAGGCGATAGTCAAAACCAATGCCACCATCTTGAACAGGAATACCAAATGTTGGCATTCCACTAACCTGTAAAGCAATAAACATGTCTTAATAAAGAAAATGGTCAATACAAGCACAGCTCTTTTATCCTATAAATAGTGGTTGGCACTATCATAATAAAATGACCAACAAAGTCGGTACGAAGTTGGTAATGATGTATTCATAATGACTCCATCTATTCCAAACATCAATGAGATCTGCAAAACTCATGCTAGTTTAAGTATTTCAAAACAGACATACCATCATAGGTCTCATTAACAAAATCTAATTTCCAGCCCATGTTAGCCAGTATGTATGCTATTCATGTGCTATTCATATATAGGGTGATGGGAGATGAAAGGATGAAAAAGAGGAATCTGTTTCATTCGAATGAGCTCCGATTTCCGGTAGTGCATGTTAAAAGTGAACATTTAGGTCATTTATTTTTGGATAAGGGTGTCAACTGTAAAGGCTTACACAGGCATTTCCAGATAGAATTCAACTCCTTGCTTCTCTCTAGTTCCTGCATAATGACTGGGTAGTTGTTAGTTCCCCCACTCTGAAGCCTAGAAAAGATTTCCATGGCATGGACTGAACCACAAACTTATCAGGTTTTGTCTTGGTAAGCAAGATCAATAAGGTAATGGAGCTATTTTCCTAGATGATGCAGAAATATAACTTTCATATTTTCCAATTCAGTATGATGATTTTTCTGTTTTGCAAAAGAGGGATTTTTGGAAAAGTTTCATCCTTTGATCTCCAGCAAATGTTTGATTTAGTATGATGAAAGGTTGTGGTTTTTTGAATAAGATCTGTCTCCTTTGGCTCCTGGCACAATAGTCATCTTAGGAAAAATAATGGAATTATCTTATTCACTTTCCTTAGAAACATAGATTATGTGGATTGAAAGTTGGCCAACACCAGCACAGATTTATTGGCCAAGCTTGGTCTCTTGGGATTGTTCCAATAATGCTCACTTTAAACACACTTACCCTCAGTAGGAGGCATTATGAGGATCCGACAACTATGAATTTCTCTTCCTAAGAGGAGGAGGATTTTTGCAGCTAATTTCCAAGCATAAGGAGATTCTTATTTTGCAGAAGTGGGTTATAATTTGGATGCATATGTAACCTCTCCCTCTCCCTCTCCCTCTCCCCATATCCTATTACGATTTTTCAGGGCTGCCTTCTTGTGGTCACTCAGAATACTCCTCGTTTCTCAAAAAGGAGCAGGATCACTTTTTGTGGTCACACAGAATACTTCTACTTACATCTTGAACACACTCAGCCTTTGTACTTAATGCTCCAGTCTAAAGAGCTCCATAACGTCATTGAACATCTCCAAGAACATCGAGAGGTAATATATTGATAAAAGATTAACAAAAGCCTGAACATTTTCCTTCACATGTATGTAAAAATTTAGATCAAACGGGAATAGCCTTTATAGATCTACAATTGTTGTGAATTGTGGGATAAATAACAAGGCTAGCTACTAAAGGGGCTTCACAATCTCATAGTCATTGTTTACAAAAGCTTCTATTTTTACATGTCAGCATCCTCATGAGCCTCTCTAGACACCCAAAGAAACTAAGCCCCTAAAGATTGTCAGAAGACAAACCAAACCAAACCTTAAGTCCCATCAAATAGGGTCGGCTACATGAATCCTTCTTCTCTACGCGGCCCTATCAAAGGCCATTTCGTTAGTCAAATTAAGTAGATCCATATCTCTATTTACAACGCTAACCAACATTAATCTAGGCCTACCCCGTCCCCTAACACTTCCATCTACCGTTACAGCATCGCATCTCTTCACAACTGCCTCTGTTGGTCTCCGTTGAATATGTCCAAACCATCTCAATCGATTCTCTCTCAATTTATCTTCTATCGATGCTACTCCTACCCATTCCCGAATACACTCATTCCTAATTCTGTCTTGTCTAGTCTTGCCACACATCCACCTTAGCATTCTCATCTCAGCCACATTCATCTTATCTACATGTTATTTCTTAGTTGCCCAACACTCCGTCTCATACAACATCGCTGGTCTAATAGCCGTTCTATAGAACTTCCCTTTAAGTCTAATGGGTATTCGTTTATCGCACAGTACCCTAAACGCACTTCTCCACTTACACCATCCCGCCTTAATCCTATGGGCCACATCCGCATCAATCTCCCCAGCTGTTGTGATAATCGACCCTAAATAAGTTACGTACCCGAACTCTGTGTATTAGCAAATGAAGAGTCTCCCTCCACAAGGAAGTGATGATGACCACAGTAATGTGTTTCCCGCTTCACTAGCAACCATCCCTTCTTGGACGTCCGTCTTTCTCATCTTCGTTTGCAGAAACGATCTTTCTGCACTCCATCACCTTTACCGAGATTACATTCTTCAGATTATATCAGTAGCAACCCAAACCTAGCTACTTCACCAATTTCTTTAATCTCTATTTCAAGAACTTCAGTGCAAGTATTTTCATTGATCGTCAGTTTGTTATCACCAGCAATTTTAAAAAACCGGACCGGTGAGCGAACCGGAAAAGGGATCGGGTGGACGGGCCACCGGTTCAACCGTCAGGTTGAACCGGAATCGAACCGTGACGTAATAAATATATTAAAATTATATTTAAATAAAAATATAAGTAACAAAATTATAAATTAAATATTAAATTATCTAAATATTTGTCCTAATATTTTTTTACTGAAAATATATAATATTATTTAAAATATTATTAATTTCAATTTTGGAAGATGAAATCAAATATTTTAATATTCTCCATTGATTTTAATTCAAATTTGCTTGAAAGGAGAGCAAAAATTTTGGAGAGAGTCAAAATTTCAATATTCCTCCAAACATTTGATTGAATCCCATGGATTTCTTGAGTCTTTTTGAAAGAATTTTTTTCTTATAAATAGGTGAAGATTTTCACAATAATTTCATCAAGCTCATAATGGGATTCCTCACAAGAGGAAACCCTTAAAAAAGAGTTTCAAATTAAAATTTTCTTATATTCTTATATTTTATATATTATATATATATATATAAATAAGAAAGAAGAAAGAAATAAAAAACAAAGAAAGAAAAACTATAAAAAAAAAAAAATTCAAGCCGGACAACCCGGCGAACCGACTCCAGGTCGACCGGTTCGCCGGTTCAACCGCCAGTTTTCCCGATTCTCACTAAATACGCCGGTTTTTAGTTTTGGCCGGTTCAGAGGGTATGTCCGGACCGGAACCCCGACCGGTCGACGGTTCAACCGGTCGAACCGGCAGGTCCGGTTTTCAAAACCTTGATCACCAGTATGAAACCTAGCCAGTTCCATATCCAAAATCTAATCAAAAACTGCCAAGCGCGTTCTATTTTTGGAACAGAGACTCAAATGAAATACCATCATCGACACATTCAATTCACTTCCTGAAAACTCACTCGATCCAACGCCAAGATCACAGGAGCAATCAGCACCCAAAGCAGCACCACCATCAATCAGTTGTGTCAGTTCCACTACCTAAACCCTGGATCATCCAAATCCCTAGTCAAAGCAGCCACTTTGTCACTATTCGCACAATCATCAATTGATAACCATTGTCTTGCTACCATTGACACCGTTGGTTTGCAGGTAGCCGTGACCAACAGTTCCATTGCAGACAGTCTGCCTTGGGAGCACGTCAGCAAAGAGTCCTAGGGAGGTGCAATCATTGGAGCCGAATAATTACAATAGACCCTACAAAGACATCCAGACACCTCCCTAGGACTGCAGGTCATTGAGGGTCTATTGTAATTATTCGGCTCCAATGATTGCACCTGCCTAGGACTCTTTGCTGACGTGCTCCCAAGGGCAGACTGTCTGCAATGGAACTGTTGGTCACGGCTACCTGCAAACCAACGGTGTCAATGGTAGCAAGACAATGGTTATCAATTGATGCATGCTTTTCTTTTAAAATTTTCAATTAGTTGCATTTGATAACCAGAACAGAACTAACCAATTAGTGTACCCTTTTCTATAGTGGTGTATATGTGGAAGCCATATGGGCCAATGAGTGTTGAACAACTGTCAGACTGTCTGTAGCATTCTTTATTTTACAAATAAACCATAATCTTTTGTTGGTTTATTTTTCAATTCAACTTACAAAAATAAGGAAAAATGACAACAACCATCTTGGTTACTTTTTCTAAAACAAGATTTTTGACACCTTTCCACTGTAGTTGTCATTCTTCCTAAATACCCGCCATCCAATAACTAGGTAACGAAAACTAGCACTGCTTTTTGTGCCATGAAATTTGGGAATTAGAGGATAAGCATCTTGGGCACACACACATGCCGAAATTGCAAGACAAACGCACAAAAAACAGGTAAAAAAGGCTATGCAGCTAAGCAATAAGATGTAAAAAAGTAAAACATGTGAGCAAGCTACTCATTCAACCTAAACTATGTATAGAATAAAGAATGCACATAATAATTAGGAAAAGGAAAAGCGCACATACATCTTCACCAATAGTAATAGCTTCAGGAAAGAGCCCATGAATAAGATCATTAACCAGCATCAGATAAACCACTGCATCTACATCAGTAGCATATCCAAAATACTCATTGTAGTTTCCTGTAAATGCTACCTAATAGTAATTAACAAAAAAGAACAGTTTAAAAAAATTCGAATTTAAAAAAAAAAAAAAAAAATCATGTAAGCTTATTGCCAAATAAAATATATATTCACCTAAAACCAGTGTTTCTAAAATCTGTTATCGTAAGCATACATATAATAAAACCGATCTCTTTTAAATATATATCAGCATAAAAATATATCATCCCAAATTAGGTTACCAATCACACACCCCAGTTATCATTGATGAGATGCTCAATTTCTTCAGCTTTGTTCTATCTTGCAATTAGAATATAGTTTAAACCCTTATCCACCAAATGATACACATGGTAAGCAAGATAAAACCTGATGCGTAAGGTTTAACTACAATCTTGAGCCCGTTTGGTGGACATAATGTTTGTGAAACAAGTCCAGTGCTTCGTTTGGGGATTAAAGTATTTTAGCCAAAAAGTCACTATAAGTTGTCACGTCACTCTCTCTACTTTTCTATACATTTTTTCATAAAAAGCCAAAAAATTACTAAAATAGCTTGTTCCCAAACTCATTTACAAACAACGGGTTGATAATAATGACACATAAGGTAGATACAAATTTGCAAAAACCATCTACTTAGACCTCGTTTGAGAACAGGTTATTTTAGTAATTTTTTGGTTTTTTGGCTAAAATGTGAGGTAAAAAAAATTTAGTATGTTTGGGATGACTTTTTAATTTTTTACAAAAAGACGTGCAAAAAGTAGAAAGAAAAGGGAATCTTTGACTTTTTTTATAGAATTTATTGGCTTTTTGACTATTTTAATGACTTTTTGACTTTTAGACAAAGGTGATGTTCCCAATTAAATTTCTTCAATAAACATTTAAAGTAAAATATCGACAACTAATGAGTAGAAATTGAAATGAAAGAGGAAACAGTACATACCATGAACCTGTTTAGTAAGGGTTGAGAAAAATTAAGTATGCACTACAGGAAAACATAAGATTTATATGAAATGGTTGGCCAAATGACAAAGGGAAAAGGTATTAAAAGTTAAGGAGGTAAGGCTGGATAGCAAGCAAGCCAACAAAAATAAGGAAAGGTTAAGGATTAATTAAAGCAAAGGTAGAATACAAGTGAAAAGGACAGAATTTCCTTGAGAATTTAAATACATGCCTTCAACAATAATACATGAGGACATATAGTAAAGACGATTGAACCACAGAAGAGAGAGAGAGAGAGAGAGAGTTAGCAGAAACTTGCCCTAATCTTGAAACCTATATCAAAATAACCCCTTCTAAATTTTGTACTCAAGATTTTGTGGAGAAAAATGATACAACCCTTAAGTAGAACACACTTAAGTGAGGGTATAACGCCAAGCACAATACACTTGACAGAAAATACAACTGTCCACCACCTCCATGAATAATTATCTACCTTAAATCTTTAAATCACCCTGAACCACAGCGGATTCCATTTTTCATTCCAATTGCTGATGGGGAGACTGCCTTGTATCATAAGGCAAAACAACTAATAGCAGTAACACAACACCCACCCCCACCCCCCCCCCCCCCCCCCCCCAAAAAAATAATAATAATGAAAAAGCTAAATACAAATACAGAATAAACTAAAATAAAATGGATAAGACTACAAAATTGAAACCTAAGCTACACCAAAAACTCAAAAACAAGATGCTTTTCAAGTTCAGTCATCCCCAGTTAAAAGTCACCAGAAAAAATGATTTACAACTAAGATGTCTTCCACAATGAAAAATGAAAGGATCCAAGAAAAGGCAATTATGATCTGTAAAGAACCATAACAACAGAACGTGGCCCAATTATAAATTCCAAAAAATGAAGATAAATTTGAATTCACTTCTTTTCAGACGCTAGTAAGGTGGTGGGATGGAGTTTGAGTAGGTTTTAGGATTGATAGCCTAGCAAGAAAGAGGAATGAGGGAGGGGAGGGAGGGGAGGGGGGGAGGGAGGGGAGCAGGTGACTATAGGACATTAGCTGGCTTAAAGCATCTTCAGCCAACATTTAAGACCATTTCTAATATTATACAAGACTATGCTTCGCACTGCACACTTGAGTTGAGTACTAGAAATTAGCTACACTTTCGTTTATGCATTTCTTTCAGGTCATTGCTTTTCCAATCATGATGATGAACTTCACATATATAACCATGCTATACTACCCCCAACAAGAGGTGCACACAGGTGTCCCATAGCATTTTAATTGTACCTGCAATCCATGGTGAGTATACATCATTGAAGTAACACCATCAAATCTGAACCCATCAAACTTAAATTCCTCCAGCCACCATCTTGCATTTGAAAGAAGAAACCTCATTACCTAAAATAACAAGTATAAATTAATGTTTATGCCTAGAGAATGAAGAGAAAGAAAAGGTAAACTTCATTGTATTGAACTATAACTTTGAAATTAGCACATACTTCCCAGTGGCCATAATTAAAAAGACGAGAGTCCCACATCCAGTGATAACCCCGTGATCCAGAGTGGAAGTAGTGGCTATCAGTTCCATCAAACATGTTCAGTCCATCCAACGTATTACTTGATGCATGGCTGAATTCATAAAGTATTTCCAGTCAGATACAGAGCACAAAAGAATTAATAGGTTAACAGGAAAATTATATAATGATTAAAATAAGACCGCAATATGATCAAGACGTGATTCGTTTCTCATGAAAATGAATTGAAGTGCCCAAAAACAGTACACTCTCTTTGGTTGTAGAGATTGAATTTGCATGTCCACCTCTTGTCCATCCCTCCCTACCACAAATAACTAGCCAATGCTTGGACAAAATATTACATGCAATATATCACTGCAGAAACCCTAATAAATTATGGAATGTGATGATTCTGTTTTATGCTGATATAGCCCCTCCTCTAAAAGCTATAGATAACAGCCTTCCTTCTCTGTAAGTAATAGTAAATATAAACAAAAAAGTGGTGAAGTGTGCATAACCTGTAATCACACCAGTGATCACAGTTTTTTCTCCCATTAGATTCACACTCATTATTTAATGGTTTAACCCCATTACTGATGAAACTAATCCTCCATAAGCACCAAAAGACAGTAGTTGAATTTATAAATAAAATGAAAATTCTTTTCATTCTGTCGTCAGTGAATCTATCACAAAAACAGAACATCAAAGTTATTCTATCACAAAAATAAAAACATTTTACAGCACGAGGACACAAGTCAGGCAACTAGTTGTAAACCTCCAACCTTTAAAATAACAAATAGGATGTATCCCAAAAGTTAATTATTACCTGTGCACAATATCCATGAGAACCACCAGACCTAGCTCATGAGCTCTGTCTATCAAAGATTTGAGATCGTCAGGAGTTCCACAACGGCTGCTAGGTGCAAAGAAATTAGTGACATGGTACCTGAGGCATAGAAATGAAATATGCATTTTCATGTTAAAAGTAAAGAAAACAAGAGTAACCAATTTATATGAACCAAATATGGAAGAATGCAGCCCAACCATATCAGGAAGAGTAAAAGAAAATTACATTAAGTTTCAACAAACATAAACATATATTATATACCAAACACAAATTACCCAAAGCTAGCATAATATGAATGCTCTTGAATGGCCATGATCTGAACAGCATTATAACCAAGCTTTTTGATGCGAGGGAGAACATCATCTCTAAAGTTGGCATATGAATTTAAAATTGGTTCCTGCATCTCAAAGTCAAGATCAGAACAGGAAACCTTTTATATCACCTGAAAGATTGAAGGGAAGTATGAAAACATCTTGCAGAAAATTTTCCCAAAATAAGTTGATCCACACCAAACTAAACCTTGTGTCCAATCAGATGAGATCAGCTACGTGAATCCTTTTTTTGCCATTTTGCTCCGTTAAGGTCTATAAGGTTGATATGCTCAGCTAAATTAAATAAATCCTTATCAAATTTTACTATCACATCTCATGTAAGTTTAGGTCTTCCCCTCCCCTTAACGTTTCCATTTATGATAATCATATCGCATATGCAGGACTTCCTTGTACATAAGCAAACCATCATCAATTTAAACTACTTCAAATAAAAGAAAATTTGACAGTAATTATATTGGGGAGAATCTATGAAAGATGATGGCTGTGTTTGGTTTGTGTTTGTAGAGTAGTTTTTGAGATAAAAAGTACGAAAACTTGTTTGGTTTGCCTTTTTCAAAAATGGTTTTGGAAAATTGTTTTAGGGAGAGAGTTTTAAAAAAAGTGATTGATTTGATGTGTATGAGAGAGTGAGTGATTTTGGAAAGTAGTAACCAAACAAAATTTTGAGATTTTTTTTGGAAAAATTTGTTTGATTTGATTACTCTTGAAAATTTGTTTGCAGAGAATTTTTTCCAAAAATTTTTCTGAAAAACAAACCAAACAAGGCCATAGTTAAGTTTTAAACAATACTTCTTAGAGGAAAAAAAGTTGGGAAGGAGTATTCATAGAGGTGCAAATAGATTTCAAGTAATTAACATATTGGCATTTTGAATAATCAAATCATAAATGGGAAATTAGTATACAAGAATCCTTGAGCATAAGGGTAAAATTTAAAGTTGTGGGAGGAAGGTTGTCTGCCAATTATCTCTACTAGACCGTGTTGCAAGAGTGAATAATATATTGCAAGAACTTATGAAGTAGTCCGTCTAAAATCTCAGAGTGACGAGCAGGCTTTAATAAAGTTTACATGAACCATGTTTTAAGGAGATTTTATTTTTCATTCTTCGATTTAGTACATCTGATCTCTTTTTGTAGTGGTGGCTTATAAGTTTCACGACATATGTTCTTTAGGGCCTTGTATACATCTGGTGGATTAGAGGATTTGGCCCTTGTTTAAGGTCCAATTTAACTTATGTACTCACGAATAAATAAATAAATAAATACAAATTCTCAATATAATACAAAGGACATTTGGTAATAAAAGAATTTTCTCAATAAAGAATTTCCCTTGCAATATAGTACACAAATAATATATACATAAATAAGAGAATAATAGGAATATTAAACATCCTTTTGTTGAATTATGAATTCCTACAAGTTTCAAACAGCCGAGAGCTAATATCAGGCCGAGTCACTTCATCTTTCACAGGTTCTCAATTAATTGAAAGATCAAGGTTATTACTCAAGGGGCAAGAATCCCCATGCAATTCATGAAGTACATAGTGTTCAAGGGTAAATGAGATCAAACAAGCTATGCACAATGCTAGCACAAGGCATAAGTTCCTGAAAATCAATCAATTCTGATCTCTTTCAGCATAAACTACCTAAAAGAAAAAATTTACAAAAATATTCACTGAACAAAATAGAAATCAAGAAGACATCAACTGTCTCATACAGAATAAAGAATTTCCATTGCAATATAGTACACAAATAATATATATACACATAAGAGGATAATGGGAATATTAAACATCCTTTTGTTGAATTATGAATTCCTACAAGTTTCAAACAGCCGAGAGTTAATATCAGGCCGAGTCACTTCATCTTTCACAGGTTCTCAATTAATTGAAAGATCAAGGTTATTACTCAAGGGGCAAGAATCCCCATGCAATTCATGAAGTACATAGTGTTCAAGGGTAAATGAGATCAAACAAGCTATGCACAATGCTAGTGCAAGGCATAAGTTCCTGAAAATCAATCAATTCTGATCTCTTTCAGCATAAACTACCTAAAAGAAAAAAAATTACAAAATATTCACTGGACAAAATAGAAATCAAGAAGACATCAACTGTCTCATACAGAAAAGAACAGACGTCAAAAAAAAAAAAAACTAGATAAGCAGTTGCAGTAGCAGTTACACTTCCATACAGACACATGTGGGGTCCCCAAGTACCAAAACTGAGACATGGAACATACTCATATATGTGATTTGTTGTGAATCAACCATATCAACCATATATATGGATATCTTGAAATTTCCATGCACGCAAAAGAATTATTAAGAAAAGAAAATTAATAACACAAACAGGTTAGCTAAACTATACAGCATACCAGACTTGTTTTACTTGGCACCAAGGAAGCACGGTTGCGGGTACGAGTACAGTACAGGTACGCCGATTCGGCAAAACTCAAAAAAAGTATGATACGGGTACGGCTGTGGTACGCCGATATATATATATTTTTTATATAATTATGGTTAAAGGATCCAACCTACAAATTAAAATTAAATATCAAAACTAAAAAGAGAACTACTCATTTTCCTATAATTTAAAACCATTAAGCGTTAAAAATAATATTTGTGAAATCTCTCACTTTGACATGTTATGCACTGTGAATTTGTTAACATAATTTATTTTTAAAATCCTTCTTTTTGCTCATCAATTTGCTATTTTTATGGGGTGAGACCAAAAAAATAACAGGAGACCAAAGAAAGATTTAAAGTTAATTGCCAACAATAAAGGAAAAAAAATTCTCAATTGAGGTAGGTTGTCAATTGCAATTTGCATAATACATAAAATTACATCATTCCCAACCACTACTAATCAATTAATACCGTATCAATTTTTAATGTTTTGTGCATAAATTTTAAAAGTTTGTTATGATTAAAGATTTTTATAAAGAAATTCTAGGAGGATCTGAACCAAAAGCATAATGCATAGTCATACACAGAACTGCCCTTTATAGGCCTTGTTATTTTTTTTTTTGTTCAAACTGCTTTTTAAAAACATCAAAATCATTTGCTGATATACTTGTACAATTCATACAAATAGACAGGACAGCAAAGAAACATCAAAATTGATGATCTGCCAAAAAAAAAAAAAAAAGGCCCCGACTACCCATGTCGTACCCACGCCATACCCAAATGAACCAAACGTACCGGACCCCCTTTTGCCGTACCTGGTACACGTGCAGCCGTACCGGTACGCATACCCGCACCCGGTAAATACCCGATACTCGTACGACACTATTTTTGGAGTACCCGTGCTTCATAGCTTGGCACTCAAGATTCTTCTAGACACAAGTGAGCATCAATGTTACAAAAACAAGTACAAAATACATACATTCTAAATAAATTAGTTTTGCACATATATTCTAGGCAGAAAAGTAAGAAAGTTTCACGCGTGCATTACAAATTTAAGAATAAAATGAGGTTTAGCATGTGGTGCATGGTGCTCTATTTAAGAAAGGTAAAGAAAGTACATAAAACCTATTAAGCATTGAATTCCAATTCATTAAATGAGAGTGAAGGGAAAATGCACACCGTACTACTCATTCCAACATGTGACTCATATATCCTTAGTGACTTTGGTTTCTTTGGCCGAGGATGTTTAAATACATACTTCTCCTATAAAGAAAATGGCAAGAGCTTCATTAGCCAAAAAAACAGAGTGGCAAATTATATGAATCAAGTCAAAATATCAATTTTATGGACCCGAATATCTGAAAAAATGAACAAAAGCACTGTAAACATTTGAAACAGACACGAAACTCCAACTACTTTAGTTAAAGTATAATTATTCTTCTACACTTAAGAGTCAGCTTGAACTTGATTTTTCTATAATTATAAATTATTACACATTCTCGAATAATTGCAGCAATAAATCTCCAGACAATTTTGTCATGGCCTCCTTTCTATTTTTCTTCTAAACCAATCTTCTCAAGATTACATAATTCCAAATCCTGAATTTAAATAAGTGATGAAGGTAGGACAATTTTAAATACTCAAAATTTATGGTAGAAAAACGTTACATAAAATATGTGGAGTTAGGGTTTGTAGATGAAGAACCAAAATAGGCTTTGGGGGGGGGAGATAAATAAACAAACTTTATTAGAATGGCATCAAGGCGATGCAAATAATACAAAAAGAAAAACTCTCAAAAAACCTAAACAATCAAATCATCCACAAAATCTACAAAAGCTAACACATCTGGGTCAACCGAAACCGTGACCCAGCTATGCAACACAGTACAAAGCCACCTCCCCAACCACAGAACCGAATGAGACACCTTGAAAAGTACGCATATTCTGCTCCAACCAAATCAACTACATAATACACTGGGACGTAAGCATCCATGCCTTCTGACATCTCTTCCCTACCATACCCTACCCTACCGCTACCACAACTCCACAACACCTCCACCACCAAACCCGGTTGGACCCAAGCCAATCCAAAAGTCGCAACAATAAGCATCCAAAGCCATGACGCTACCAGACAGTGAATAAGCAAATTATACACTGTCTCCACATCACCACAACACAAGCAACATCAGTTCACCAAAATATATCGACGCCGAATCAGATTATCAATAGTCAAAATGTGCCCCAATATCGTCGTCCACACAAAGGAAAGCTACCTTGGACAAAGTACCTGCTAATTGGGCATCCTTACCAATAAGAACCCAATAGAAGGAGGACACCAAAAAGACCCCTTTCGACCGCGAACAATCCCACACCAAGGAGTCCTCTCATGCCCACCCAAACCGCAACCCATACAAGAAGCCCAAAAGATCCACCAATGGACTCAATTCCCAATCCTATAACTCCCAACGCAAACTAATATTCCAAACAACCGACTAGCGCTGCCCAACCCCACAAGAAGCCACCGTCGCCTCCCAATCAACCGCAATACAAAATATTGAAGGGAACTTCACCTCTAAAGGCACCTCCCCACACCACCTATCATTCCAAAAACGTACTCTATCCCCCATCCCCACTCGAAACCAAACCCTCTACTAAAACTCCTCACTGCCTAACCAAATCCCTTTTCCCAAACCACACCCATGACTTTGTGCTACCACCCTGTACACCAATCCCCCTCACCCAAGCCATATTTAGCCACCACCACCTTCCTCCACAGCCGCTCCCTCTCTCCTACAAACCGCCACAACCACTTACCCAGAAGGGCCAAATTAAATGTAACCAAACTATGAATCCCCAAGCCCCCTTTATCCTTAGGAGAACAAATCCTCTCCCAAGACACTAAATGATAATGAAACACTCCCCCCCCCCCCCCCCAAAAAAAAAAAAGAAGGGGGATGAGGAGTGATATGCGAAGGGGCTTAGAAGTAATGAAACATTGGAACAAATCCTCTCGCAGGGGTTTAGGAGTGATATGGGCATGGTTATATATAGCTTTGAGGTTGAAAAGTGCACTTTTTGATGGGTTGTTATTCATGTAAAGAAGAGTCGATGGAAAGTGGTGTTTCACTGTAAGGTTGGAAAATTCACAAAAACACAATCTTAAATGAACTCAACTCTCTATTGCGTAGAAATGCCACGTGCATATTTATATGCTTCTAGACATTTCCTATCCCTACTCCTACAAGTAATATGATTCCAAAATTAGAAATTTGAGATTTTTTGACCAACTAAAATATTCTAGATCTAATTAAGTCTCCTTAGATAACCCAATAAAATAATTTTGACTAATAAGAAGACCCATAGATGACCCTTGCATCCCACGTCCAACAATTTACAAAATTACAAAAATTTTTTACTTGAACTAAACCTAAAAATGATTACATAAAGCCCTAGGTGTACTACATGTAAAATTCCAGATTTGTCCTTTTCTTTATTATATGCTAGTCATAACTAAATGTGCTATTGGGGAACAATACCTCTTCCGGTGGATCATAGTATATTCCATTATAAGGAATTTCTCCTGAAGCCTGTACCGAGAACTTGATCCAAGCAGGAATGGAGTCTTTAATACCAGAAGGAGTATCCATGCGGATCTACAATAACAATTAAAATAGTCATGTTCAGCAGCAGAAATGCAAATACCTGTACAATATGTATGTATGTAACCTACTAAGAACTGTGTCAAGCCAAGGCAGCCCAGACTAAAACAAAGGCCCTGATTATCATATCCAGAAAGTGCTAGAAAGACCAAAAAAGAATATGAGTAAACTACAAGTAGTCCCCAACAGAGACAAAATGAAAGATATGTAATTGTACTTTAACATTGTTTTGATCAGGAAATGTGAAAGCAACTTAAAGCAATCAACAGTGTCAACTAGCAAACTTGTAATATAGCAATTTGGTTAGCCAAACTTTTTGTATAGAGAAACTGCAATTGATGGGCCTTGGGCAAGACCGAGAGAATGATGGATGCTAATATTGCCCAAATCTTAAAGCTCAAAATATTCATCTGGTTCCATCGACAGCCCAAATTCTCTCTCAACCCCAAACAAAGCAAGTCAAATATAAAAGTAAGTTTATGTCTCTGTCAGCGTAAAGTTGGTGAAATGCTGGAAATAGCCGTGGAAAAATTTTAAAATTCTTTAACCCTTGTCATGTGGAGTTTGTGCAAACAACCATACAGTAAGATCTGATACATCAAGAAAATAAAGCAATTACCTTGAGACACCAGTGAAAATCTAACTAACAAGACACTAAGGATGTTTTTGCTTTGCAGATGGAATAGTGAAGGATTGGATGTCTTAGGACATTTGATTAGGTGGGATTGAACTTCCCCGGACAAATTGTCCCAGGACATCCAATCTTGGGACTAGCTTTTACTTGATCCAGACAACTGGTGTTTGGTTGGTGCAGGATAATGGAGGGGATAAGGTGGGCCCTGTACAGTCAAAGGGGGCCAAAGACACAGCTACAAAGGCTGCAGGGACAAGAAATGTATCTTTTTATTGGATGTGATTAACATATACATATATATATACAAAATCTGTTTTCATGTAATTGACGGATTTCAAGAGAACACAAATTCACAAGCCATCATGGAGGGTGTTCTTTGGTAGGCACAACAAGGCTTATCTTTCCATTCCACAAAGTAATAAAAAACAATCAAGAAAAAAAAAAAAAAAATCCCAAGCAGCTAAATGTACACATCCATTTGTGCTAAATAATATCATTTATCTAAATTAAAATTATACGAATATTACACTGTTCAGAAAAGAGAAACAAGCTTTTATAATTTTTGCTCATGAAGAAACTTAATGAATCATAAACATTAAAATCACAATGTGATCTCAAATTCTATTATCATTTACAAGCTCATCCAGGAGATATTACCTTTACTTTTGAACCATGGGGAATTGGTGGAGAACCATCTACATTGTTCGGCAAAAAGATTTCCCAGACACCAAACTCATTCTGTTCATAAAATATCAATGATTTTAATGCTGTAATAAGTCACTGAACAACATTAAACAGAATTAATTCAGAAAATGGCATTAAAATGGTAAAGCTTTAATGCTCTGTGGATATTAGAAGGAGATCATCAAATTAAAAATAACAAATGTCCATTGACTGGCCTCCCTTTACCTGAACACCTACATAATGTGCTAACGATTTATCCAGCTGTCCATTATAATATTTTAATCATTGTAAAGGTAATGTGGACTTTCCTGTGATGCAGTACATAATTAAGAGGGGTTTGATCATTCAGTAACACTCATTGATCTCCTTCACTGAATCATACAATTAGAGAAAGCATGATTCTGTCAAAGAAGCACCGTATAGAATCTTATCTTCTCTTGTTTCATGAACTTTTGACATCATCAGATGAAGCTCCACATGAGACATCAGCAGTCCTTGCTCGCATGCATCATTAGTGCCATAAAGACATTCTGATTCTGGTGCAATTACATAGTAAATTGTAGATCCCAATCTTACAGTCCTTGCTTGCATGCATCATTATTGCCATAAGGACATGCTGGTGCAATTATGTAGTAAATTGTAGATCTCAATCTTATAATCTCCATAAATTTTACAGTGAAGATCTCAATAATTTTGGAGCTGATTTAAAAAATACCCAAGTTTAACAAAACTCTTCATCAGGGGGAAAAAAAAAAGACGGATTAATTGAAGATTTTTCTGGAAATTTCGACACTACAAATCACACCAGGATTCATCTTCTTCACTGATTTCCTTGTGTTTAAAGTCGTGGTTCAAATAAATTTCAGGAATAAACATGGAAGGCTAATTGGAAATCAGGTTTTATATATGAAGCTTCAACGTGGTATACCAAAGTTCTGGGTCACTATTGAAATTCTGAATTTATTTATTTTTTGGATCAACAACAAAAAAAACGTAATTGCGTTAGAGATCATGCTTTTTTTTTGGGGGGGGGGGGGGGTTGTGTTGGCACCCAAAAGAAAAAGGAAAGAAAGCAAGAACATTTCAAATAAAATAAGAACCAACACCCTAATACAACCCCAACAACAAGCCACTAAGTTACCAACAAATGATTTTCAATTTTCGGCATGCTCACAAAATATGCCTTTTCATTTTCTGTCATCAACTTCCATTTGTCTCCTCCAGCTTTTCTAATCACAACGGAAGATTTGATGTCTGGATGCTTCCCCCTTAAACTCTTACCTGAAGACAAAAAATATTTTTTCTTCCCACATTTCCCTTTTAAATCCTCACGCCTCTTCTTTCCACTGTAATAATTGAACATTGTTTCAAAAGATTCTTTGTGCTTCAACCGGCTGGAGCTCTACTCCCTTGATCACCATCTTCTCTAAAAATTACTGGATTTGATACTCAACTAGTCTCACCTTTTGACAGAGATTGGAGATTTTCAAAAGTATTCTTCACTCCTCTCTTCCTCCATTGAAGACCACTCTGCAATTCATGCTCTACAGAATTAGCCATAGAAACCAAAGAAGAGACTAGTCCCATTACCCCAAGTCCATAGCCATTGGGTGCCATTCAGATTGCTTTTTGTCAGTTAAGAAAAAATATTTTGTTTTCAAACACAAGACTTCAAAGAATTCTGCCCAAATGAAGGCCCATAGAGACCCGTTCAGAACCTTCTACTTTTGGATTTTAAAAAATCCCTCGTTGAGTGCTCGTGCTCTGCCCCTTGATGAGCCCAATGCAAATGTAAAGCCCACTGAGCACCCAACCCAATTTTCTCAACTCCCCTTCTTAATCTCAGACGAACAAACCCAAAACCACTCCAGCCCTAAAGCGTAACATCCTTTGTTCCTTCCTCATCATCAGATGACAACCACGCGTAGACACCATATCTTGCCCCCTGGCATCTTAGCGATAAATTTGAAGTTTTAAATCCCCCATTCTAGATTCTTTCATTGCCCCACCAACTCCCTTGCCCCTAGGACTCTGCATCATAAGACCATGATCTCTCCCTCCATGCACTTCACTCTCCAACATGCTGAATTAGCCAGCACTACACTACAATGGCCAACCCCCATACAAACCCCTTGTTCTCTATCCTGAACACTTTGGCCATCAAAAACACATTCCCCATCGAGTTTCTTCAAAAGTCGTTCCTCTACCCTCCATCATCTCGCTCGACCCAATCACAACACAATCCACCCTTCGCTTTTTGAAATTGTCTCCCTTATATTGTGCAATGAGCCTTTGAAAGCATTGAATAGCGGTCTTATTGATTTCTGTTTTATAATCCTTGCAGAAGTTTTTCTTGGGAAAATTGAGTGATTTTTTTACGAATCTACAACTAAGTTGATAAAAATACATAAAAATTCTCAGAAAATTCAAGTGTTAGTGTTTAATTCAGTGTTTTAGTGTTTTTTTCTGGAAGGCGTCAGCATTTTTTCTCTTCTATTCTCTTGCCATTGTAACTAAGTTGTGTCCCCTTCACAGCTTCTTTAATTTTAATTTTAAATCTTCCTTGGCAAATATCATCCGAAAGACAAATAAAATAATCAAAAGTTTCAAAGGGTCCCTTGCATGTAGAAAAAAAATATTGTACACAACACTCGCTTCAACTTCCAAAGTGGCAACCCCTCATCAACGAAGGTGAACCTTTTCCTTCCAGTGCTCTGTCACAGGTTCAATGGAACTGCCTCCCAAACCCATCTACCCTCTTACTGACTCCTTTCCTCCTGAAACTACTTAACACCCAAGACACAGATCAGATTAGTTTCAACTAGAACCCAAATAAAGAGAAGAGTTGGGAACAAAACCCACTTACTGGCAAATAGGAACGGCAACGAGCCGGGGCGGGGCCGGGGACTACACTCCCCGTCCCCGATCCCTAAAGGCTCAAAAATCCCCGCCCCCGCCCCCGATTCCCAGCGGGGGAACCCATCAACTCCCCGTCCCCGTCCCCTAACGGGGATCGGGTTTCCCTGACCTCGAAAAATCCCCGAGCTTTTTTTTGAATTTTGTTCAACACAACAACAAATCAATATAATCACTATGTTTTTTCATGAACAACAAATCAATGTGTACACAGATCAGACACAGATTTAAATTAAAAAAAAAATTAATGTGAAAAAAAAATATGTTTTTAACAACAATATGTTTTCATCATCATCAATAAATCAATATGTGTACACAGATCAGATCACACAGAGATTTAAATTTTGAAAAAAAATTAATCTGAAAAAAAAAAATCTAATTTCAACAACAATACCAAAGAGAGATCTGAGTACACAGATCAGATCACAGAGAGAGAGAGAGACATAACATATCTGAGTTCAGATTTAATAGATTTTGGCGCAAGATCGACAATCGCTGGTTGTGGCGGTGGGTTCAGTGGTGGTGACAGAGAGACAGAGCTTCTGCGGCGGTGGCGGTGGCCAGCGGTAGTGGTGTTGTCGGGGCTGAGATGAGAGTCGGGGCTAAGTTGAGAACGAGAGTTGACAGAGAGAAGAAACAAGAGTTGAGAGAGAGTGAGGGAGAGAAGAACGAGAGACAGAGAGTTGAGAGAGTGAGAAAGAGACGAATGAGAGAGTGAGAGTGAAAGAGTGAGATGAGAGTCAGAGAGTGAGAGAATAGAGATGTATGAAAGAGATATATAATAATATAATAATAATACAACTAATAGGTGGTATATACGCGGGGAAGCTTCGGGGAACTTTCGGGGCGGGCGGGGCGAGGCGGGCCAGGGCCGAGAAATTAATCCCCGTCCCCGGCCCGAAAATCATCGGGAATGTGTTTTTTAATACCAGCCCCGGCCCTATGGGGAATAATTTTCGGGGAAAAACCTATTTATCGGGACGGGGCGGTCCGGCCCCGTCGGGCCGGGTTGATATTGCCATCCCTACTGGCAAACAATGGATTAAATGATGCTTCACTGTATCTCCGCTACTTACATATATACACAACAATAATTAGGAAGGAGCCTAACTCTACCCATGAAGTTGTGATGAAGATCATGAAAAGAAGAAAAAAGGAAAATATGAAATTCATATGAAGCATGTTTAGGGCATCAAGGATTTAAGTTTTGGAATAATTGAGTCATTATTTGGATTTATTATAATTTATTACGTTGCTAAATCGATTTATATTATTATAGTAGGTTTTTGTACTTTGGGGTATTATAGTAAATTCAATAATTGTTGGAAATGATTAGTGGTCATAGTCCATGGGTCATCTTGGAGTCAAGTAATGTTATTTGAATTTCATTTGGAATCCGAGTAGATCTAAAATATTACTCCCTCCGTCCCAAAATATTGGTCCCTTTTGGGGAATCCAACTTTTTTTTGTAGTACAATTATTGTACTTTTAAAAAGTTAATTTTCCAAAATTATCCTTTGATAGTACATTTTTTTGAGAATATCAATGTCATAATTGTACTTTTTATATTATTTATGAATTTAAAAGAAGGGCAAAATAGGAAATTTATATTATTTTTGTACTTGATTTTTGAAGAGGAACTAATATTTTGGGACAATGAAAAATGGAATAAGGGACTAATATTACGGGACGGAGGGAGTAGTATTTACCAAATATTCTTAGTTTTTAAATTTGAGTCAATCCCCATAGAAGTAGGAACGTCTTTGACTAGAAATATATGTGCAAGTGTAATATCAATAATTCAAGGAGGAGTTGGTATTATGAAAATTTGAGATTGTATTTGTGTGAGTGGCCTAACCCTTGCAGGGTGAAACACCTCTCTCTCTCTCTCTCTCTCTCTCTCTCTATTCCTTCTTTGCACACATCCGAGTTACCATTCTCGGGTTACTGTTCACAGCCCCCTAAAAGTGCATTTTTCGACCCCAAAACCCTATCTAATCACCCCCAAATCAACCCTAATCCCATCTCTTACATACTAGCCTTCAATTTTAAGATTAAAACTTTAAATTACTCAATGTTGGAGCTCTTAAAAGCTTCGGTTTTGAAAATCCAACAAGCTATCATACATCAAGTTGTCTATAGACAAAATCCTCTCTAAGGCAACTGCACAAGTTAAAAAGGCCTGTTTTGATCAAAATTCAGAGATCCAAATTGCTTTCCAAGGGAAGCTAGAAAGACTGAGAGCCCCAGATCTCTACAAGAAGACCTCACTTCTAACAATCCCCCTAGAACATTTACATTGTTAGGTATTACAAGTGTTAAAGATAATTCTTGCAGTTTTATCAGGCTAAATCATACAAGAGAAGACTCTATAACAATTTTAAGCCCACACAATCATGTCCTTCCTTCCCCACCAAAATACCCTTTTCTTTATGACCACAAATTTACTGGCCCCAAGGCCAAAATCTGCACAACTTCAAAGACCTTCACGTTCCCCCATCTTTTTTCCAAAAATCATCCTACACCTATTTTCACTTACTCTCCTATCCTTCAAATTCAATAGAGTTGCTACAACATTTTGCTAGTAACCAATTACGTTCTCCTCCAAAATGCAATTTACTTAACCCACCATACCAAATCTAGCCATTTCCATGCCAAGAAAATGCTACAACCGATGGAGATCCCCAGTGCTCCCAGATCAATAATTTCTTAAGTATATACCACTAGAATAGCATCAGCCATCAAGTCAATAACAATGTGTTATTAATCCCATAACAATTAATAAAAAATATACAACACAAGAATGACAATACCACATCACAAGTTGCAGAAAACACAATATTATGGCTAGAAGTTAGATTCAGCAAATACATTGGCACGGCATCACTTTGTCAAACAATGCCACATTAGACTATTTTTAGACCACACAATACTCTTTGAGGAATTTGCTACAAAAACTAATTCCTGCAAATTGCAGCTGACAAGCATCTTTCGTGAGTAACAGGGACAGAAGTACAAGCTAATAAATCTCAAAGGAGTCAACTTTTAGTCCTTAAGCAGCCTTAGCAACTATCTCAGCTTTCAACCCCACAATAATGCCACAAGGATGGAAGTTGATTGCTATGCCCAATGACACCTAAAACTTACTTGACCAGAGACACAATGAATAAAACTTGGGTAGATCTTCCTTCAACTCTGCAACACATAAAAAGAATGACCCGGTGCTGGAGGCTCCTGCAAAAGCAGGGTCTAGTGAGGGCAACAAGACGTGTGCAGCCCTGCCCCTGCTTCTGGAGAGGTGATTTCCATGAAATGAATGCAAGCCCTTGTCATCCAACAGATCCAAATAAAAATAGTGCCAGTTGAATCCAAATTTGACAAGAAATGGATACCAAAGCGAAGGAAAAGGTTGGAATACTTCGAACATTTAATTACACCAAGTTCATTAACCACACCAATACTATATACTTTACTAAGGCCACAGAGCTTGTGTTCATGTTACGAACATGGCTACATTTCAGCTCAACACAAATAACAAAAGGTTCTGTCCAGAAATGATATAGTTTTCATGAAAGCAAAGCAAACATTAAGCAGTGTAAGTTGAAGCATGGGATGACTCGGCAACAAAGTGGCATAGTTCAAAGTCTCAACATTAAACCATACATATCTTGTAAGTAATGCCAATTCCTATAACGAAGCTTTCAAATAATTGAAAGACAACAGGGACTCAAAACCATTTATTGCTAATCACCAATTGAAAAGAACATAATGGGAGCACATTCAAGGAAACATGCCAAAGCAATCTTCAAGAAAACAAGATGGTCATTTAATTTACTGTTATCAGAAACAGCAAAATCATATTACCTCCCTGGACCTCAGACATTTTACAACCACCTTCAATGCCCGCCTATTATAACCTCTGTTATCAGAATCTTACAATTCGCAATTTGATACACGATTTGATTCGTAATTGTTGCAAAATCGATACGAATCTATGGGTGAATCTATTTTGGAAGTGAATCTTTAGTGAATCGCACGATTCACGATTCGATTCACTTTTTATGATTCATGCAATTTTTAAAATTATTGCGTCCGACATATTTTTGACTCTTTTTTTTTCCATCTTTTTAGTGAAAATGACATAATACAACTTCTAATAGCATTTAATACCAAAATAACCAACATATATACATGATTGTTGTTATTTTAGTAATCATGGAGTTTTTAATAGGATCCAATCAGATTCAGTCAGACCCAACATATTTTTAACCTCCCTTCTCAGTTTTTTTTTTTTTTCTCTTTAAAAAATCGTAATATATCCTCTAAAGATATTTAAGATTGAAGTTACACTATGAATTATCTATTGCTATTTTATTAAATTGAATATTATATGTGTGATGTCAGTTATACCTTTTAAAATGTTTTAAGATTTAAAATAAAAGATTCTAAATAATACTTTTTTATTATTGGCTCACTATTACTTAGAAAAATATGTATGGTTATTGTCCAAATATCAATATCGTTGTTAATTATTGTTACTTTAGAAATTGATAGTTTGTCTATTTGGTTATTATCTTTATTAAGAATGGTTGATAAGAAATATCTAAAAAAGAAAAAAAATAAAAATAAGATAGTTATCTTACATAATTATCTTTGTTAACTTCTTACCTATTAAACTACGTGATTATCATTCAAAATAACAATTTTATTGATTTAAGTCTAAATATTTTATATTCATAAGATATATTTATCATCTAAATGTGTAGATATATATTTTTAAGTAATTTAGAAAAAGTGATCGAATCTTTACGATTCGTGATTCAATTCGATTTGATTCACAATTTGGTATAAGGCCGTTTCAATTCACGATACGAATCCCGATTTGACAACTATGATTATAACTACTATAACACACCTCTAGTTTATTTCATTTTGGAACAAGATAAAGTTAGTAATAGTACATTACACTTAGTATACAATAAAGAATGAAAAGAAACAAACAGATTGACGAAAACTAGACATTTATTTGAGAGAGAGAGAGAGAAGCACCAAAAAAAAAAAAAAGGAAAGCAGAGGTTCTGTACCTTTTGCAAATTAACATATAAAATGATAATAGAACAATTCCAACAATTATCTGCGGACTTAATTAAGAGCTTGGGCTGATACTTTAAGAAAACTGAGCAATTATAACATACCCGAGTCATGATGTCAGCATTAGGATTCCAATTGTTGAAATCTCCAATCAACGCTGCAGACTGGAATTTGGCACAGAGAGGAAAGAATTATTTTATTATATACAACCTAACCATTAATTAAGTAAAGAGATGAGACATGACCCACAACGCACCGACACTTCAAAACAAGTGCCGTATCCGTGTTGGACACACGGATACTTCAACGATACGCGGACACTTCGGTGACACATTAAGGCCATGCCAAGTTGTCTTTTCCCCAATTTTATTTAGTACTTGATGAATATTGAATGTTTATTATTTTTTTCACATATTGAAATACTGTTTGGTAATTATTTCGTTTTCAATTTTCAATTTTCAGTTTATATTTACAAAAATTTTAAAAACTATCATAAAAACTTATTTGATAACTTTTTTGATTTATAAATGGTTGTTTTTGTTTATAAGTTTGAGGAAAAAAACGTAACCTCAAAAAATGAGTTTACGTTAGTTTTTAAACAGAACTTTAAAAATTTGACTAACAAATTTTTTTTTCAAAAAAAAATTTTTCAATTAATTTTTTTTTCAAATACTTTTTTTTCCAATTAATTTTTTTTCAATTATTTTTTTAATTAATTTTTTTTTCAATTATAATGAGTATGATCCCATTGCCATAAATAATAAAAAATAAATATAAATATTTTAAGCCTAAACAAACATATTTTTTAGTTTATGTTTTTAAAATTTTTCAAACCAAACCAAACGCGTTTGTATGTAGTTTATGTTTTTCTAAAAATAAACAAAAATCAGTTTATAAAATTTTTATAAATATAAACCAAAAATGTAAACGTTACGAAACACTACCTTAATAAATCATCCACAAAAAAAAGATATAAACTGTAAGTGTTAATTTAAAAGTGTTTTTAAAAAAAAAAAAAAATAGAATTAAAGTTAGTTTTTGTTAATATTGATTGTTTGCTGATGTAATATTAATCTAGATAGCAAATAAAAATATATGAAAACATATTTTATTGTCGTGTTCTTGCCATGTCCATGTCCCCATTTTTTTTTTGAAATCACCGTGTCCAGTGTCCGCATCCGTATCCGTGTCCGTGCTTCTTAGGACACGACAAATAATAGTAGGGGAAGGAACATGATTTGCTAGTGCTACCACTCAAGTCTAAGAAGCACGGACACGGATACAGATTAGGACACGAACACAGACACAAATGTGGACACAGGATACGGGGATTTCAAAAAAATGGACACAGACACGGCGGGGACACGGCCATAAAATATGTCTTCATATATTTTTATTTGCTATCTGGATTAATATTCCATCCACAAACAATCAATATTAACAAAAACTTACTCTAATTCTATAAATAAATAAATAAATTTAAAAAATACTTTTAAATTAACACTCACAGTTTATTTTTATTTTTTTTATGGATAATCTATTAAGTATTAAATTAAGAAAAAATAATAAACATTCAACATTCATCAAAAGCACTAAACAAAATGGGAGAAAATACAACTTGGCATGTCACTAGTGTGTCCCCAAAGTGTCCCTGGTAAGTCCCTAGAAAATAAATTAATTAAATAAGGGGACACACCATGCGGGGTGTCCCATACGTGTTCCCGAAGTGTCCGCGTATCCCCTAAGTGTCCGTGTGTCCAACATGGATACGGCACTTGTTTTGGAGTGTAGGTGCTTCATAGACTCAAGTTGTAATGATAAATGAAACCAAGAGTAGTAGATTTTGAAGATTCATTCACTTGAAGCGTCAAATAATAGAGCACAGAATGAAAGTATCAATAGTCTATGGATAGTTCATAACTACTCCACAATACAATCACCAAACTGCACCATTTAAATACAAGACTGTGACAAGTAATTTCCTAACTAATACACCGAACTATACAAATTGAAAAATCTAAAAGCACAGCAGCAATCAAAATATTTTTTAAAAGAAGTTCCACCAGTGAAAAAAAGAGTAAAACACGCAGAGGGACAAAACTGGAGGAGAAACAAACAAACCGCCAGCAAAGAGTTCTAAAAGGGAAAATTGGGGAGAAATGTGGCCAATTGGCAAATAAAAACCCATTCATGTAGGTCCACAACTCCATAGATAATGCCAATCTAACCTAATAGCCAATGCATATTCCGAAAAAGTTTTTGGTTGGAGAGTATATAAGCTTGGACTGAGCTAAATTTCGTAAAAATTTAAAGCTTAAACTCAAGTTTGGAGTCAGCTTGGGTTGAGTTTAGTCAAGTCCAAAACACACTCAAAGAATTATAATCCGTTTGGCAAAGCCCTTTTTTTTTCTTTTTTTTTTGGGGGGTGATAAATAAACGTTCCCCATTTGGAAAAACTTATTTGCAGCTTATTTAACTTACAATTTGAATATTCCACGGACATGCAATAGTATTTTGAAAAGTGGCTTTCAGCTTATTTACTTTTTCAGCTCAGAAGGCTAACTTTTTTTACATTGAGTATGTATGAGATGCTTTTTTCAAGCTGCAAAGAAGTTATTCCAAACGGGAAAATGTATATATATAAATTATAAGTATTTACATTTGTAATGGATGAACTTACTACGACGATATAGTTAAAATTTGTATCTCTTGTACATCATCTCATCTTTCCTTCTATGTATTTTATTTTTTACACATTTTTTTCCTGCTCGTAAAGATCTAGCAAATGCCAATTTTATTTATTTTTTCCATTCTTCAGTCTGAAGAATAAAGACAGTTCTTCAAAGATATAATTGGATTAACTAGGAATCCAATTGTAAGTTTAAAAAACAAAACAAAACAAAAAAATCACTAATCAAATGCCTCAAATGGCTGACTCGGCTTCAAAATATCCTAACTGAATCCATTACTTTTAGTTTCTGCTAATTATCCAAAAGAAAAGAAATGCACATCTTCAATTTCTTTTTTTTAACCATTGTTCCCAGTTAATTTATGCTGCACACTAGCACAAGTTCAGGCACATGATCAAATTTCTGAAAAATCATGAATCTTCTTAAACAAGATTGTCGACAGCCAGGACTTTTAAAATAATATCCAGGCAGATGCAGAATAAAACTTCTCAGTCCAAAGGATCAATGCATTTGTCGAGCATAACTAAAACATAATTTTGAAATACGGAAAAAGAACTTTGCAATACATAGGTGAAGCAAAACTAACCTTAGCTCCAGGTGCCCACTCCCTATACATAACACCTGTGGCACTGGAAAACCAATTTAGATGAAGATCAACAACTGAAATATCTCTTTCCAATCACCGAAAGACCATTTTGTTAAAAAAACAAAAACAAAATAAAACTTTATTACAGAAAGAAGCGATAAAATAAGGTTCTGAAACTTGTTTAGAAAAAATACAGGCTTACCAAAAACTGATTAGAGATTACAAGAACATTAACCATGTGTACGATTAAATGCAATACAAGGCAGAACAAAGAATCCATAATTAAGTGCCACAAACTGTTACAATAAAATAAGATAACTCCCCCGATTGTCTCCAACTCAGCCTCTTCCAAATCAAATTCAATCAGTGCCACTGTCCTTTCCTTTCAAGCATTAAATGTCATTGGTTCAATTTAAAAATGATTTAAATGTAACTAAGAAAGTAATTGTCACTGACATAGAAATCCTGCCACCAACTGTTACAACAAAAATAAGAGAATTGTCCCTCTTCCAAATCAAATTCCATGAGTGCGCCCTCATAATGTCCTTTCCTTTCAAGCATTAAATGTCATTGGTTCAATTTATAAGTGATTTAAATGTAAATAAGAAAGTAATTGTCACTGACATGGAAATCCTCTCCAGCCTTATAATGCCACTCACCTTTAAACTTCCATACTAGCCACACATCTATGCCTCACGACTCTCAACAACCACACCAGACACATCACTGCACCATGCTCATTGCAAATGGCACCATCTCTCAAAAAAAGATGTGGACAATTTTGTGATGGAGTACCCTTTTAAACTCATGGAGTGAGTACTTTGTAATCCTCTTTGTCAAGTACTTTTTAAACTATATTTGGCAAACTGAAACACCATGCACATTGCACATTGCACATTGCACATGCCACCATCAAGTCAACTCAATTGTTATTACCTTATTTATTTTTTAACCCATATCAATCCAAATGAAGGCAGTACCTGATTGTAAGTCTTTGGTACCACCCAAGGAGACTTACCAGCTAAGCTAGCTGCCAGCCTGCCACCTTCAATAGTTACTATTGTTACAATGTAAATCCAATGATAGAAACGAAAATACATCCACACATCCAAAAATATATTAAATTGGTGAGTTTGAATGCATATAATATGATTTCTACAGGTATTCTGCCTTTTTCAAAAATGGATGTAAATCAACAGCATGCTCCCATGAATAGGAAATACATAACCTTTCAGTTTGTTCTTTTACCAACTGTCTTTAGGATCATGTTTCCATTTGTATCTTTCTTAGTCTTTTAATAAAATTACACGGATAAAGAATGAAGTCATGAGTAATAGTAATCAAAATAGAGCATTTAGATATTAGGCCGAGAAGTGTACTATAATGGTTGCCACAATGTTTATGCAATAAAAACAAAACAAAACAAAACAAAATGCATGAACATCAAGCTATAGAGATTAATAAACAAATATACCTGGAGGTGAAACCAAACTTCTCATAGCCACGAGAAAACACTTCCAAACCACCTTCATTCTTGTCAATTGCCTCACGTATTTTTTTGTAGTGTGCATATCTGCAGTTCGACAAATATACATGGAAAAACCAGATTGATTAATTCTTCGACATCAAATGTTTTGCTAATTAAAAAGATGAAAAACAAAAACATATACCAAGGCCCATGCAACTTTTACTTATCAAAAAAATATATACATACACAAGCCCATGCAACGCATACTTATCAATACATATACACACAAGCCCATGCACATGCATATATACAGACAACAAAAAAGATAACAAATTACACATTATACAACAGAGAATGATTGAAAGGTTCCTCACAAGCAGAAAATAATTAGCAAGGTACAACAAAACAAAGGCTAGGGGTCGAACTTGCTTTTCACTGCAAAGTAATTAAGCTTTTGGATTCAGTCCAGACATTATAAGTCCCAGAAAAAAGTCAGTCAACCAATGCTATCAGATCCAACACATCCCAACCAGTAGAACCGGTGAACAAGCAAACTAGAGCATTAGGAAGGGTACATGCCCAGGCTTATAGGCAACATTGCTTCTACAGAACAATATTCAAACATTCGGTTTATTCTCCTTTTTATATCAATGTCCAGTAGAACATGCATCATTGTACACAAAGTATTTTGAAACATAAAAATACGTAACTTTTCACAGGAATATTTCAAAAAAGTATTAACTAATACTAATATTATCAACTAATAAGAGTGTTTTATTATTAGACCATGGTATTTGATTCGCCAAATACATCATTATTGTATACTCTTTCATATATATGGCACAACCCAATTCTTATTTTTTACTGCCCTTTTTGAATAATATACATATAATTCCATTACATTTCAGAGATTTTTTCTACTACACTAAAAGATGCAAAATAATCTCAATTTCGAATAATTCTCCATAAATTTATAAATTTGTGAAACCTATAGAATCTTACAAATATATGTTTGTATTATCCTGATTCAATGGTGTGAACCCCAGTTGAACAATTGAACCATTGAACCAATCCCCAGACTGATATTAAAATCTAGTGCCAGATAGATTACAATGCATCATAGTTGACAATATTTGTGAATCACTTTGGGCTCCGAACTGCTTGTGGAAGCCTTGTGGGCTTGAAAATACTTCTAGATGATATCCAAGACTTGTATTGTGATCCAACCATTTGGTGTCTACTTTTTCTTATTGTCAAAATGCAGCCTGCTGCATAATTAAACTATTAGGTTTCAAAAGCATGGAGGATTTGGAAAGCAAAGTAACCAAGAGGAGCAGGTGATCATTAGAGATAAGTGCTACTAGTGCCTTACCAGCTAATTAATTACTAACCATATTTTGGAATTAACCAACATAATCAAAGAAAGAGAGACAAAAACTAAAATAAGAATAGATTCAAGAGGTATAAAAACAACTTAGAAAACCAACCAATGTGCTTGTAGTACTCCGTACTTCTTGGTATAATGGAATTATTTTTGACTCTTTGATTATCATTATTGAGAACCTTCGTAGTCGATATTTGAGCCTTGGTTGAGGTGTTACCATAGTAGTTGGGCAAGATTGGATCAAAAACTCCAAACTCGAATTGTTGTTATTGAGTAGTCTTCACTATTTTATCATTTTCTCTCTCCACACTTTGAATCTTGATGTGAGGTTAGAACCAATGGAAATCTTACTTCCGAGACTTCAATTTGGATACAAGAACAACCCTAAAAGGAGCCCAGATGAAAGAGTTATACCCATTTGAAGTTTGCAAATCTGTGCTGCGTTCATAGTTCACTTGAGCGCAAATTTTACCACTCGAGTGGTCCATAAACCCTTCCAGTTCTGTTTTTCAAAATTATCTGAGATACTGGAAGCCTTGATTCACCGCTCAAATGCACTTTTGACCGCTCGAGCGGTCTGTCCAAAATCACATCTTTAAAAGTCACTTTTTGGGTCAAATCTTTTCACTTTTCACTCTCTTTTCTCTCCCTTTCCGCCATTTTTGAGTTTTCAAGCTCTTTAATCTTGATTTCATCTATTTCTAAACATCTTTGACCTCTAGTTCCATATACCAAAACGTAGAGCTCGGCGAGAGCTTCTATTTAATCCGAGTGGATCATTGTTTTGTTGCTGGTGATTTTTGGGTTGTCTCATCGTCGCTTCAAGAGGTAGAGATTCTTTTGCTCCTCTTCAATACCTCTTTATAGATAGACATGTGGTAGTTTTTAGTGCATTTAAAAATATGTTTGTTAAGAGATTTTCCAAAAGCATGAAAGGGGATTTGGTGTGAGTTTTTGGGAATTGGAATCTTGTGATTGTTGGTTGATTTGGTATGTTGGGAGGTAGTTAGTCATGTCTATGTTGATTGTGGTGAAAAGCCCTAATTTATTTTTAAGAATTAATAAACAGAAAGGGGTAAAGTTGGGTAATAATTGGGTTATGTGTTATGAGATTGAATAAATGCTTATGAGATTTAACAAATGCTTTAGGGGATTGAATTAATGCTTTGGTTGTTAAAAGGGATTAACTGGGTCTAGTAATTACTTTGCTTGTGTTGTGTTAGTTAGGTTGAAGTTGTATATCTTAAAGAGGGTTTTATTAAAGGAATAGAGGTTTTGACAAAGATGTTGGGGTTTTGGAACAACGGGTTGGGCTTAATAACAAAACTATGTTGGAAATTCTTTTGGTATAATGAAATAGAAAATGGTTGATTTGAAATGGTGAAATTAGTTGTGAAATTGAGTTGTAAAAGTCTTGTATTTAAATGTTAGAGGTTTTGTCCTTGGTCATCGGTGGAGGATGACATTATTGTTGTTGAATAAATTATGTGTATGCAATACACTTGTGTGGTAGTTATGTGATCTAGCATGTTATAATGTGGTTGGAGGTTCGTTTCTCTCCGGTTAAGCCGATAAAGTGTGGCGCCTTGACAGAGTTCCTCTCCTTTCCAGTTTGCGCCCAGTAAAGTATGAAATTAAGATTCGTTTCTCTCCAGGTAAAGTGTGACGCCTTGAGATAAGTTCCTCTCCCTTCCGGTTTGTGCTCGGTAAAGTGTGACCTTGGGGTCGTTCCCCTCCGAGTGAAGCCGGTAAAGCGTTATGTGTTATGTGGGTTGTATTATTTGCCATCCGTATTGTAAGCCAGTGGAAATAGAAGTATGTATTACGTTCAATTATTTATATTTAGAAATATAAGTCTTCTCAGTATCTTGTTATGGGTGTTCCTTGCCCTTGGGCCTATGGTCAGGGAATATAGTAGATGTGTTGTTGCATATGTGTATGTAGTGGGTTGAGTTATAGGATTAAGTTATGACTCGTATATGTGAATGTGCTTTTAAAACAAATGTGGAGACAAAATTCTTTTATATTAACGTGGAGGTTTAAAGAAACATGGTTGTATTGTGAAGGAATGCTTTTGGAACTAAACTAGATAATTGGAAAGAAAACAAATGGTTTTACACCTTGTGGTGTTCAAATGGACGTTTTTGGAGAAAAAATACTAATATAAGTATATTTTGAATATTAAACTGTCACAGTATTTATATTCTACGTCATGGTGCATTCATGATCATAGATATCTGTAGGTTGTTATTGTTTAGAATCATGTTGGGATCTCTACTAGACTTTATATTCATCCCACGTTGCTAATCATTTTTCATGTGCAAGTTGAGAGATGATTCAAAATCGGTGATCTTCCTTAATTGTTGGCCACGGGGCCTATACTTGTTGGCGGAACGCCATTGTTGTAAAAGGGTTAAACCCTTACCTTTAATGTAAAAATGTAAGCCTAAGGGCATTTCCTTTAAATTTAATTCCTATTGCATTTCATATGTATACGATTGAAAGGACTTTCATTTATTTATCGATGTAATGTATCTATGGTTCCACATTTTCTTAATGGAAATGGATTTATGTTAATGAATATGGTAATGTTATTCGAATAATAAAAAGTGGAGCGTGACAGTGCTGGTAAGGAATCAATTTAAATAGGGGGAAGGTGCCAAAAGGACAAGAGAAAAGCCACAAAAAACAAGGTTGAGGTGGTCAAAAACATATGATTGACATGGATTTGACGGTGGGTATGGCTTTGTGTTAACCTAACTTGAGAAAACAGATCCATATAACCAACCCTGCCAAGTAGTTGGACTAATTCTAGCTTACTTGAGTATAATATCAAAGAATAAGATTAATTTTCAAAGAATAAAAAAAATATGGTAAAAAGAAAAGAATCTAAGAAAATTACTAGCTGAAATATATTAAGCTTCTCTTCTTCTACTGTCACAAGTTGAGAGCGGGCTTCACAACTATAATTATATCTTCCGCATAGCTGCAAACCACCCTATCCCCCGTGATGAAGGAAAAACTTCATTCAGGACTCTAGGACAACCAGGTTTATGGAAAAAAAGGGTTTATACAATAAGCTCTTTTGATCCCCTTTTCCTCAACATCTTTTCACTATTTTCACTAATACTACAGGTTTATGTTGGATATCATGACACCAAATATGAATACGTAACTTCAAGCCCAAGAAAGCAGGCGTCAAGGACTTCAACTACAATTGAACATTGAGGACTCTAAAGAAACACTTTCGTCACAAAAGGATAAAAGGAACAAAAAAAATAACTGGAAAATATATATATATATATAACAGCCTGATCAACTACAATTGAACATTGAGAACTCTAAAGAAACACTGTTGTCACAAAAGGATAAAGAGGAACATAAAAACTAACTGGAAAATATATATATAACAGCTTGATCAACTGAGAGTACCATGGCTTGAAGGTGCAACACCAACCAATGTTTCACTTTGCTGCTTAAATATTCTTTCCAATAGGAATGTAACTTATAAAGCAAAAAATGGAAAGTATCTCACCGATAATCAAGATGTTCACGATGACTTCTCAAAAGTGGATCTATTTCATATATCTTTTGCCCAGTGCTAGGGGGAGGGATGGATTTTTTTCTAACCACATCCTTTTCTCTGCTTATATGATGTGAAGGGACAGGTGTATCCACATCCTTAGCTTTAACATCTTTACCTGCAGCAGTGGAAGAAACAGAATCGTGCATGCCATCAGCCACAATGCCACCACTGGTTGTTTGTACATGATTACTATCATCCTCGATGTCGCTATCACCTTCCATCTTTACATTATCTACATCATGTAATATCTGAAAACAAGGATCATGACCAGATACAATCAGAGTGGGAAAATATAGCTCACTCAACTAAGATATTAAAAAGAAACCAAGATGAGCACCGAATAGCATATGAGTTATTAACAAGATTGAAGCCATATAGAATATTACATTCACAAATGAAAAGTTGTGTTAAATACAGAAACTAACACAGGTTAGATTAGATGTCAAAAGAGAAATAAAAGCAGTCAACACAGAGAGCAAAAATATATGGAAACTAGATGATACTTGAATTCCTCTAGGTTTTTAATGGGAAATGAGTCGCCTAGTTTCCAAATAAATTCTTAAGTAATTTATAAATCATGTACAGTTATACAATCCTTGCAACAAACCATTCAAGCTGATGGTGATGTGTTAATGAATTGAATTCTAGTCTACTTGAACTTGCTTCCAAATTTCATCCAGATCAAGCCCTAATATTGAGTTGCATCATACCGAGGGTTGACATTCCCTACGCCGCATCTTATTTCTCTCTCCTCATCTTTTCTTTTTCTTTGCTTTTGGTGAGGGAAGAGAATAATTAACAAACACCACATTACATCCCCCACCACATTTTCTGAATTCAGGTCCACTTTCTAGCTAGATGCTTATTCTTGTAATACGTGCCCTAGAAGTGTCACCCAAAAACACTAACACCCTAGGACTCATATTTTGGGCCATTACGCTTCTAAAATTGTGCATTATATGATTAATTTGAAGAATAACAAATTCTCTTCTAGGGATGAAAGCAAGGTTGTTAACATGTTATCCATTTTGAGAATTTTTGAAGTTGTTTCTAGGCTTTTAAAACTTTGTTCAATTCCAAGCAATTTGAGGGCACTTTGAAAGTGAATTCTTATATCCAACTTAAACATGAGCACAACCCAAAGCAAATTATAGGGCTAGTATGATGTGATATCCAAGGCAAACACAAAGCCATAATGATTTAAGTCTCCATACGGTTGATCCTCAAGCACACTCTACACCATAAGAAGGTCAAAAAGAGTAAAACTTAAGCAATGAAGTTCAGAAATTATTTGGTTTCAAGCCGAACCCACTTGCAACAAATTGAAATCTTGTGTAATCAAGTTTTTAAGATATTGGAGTCTTGTTTTATAGTTAGGTTAGGTATTAATATGATCATTTTCTTACATGCTTTCTAATATTTCATAAATGAATTATATGGTGCGTAACTTGCAAAATTTTCTGATATGGGTTGTAGGGTCGCCCACAGGTCTCTTTATGGGTCAAGTTATTTAGTTGGTTTCTATTTATAGGTCTAGGCTGGTTTTAGAAAGGTTTTAAAAGTCAAATTTTTAGTAATTTCCTTTTCAGAAATCCTAATCCTAGTTGATGTAAGAAGCTTCTAAAGTATATACAAAGCCATGTACTTATTTCTAATTCTGTGGAGAATATGTTTTGAAGAATTTTATAAAGCTTTTCAAGATCTTTTGAGAATTGTGTGATGCAATCAAATCCTATGTGTATACCGAAGGCCTCTAGAAGTGATTTTTAGAACTATCTACTTTTTTATCCTTCTCCATTTGTTGAACTCTCTGTACCTCAGCAGCCTAACCAGATTGTTCCTTTCAATCTTGCATACCATTCTCTGAGCATAAACCTTCAAATCCTAATTCCCTAACCTTAGATTATCTAAAACAATCCAAAAGTACTTATTGTTCACAGCACCAAGAACACCCCCAAATTTCATTCCCTTTCCCTATTTAATTAACCCCAAAACCATGTTTTGTTACCCCCATACAAACCCTTAAAAACCCTATATGTTTTACAAACCATAAAACCCAATTAAAATCAACCCCAAAAGTCTAGGAATTCAGTTGCATATATTAATTTCAGGCTCACTACTAGTGGAGAGTAACACCCTACTCGTACTACAATTTGTAACAGAATTCTTGGTTCAAATATGCCATCTTACCACCAACGGTGCATCAATTTCTGTGACAGTCGGATATAACTGACCACTCATAGATAAAACAAGGAGGAGCACACGGCCTTTGAAATATGCATATAGGTCTTGGTGTGTTTTTGATGTAGTTAGAACTGTTATGGTTGTAATGTTTAGCACCATGAAAGTTAGAGTAATTGGGTCTTTATCTTATAAATAGGTGGTTAGGCCCCTCTAGTATTCCGTTGATGATATTTTGATATTGAATATTTCAGAACTTGAGAGCTCTTGTACCCATTTTGGAATTTTCTCTCTCTAATGAATCCATTTCTTGATTTGGCTCCATCAGTTTTGTCTATGAAAGAGTGAGCTAAAAATACATGTGTGTGCAATATAAACATACACATACTACCTGGGGATCTCCTGAAACTGAGTCGACAACTTCCAACTGCTCTGTTGAGGATGAAGGGAACTCACTCTGGTCACCTGGAACTAGGACTTTCTGAGATGCAGCAACTACAGAAGATCGGGAGTCCGAATTGTCAGAAGACTTTCCGGCAACAATCTTCCCTACAAATGAACAGCAAATCAGCTTCACATCCTTGTAATATGTAGGCATTTATGATTTGAATTAAACAAGACCGACACTTCCAAAACATACCAGCTGATTAAATTCATCTCCTAATTAAGACAAGGACCATTTAATTATGTGTTATGAACATTATGTAATTAGTCCTACACCATCGCAACGTCCGATAATTTAAAAAATTAAAAACAATAACAAAAAAGCTATTGGTATGATTATCCAGTTATAAACAATGTACTTTTCCTTTCATCTTCTCAAATACAACTATCCAATCCACAGAAAAAGAGACACCCATTAACTTTTATTTTTTCAAAAGATGAGCTCATATTACAACCAATCACTTAATTTATAAGTTCTATTCTACCATTAAAGAATTAGAGAAACTTTACAAATCGACTCCCAAAGACCAATAAAATATCTAAAATGATTGTTCACACACACACCACTACAGACCTGGGCAAAACAATTAAATTTCACAAAATCAAAGTCCCACTCAAATTGATATCTATGACCAAAAAAAAAGTCTGCAACTTACTATACAGCAACAAATATTTTTTTTATCACACAAATCACAAAACTAAATACACAAGAACAAAACATGTTCACCCAAGATAACAAACTCAATGTCATCATGAATTAAAAAACAAAACAAATGCATAAATATTCTTCAAATGCATATATATGTGTGTGTAGAGAGAGAGAGAGAGAGTACGGGAAGAAGTGTGGTTCTTGAACAAGAGCGACAGATTAGTATTCTTTCGGTCGCCATGAGAGCTCGATCCAGAGGACTTGTACACGAATGGCGCAGAAGGGAGTCGAATCCCAGACATAGTGTACACCATTTCCTAGGGTTTCACACACACAGAGAAAGAGAGAGAATTTTGAAACAGATCTAAGAAGGTTGGTTGTATATTGGTGAATTCATTCAAGGAACCGTGAAAGAGAGTGATCACGAGAAGCCAGTCCACTGGGGATGATAGTGTGTGGGATCCACCATAGTGTGTGGACCTCCACCTCACGTGGGGGTGTTTTGCTCAAGATCAGAAACGAAAGGCTACATCGACTTGTGTGGGTGTGGTATTCGAGGGAACTGGGAGCAGCGATCTGCTGTGAATTTATGGAGACTTTTTTTTAATCTTTTTTTAATAATTTGAACTGTTCATATTGTAGAGTTCATTGAGTATATCATTTATGTAAAAAATCATATTAATCAGAAATCCGTAATCTCATGATCAGATTTAAATTGTTTTACAAAAATTATTAAGATAATGTCAACGGTTTATTTTTTAAAAAAATAAATATACTCTTGTTATAAAGTTATATATTTTCAATCAATTTAATTTTTTATATGAATAATCAATTCAGCAAAATTTACAATATCAACGATTTATATTATTAAAAAAAACTAGAGAAAAATCTTCACGGACTCACAACATATCACTGCTGTAATTTAGTCACAGCAGCCTCCCAGATGCCATCTTTCGAGTTACTTTCCGGAGAAGTATATTCCTAGCTTTATACTAAAATCTTAAAAGGCAACCTTTTGAGTTCCGGGTGATTTTCCGCTACAAATATATTTAGGAATCCGGCCTTATAATTTATAAAAAGTTAAAAGTCAAAAAAATATTAAGGGTTGGTTTGGGATGTTCTAAAAAAATATATTTTTTGACTTATTAGCTTATATGGACTGGGTTTGGGTTAGATTTGATATGATGTGTTAGAGAGGTGATGTGATTTAAATAAGATGATGTGACTTAAATAAGATAGTGACTTTTTAACTTTTTGTATTATTTAGTAAATGCCAAACTTGACCTAAAAATGTTAAAAAGTTTATATTATTTGAGATGAACTTAATAATTTTGTTCCCTGAATTTAATTATTCAAAAGTCAAAAAATTAATAAGGATAGAATGATTATTTTAATTTTATTGTAATATTTTATTACATATCTTTTTGTAAAAAGTTAAAAAGTTATCTCAGACATATATTTTTTTTTTTTTACTTTTTTAGTTAAAAAGTCAAAAAATACACTTATATAATACATCCCAAACAACCTTGTATTTGTAATTATTATGTCCACATCTTATATACGAATAGAATTTTTTAGGCAGCGTTTGGTAGAAATTTAGAATTAGGATTTGATAATAGAGTTGTATTTTGAGTTTATAAGTTTTGAAATTGTTATTTGAGTATGAAAAATTTGATTATGCGTTTGAAAAGAGTTTTGAATTGAGTTTGAAATTTTTGATGTGATATATGATATTTAATTCAAAAACTTACAACTCATAGTCAAATATACAATTCAAAATTTTATTCAAAACTCATAAAAATATTTTTAAAAAATTGAAAATTATTTTTTATTTAAAATATAAAAATAATAGGTGCAAAAAAAAAAAACGAACATTGTTCCGGTCAACTGGTTGGACGACCGGCTGAACGTTCGGGAGGATGACCAGATAATGTGTTTTCAAAGGTGAGTGTGGAATCAATTTTTGAAAATTCTAATCAACCACCACACTCAAACCAAGGGATGGAATTGAGTTTCGAAAGCCTTACCAAACATAGCCTTAGTTTTTAATTAGTCAACGAGTTAGCATGGGTTAATTTTATTTTAAAAAATTAAAACCATATCTCATCCGTAAGTTCAAATCTTATGGGTCAAAATCAAATTGAACCATTTATATATTTTTTATTAGACTTGTATTATTAAATTCTACATACTTATTTTTTCTTTTTTAATAATTTACATAATCAAATTAATTAATACTATTAAAACAATCAAATTAAAGTATAAGTTTATTAAATTAACAAATTATGACAATATTATATGTAAAAAGTTGAGAATTATAAAGATATCAGTTGGCATTGTCAAATTTAATTTTAACAAATTATATTTTGTGTATTTTTAAAGTATAATTTACAAGGATAATATAGCCTGTCAAATTTTTTTTTTTAATAGAATAGTATTGTTTTAATGTATTAAAATTAAATTTAACAGTATTTTTTTTTTTGTTTTGAATATATTATATATATTAGCGTATGCCCGTACCTAAAAACACAATATAAATAAACATTTCTTCCATTCTCCTCCTCATTATTACATGCCAAGAGGAACTCACCTTTCTCAAACTACCTAAAACTCTCCTATTCTCCCTACCAATAATGGCAACAAAGCTATAAAAAAATTAAATTTAAGATTGCAATTAAAGAAAGGCAATCAACATCATTAAGCATATCCTAGAATATAATAATTGCATTCCACGAGGCAATACAATGAAGTATTAACATAATTATCATACATTCAACATCATTAAGCATATCCTAGAATCATAATAATTGCATTCCACCAAGGCAATACAACGAAGTATTAACATAATTACCATACATGTAAAACTATTGTAGTTTTCACTACCCCTTCCAATAATTGCAACAAAGCTATAAAAATTTTCAATTCAAGATTGCAAATAGAGAAAGGCACTCAACATCATTAAGCTAATTGAAACAAAGCTATAAAAAAATTCAATTCAAGATTGCAATTAGAGAAAGGCAGTCAAGATCATTACGCATACCACAAAATCATAATAATTGCATTCCACCGAGGCAATACAATCAAATATTAACATAATTACCATACATGTAAAATAACTACAGTCTTCAATACCCAACTAATTAATCAGCAAAAATTAACAAAGAAAACACAACAAAACAACACCAAATCAACACAACCGACCGAACAAAACTCCAATTTACCCAGCTAAAGCTGGTCGCTTTTGCTCCGGTTGGTCATCGTCACTGCCCTCCAAATTCTACTTCCCTCTACTCATAGAGTTCATCCTCTCCATGGTCTACATTACCTTCAATTTGTAGAACCCCTCAAAATTCACAGATCTACAACACAGATTCCCCCCAAAAAAACCCAAAAACCTTAACAATCAAACACACGAGGTTCCTGTTCACGGATCTACAAATTTAGCTAAAAAATGAAAGAAAGTGAGAGAAAGTAATAGTAATTGAAGGATTGGTGATGGTCTAAACACATATCTGTATGTGCATGATTGAAACCAAAATAAAATTAAAAAAAGTAAAATAAAATTATTCAACAACAAGGAATAAAGCATTATTAGCTAAAAATATAAATATAATATAGATTGTGAACTGCCTTATCCACCCCTTTCAACTGCACTGAAATGAGACCCTCAATACCAAGCCAAACTTTTTTTCCCCCTTACCGATAGCATTTCCAAAACAGCGTCAATCTGCTTCTAGGCTTGACAGATACAACAATCTAATTTGTCAAGCTTCCACAAAAGATTCCCTAGATTGGGATGGTGATTCCGTGCCATAGTTCTTTCAGCTCACCTTTAACCAGACCCAAGATAACAACCAACCTTGAGATACAAAAAAATTACTCCCTCCGTCCCAAAATATTAGTCCCTTATTCCATTTTTCATTGTCCCAAAATTTAGTCCATCTTCAAAAATCAAGTACAAAAATAATTAAATTTCCTATTTTGCCCTTCTTTAAATTAATAAACAATATAAAAAGTACAATTATACATTGATATTCCCAAAAAATGTACTATCAAAGGATAATTTTGGAAAATCAACTTTTTTCAAAAGCAATAATTGTACTACCAAAAAAAGTTGGATTCCCCAAAAGGAACTATTATTTTGGGACGGAGGGAGTAAAATAAATCAAAACAGAACACAATTCCAGAGGTCTCTCTCTCTCCCCAACATTTTCTCTGTATTTTGAAACTGTTATTTCCTAATGTACACCCTTCAAAATTAATCAAACAATAAGTCATTGAAAAAGAAAACTCTCCTTTAAAAATATCATCTCTTCTATCATTACAATCTGCTTCTCCTCAAATTTTCATTGCAAAATCAATAAAACATTGTGATCCATTGACAAACTCTCTATCACTTTATTTCTCTATCTATAATTACATTTTGATATCAACAAAACAGAACACATATTTTGAAATTGTCATTTCCTAATATATACCCTTCAAAATCAATCAAACAGTAAGTCATGAAAAAGAAAACTCTCTTTTAAAAAAATCATCTCTTCTATCATTTCATTGCAAAATCAATAAAACATTGTGATCTATTGACAAACTCTCTTTCACCTTCTTTCTCTATCTATAATTACATTTTGATATCAACAAAGCAGAACACATGAAGCATTTGACCCCCTTGAGGTCACTCAGTATACCCTCAGTACCAAAAAGAAATGACAATTTCTATTTACATTACATTAATAAAACAATTCACACCTCAATTAAATGTACAAAATAGGTAAAATAGAGAGTAAGCCATTGAAGGATTCAAAATAAATAAAAGAAGGCACAGTATAGTAGATTAAATAAAACAAAGCTGAGAGGTTAAATTGGGAAAATGCAGAGTAGTGTAATACAATACCAAATGGCAGAGTCGCACTTCTTAGATTTGTGACGACCACCGATTCTTCCCAAAGCGTAATTGATGATCTCTTGGTTGAGTCGAATTTAAACAACCATAAAAGATGCTTGTTACGTCCCAAGTAACATACAACAAACAAACCTAGCCAAAAACAAAAATAGCCATCAGCCATACTATACAACAGCTGAGTTTGAAGGAGGAAATGAAAGAATACTGAAATTACCTTGCGAGTGCGAGTGCGAGTTCGACCGAATACAACAGCGACCATAGGAAACTAAAAAACAAAAGCCAAACAAATATACTTGCAAGTTCCAATATCTATTGGTCAGTTATCACATCAATTTCAATCTACAACATGTTTTTATAACTTTTAAAACCCTAGGCACAAAAGCTTAATTTAAAATTTCATGGACAACATTGAAAAATTCTCTCTCTCTCTCTCTCAGGGATGAGATTGTATTCATGAAATTGAGGAATTAAGAAGAGTTTACAATTCATGACATAACTAATAAAATTAAAAGAAGGTACAAAATTTGATATGAGCAAAGAGTAAATTGGGCCTTTGGATTAAACAGTTTGGGAGTAATAAAAAAATGTTCTATTTTTATTTTTTAATACATCTGTTAGTTGGATCACCTAATTTCTTTTCAACAGCAAGATCTGAATCCTCTGTTATAAACCCAAAAACTTAAACGGTTACAGAGAGAGTTATATAATATGATAATCCAATCTACATTTTAGAGAGAGAGAGAGAAGGGTTTTACTTTTGGGTATGGCAAGGGTTTTTGAGAGAGAGAGCTTCTTGTCTGGGATTGGGACTAGACTTTTCTCAGCTGGTGTGGCCGTCGGATTAGCTTCCGATTCAACTTTCATTGGCCACTAGGGACTCTACTGTTGCTACTCTCTCTCTTTCGCCTTTCGTTGAGGAGGAAAAGGATGGGTGAGATCGTTTTGTTAAAGCAGAAGAATAGAGAGTGAGAGAAATAGAGAGGGAATGCGGGATAGTCGCAGAGTTGGATCAATGGCGACAATGATGATGAGCAGCGGCGGCGGTGGTGTTTGGTGAAAGATGAAGAAAGGGAAAGGTAAGAATAAGAGATCAGGTTTTTTTATTTATTTATTTTGAAGAGAGAACGTAAGAGAGAACATGTAGAAAGGGAGTTGAAGAGACGTGTTTGGGCAGACGTGAGAGAGAGAGAGAGAAAAAGAGAGCAGAGAGTGTTTGGACGGAGAGAAAAATTGATCTTAACTGTTAGTTATTGATTAGGAATCATCTTAACCATTCAAATGAAATGTATCTCTGATACATTTTTATACATTTTCAAAAACAATCCGGCTTTATTATATAGATATATATATTTTGGATGAGATAGTTTCAATCGGGCAAATGGGATGGTCGGATTGAATTTACCCAGGTTGGATTGTACGAGCCGGGTTCATGAGCGGACTCAGGTTTCAAACCTTTGTTCAAAATCCAAAATCATCTTCTATAGAATGAGATAGGCTAGGCAGTCAAGCGAGTTGGGACGAAGCATGGGACGAGTTGGACATAATACCGGATTTTACCATTTGATGACCCCTAGATATATATTATCATGGAGCCATTAACCATTTTGGGTTTTTTTTTATCAGTAATGCTACGGACTTAGACATAAAAATTTTAAAATTACCTATAATTTCACATCAATGACCGGGACTCATTTCATATGTGGACCTTATACTTCATCAATTCAATCTCCACTATACATACCCATTTCTAGATAATTTCTGGGCCACAAATTATGGGATCCTAGCTTTTTTGTTTTTTTATTTAAAAATTTAAAAATTAGGTTGCTTAATTTTCAGAATTGGTCAAAATGTATTTGCAAAATACATTTTCATGAAAACGCATTTTTCAAATACGTTTTCTATTGAAACTAAAAATAATATTAATTAATTTAAAAAGTTTGCTTTGTAAATGCATTTTCTTAATTAGAAAGTGTATTTACAAAATACGTTTTCAATATAATTTTTTTAAAATAAAGCTGAAAACGTATTTTTGTAAATATTGTGAAAACATATTTAATCATAATTTTTTTTTGTTGTAAATGATTAATAAAAAATTGAAATCATAATTTTTTAACATGAAAAAACTAAAACAGAATACACACGTTTTTTTTTTAAAAAACAAAGAATGCATTAGGTTTTTTTTCTTTTGTTTCCCAAATAAAAAAATTGTGTTGAAAGCAACAGTAATAAAATAATGAAAGTGTTTTGTAAACACGTTTTCAATATAAAAAGTCTTTTTCTATTTTTTTTTAAATGCAAAGCGTTAAAAAAAATAAGTTGAAAGAGAGATGAACGATGGTGAGTGAGAATCAGTGATAAAAAAAAATGTGTATAACGATAATAAGATGCAACACTATATATATAAAATGAAAGAGTGATTTTAACATAAATATAAAAAAAATATGTTGAAAGCAAAAATGCTTTTTTTTTTTAAATTTTATTTTTAAATTATATTGAAATTGTATGTCATAAATAAAAAAATGTATCTACAAAATAAACTTTAACTAATTATTTAAAAAAAATAAAATCATATTTTATGAAATATGTTTTCTATTTCAACTACTTTCTATTAATTATTTTTTTAAAAAAATTATGATGAAAACGTATTTACAAAAATACAACACCATTAAATATTTAAAAATTAAATAAAAGTGTATTTACGAAATATGTTTTCTATTTTAACACGCTTTCTATAAAAAAAAAATTTAATTGAAAATTATTATTTTTAAAAAAATTATGATGTTTTATATTTTTTTTTTCTATTAATTGTTTTAAAAATTGTAAAATACGTTTTTAGTTTCAACAGATTTTATATTAAATTTATTAAAAAAATTACGATGAAAATATATGTTTTCAGTTTTCTATTTTTTTTAAAAAAAATTATGATTTTAGTTTTTTATTAATTATTTCAAAAAATAATTTATGATTTCACAAATTATGAAAATGTATTTATAAAATATGTTTTCATCTTTTTATTAAAGAAAAAAAGCATCCTGATTTTAGCTTTTTTTATTAATTATTTTTAAAAATTATGTTGCAAATACGTTTTCACCCATTCTAAGAATTAAATTTAAAAGCAACCTAATTTTTAATTTTGGAAAAAAAAAAAAAAAAAAGAAGCCCAAATAAGTTAAAGGTCCTTCTATCATGTCTACGTCACTAAAGGGTTAGGCGGCCTAACACAAGCAAGACTTTTTTCTGGATTTAGGGGTGTAATAACTGCCCAAGACCTACGCATGGCCCAACTAGGCCCAAAGCCCGGCTGTAATGCCTGGAAAATAATAATCATAATTCTTTCCACGATATTAATTAAATAACATGTGTCGAAATAATTGGCTTCCATTCGTATGATCCCATTATATAAAAGATAACACATGCAATTATATATTTATAAGTCCTAATCCTGAATTTATAGCATATGTCACAAGTCAATGATATGAAATAAAAGTTAAACAAATATATAAATGCTCTAGTGGCTACAACGTTCCAAGACGATACTTGGTTATAACAAAAGTAAATTTAAACTCAATACACTTAAAGCCCTAGGTTTGTACAAAAATAAATACAACAATAACAAAGCAAGAAGCTCTTGACTCCAAGTTCTCCCAAGCTACGGCCTTGGTAGAGGCATATCCTCAACACCTAAAAATGATTTTTCACATAGGGTGAGCCAAAGCCTAGTAAAGATACTCAAAACAATGTGTTAAGTATGTAACAATGCTCAATGCAAATGGATGATAAATTAGTTTCAATTCTCCTAATTCTCATGCAATTTCTACAACAATCATAGTTAACCTCCATCGATAGCCCAAAACAGATATCTCTAAATAGATAGATAATTTCCAATAAAGATAAATTTTTCAAAATTTTAAAATAGGAGTGATAATGCATATCCAACTCCACCATCATCATCATCATCATTCTAATTTCAGAAAACCCAACATAATTTTCATTTCCTCTTTAAAAATCCAATATTCACATTTTAGGACAAAATCTTTTTTTCTTTATAAATCAATTCCAAGGATAAAAATCCATCATTTTATCACAACTCAATCACATTTACAAACCCACAATCATATTCAAGAACCTATTTAAAAACCCCTCTTTTGATTTTTAAACCAAAACCCTAGATTTTGTTCAAAAATCCTCAAATCACAATATTATTCAGAAAAGCAAATAACCAAGTTAAAAGTCATACAAAAGTGTGGAGAAATCCCTATCTCAAAGACAAGGATAAAGAAGAACAAGGGTTGAAATTTGACGAAGCCGAAAACGAATTTTGTTTCGATCAAATAGAAGCTCTTGCCATGCTCTACTCTTTTTCCCAAAGGACAATGGTGTAGAAACCAACGAATGATAGTGTATTTGAGGTTTAAAAATGGTTTCTAGAGAGAGGAAGAAAATCTGGGATTTTAAAATGTTTAGCGAGAGAGAGAGATGAAAAAGTGATCCAAAAAGTAACTTTTACGAACTGATATACGCATAGACTGCTAGAGCGCATGAATGATCGCTCGAGCGACCAAACACAAAACGAAGACACTACTCGAGCGCTGAAATGGTCGCTCGAGTGCACAATGCACTCCTCCCAATAGTTCAGACCTGTAAAAGTTTGCTCGAGCGCAAGAAACGTCACTCGAGCACAGATATTCAACTCTCAATAGTTTTGCAGACTGTAAAAGACTGCTCAAGTGCAAGAAGTTTTGCTCGAGTGAACAAGGAAAATTCTAGGCAATCAACTCTTTGAAAAACGAACTCCTAACATGTCTCAAATGCAACTACAATGCTCACACAATCCAATTTAACAAGGAATAAGATGAACAAGGACATGAATGGATCTAAGACAAGTAATCCCAGATCCAAAACAATAAACGGGTCGGGTCTAAACCAGAATCGTTATACTAGCCTGGCTTGATCTCCTAGACTAGGGCCTGGGCTGTGCATTTTTTGCCCAAGCCCGGCCCGAAAACCTGGCTTGAAAACTTGGATCTAAGCTCCTTTGGGCTGCCCAGGTGAGCTGGCTGGCTGGCCTGACCCCCCAAGCAACGATCACATTTTCAAAAACCTCTCAAACTGTCAAATGACCACTGCCCTAATGGCAAAAAAAAAAAAATTTTATATTTTTTCCCTCCATCCTTTTACTATAAATACACCCAGCCCATTTCATTTTTCTTCACAAACAAATCTCTCAACTATCATTCTCTTTCAACTCTTAAGTCTTTTAATCAACTTTCAAGTATCATTTTTAAGTGACAATTGCAATTGTAATTGTGCAAGAAGAAACTTTTATCAGAAGAAATTAATTTTTGTATCACATTCATCATTTAGTAACATTAATTGTTTAAATTAATATTTATTAGTTATTCATTTTTACATTAATTGTTAGTTAATATATATTTCTTGTTTTAATTGATATTTATTAGTTACTCACTATTTTAATTAATTGTTAGTTAATATATGTTACTTTACTTGTATTAACATGGATCGTAATGTTTTTGTCGATATTGATGAATATACACATCATGAATCAATTGATTATTTTGCTATTCCTAGCCCTCCTATAACAACATCGTCATTATCTCAGGGCCAGCCTAGTGTTTGGGAGTATTTTGAAAGTATTTGGGGTCTCCCGATAGGGCATTCGGCGTTCTCGACAGCTAAAAGGGACTCTTTTAGTAAAAAAATCAGGTGACTAGCCCCATGTCTTGCTCATGATGAATGGGACCAGTCCATAGTGCAATATGAAAGATGAGCAAATGGTCTAGACTTAACATATTTGATGAAAAACCACTAATCATACAAAAGTGCTAAATATAGATCAAACATGAGACATGGAGTCGCCACCTAATCTTTAAGGAAAAACTAGGAAACTCTAAGTCGAGGGCGAAGGCCACTACTGCCCATCACAACCAAAAGATCTGGTCCAGGAGTATAAGTATGAGGTAGGAAGGTCATGAATTGAGTACCCCCACTCACCCGATCAAAGATCGGCCTCTACTAATTCTTAATATGAGAACTATCAATACAATATGCTCATATAACTCAATTATTAGTGTTATTTTTACTATGTGGGACAAATACGTATAGACCGAATCACGTATTTTAGAATGCTCTAATCTCTTACCATTTGAAAAGGGTTTGGAAGTAGAAATCTCATAGAAAATGTAAGACAACTATCAAACAAAAAGATCAGAATCATTCCAACTTAGGCAATGTAGTCTCCAAGCAATGAGCAATCGCAAAGATATATCACGTAAACACATAGCCTCATGGCCTCATGGTAGCATACTAGGCACAATAAGAAGCAAATACACACGAGATGCAAAAAAAAGCAGAAAGGCTTACCTAGTACTCCTCTACACCATCTCATGAGCGTAAGGGGTTAGAAATCTATGCATGATCCTAGATGTAGTTCCAAATGATATGCAAAGAAGCTAAAAAGAAGGCTTATTGGGCACTCTAACCAAGTGCAACACAAAACATGATCCTAAATACGATAATTTACAAAATGCAAGCACACACATGAAATGAATCCCATGAACCCGATTGCTATTAAGGATGGCATATGGATTATCAAAGAAAGCACACCACATAATGATAACAATATCTACTAAGATGTGAAAATCTGAGCTCAGATGCATCACCCTAAACTAATCATGTGAATGTTATGATGACAACTTTGTAATCAAAGTAAAATAAATAAGCTAAAAATAAGAGAAAGGAGTAAGGGAAGGGAGAAAAGAAACTCATTCCAACACACGTAACATATATATTAACTAACATAATTAAAACCAGAACTCCAACGAAGATAAGGAGGTCCTAACTCTCCTATGCATGGAAACGGGTATAAACTACCCAAATCCATGAAAAAGAGTTTCGAGAGGGTAGGTCCAACTTATCTCCATGAAGGAAACGGTGAATGGGTTTCTCAAAAAATTATAGAATCAAGGTAATAATAAGCACCTTAGTGAGAGTGAGGAGATTCTACCCCTCAAACACATGGAAGGGGGTATAAACTACCCAAATCGTTGAAAAATGGGGTATGAAGAGGGGAGAATCAACTCATTCTCATAAAGGGATGTCATGCATGGGCTTCTATAGTAACAAAAATCAATCAAACAGTAAAGGAGGGAAACTCTAGTGAGAATGGAGAGATTCTACCCTTCTAACACATAGATGAGGGTATAAGCTACCCAAATACATGAAATAGGTAACAAGAAGGGAGATTCAGAGTATTCTCATAAAGGAAGCTGTGCCTGGGCTTCTAACCCATAATAAAGCAAGAAAAACAAGTCGAATTTGGCCAGAGTCTGTATACAAGTCCTAAATCACTACAGAAAGAGGTAGAGAAAGAGATAATCCAACTAATCTATTAACAACAACCCAAAAACAGCCTCAAGATCTCAAGAATATTCGAAAAAATAAAAAGAGAAAGAGATAGAAGATGCAAGAAGTTTAAAATGGCAGTGGGGACTACCTTCGAAGCTAGCAGAAATAGGGCCCAAGCTGGTCACAAGCTCCAATCCAAGCTCCCTCAAGCTGATAAAGATCTTTTAGCTCCAAATCTCCAAGCTAGAAGATGAAAAAGATAGTCCAAGTGCATAGGTATAGAAAATGTGTATAAAAGCTAAATTTCTCTAACGTTTCTCAATTGGCCAACCAACCCTAATCTCTCTAAGAAGAAGGGTCTAAATAGGCTTGGGTGCTTGGAATATGCCATTTGATCCTCAAGGATAAGCATGACATATTCCAAGATGCTAAGGGACACCTTATGAGAAATCTGTTCGGTTGACGTTAATTGGTTTTCACCGAACAAATGCTGTACGACTGACCAAGAATGGCCCATCACATATTCTCAAAAATCTATTTGGCAGAGTAAAAAAGGTTTAGGCATGCTCATCCAGACAAAAGTTGTCCGAATGAGCTTATCCGGACCACAGTTGTCCGTTGTGTTTTTCAAAAAAGTGTCCGACTGACCAAGAGTTGTCTGGCTATACTTTTATCAAAAGGTTTCCCCATTTTCTCATTCATTCACATAGCACTCAAGTCTCAGGGCCAATAAAAAATGGGGTGTCTACAGATGGTATAATTATAATTAAAGCAAAATGTAAACATTATGCAAATTTACTTAGGCCTCGTTTGGGAACCCTCATTTTTAGCCAAAAAGCCAAAAAGTTACTAAATTAGCCAAAAAGCCAACAACCCATACCAAAAAGTCAAAGATTCTCTGTTCTCTCTATTTTTTGCACATCTTTTCGTAAAAAGTCAAAAAGTCATCCCAAACATACTAGTTTTTTTTAACTCATATTTTAGCCAAATAGCCAAAAAGTTACTAAATTAACCTGTTCCCAAACGAGGCCTTAGTACTGTATCAACAAGTGGTACTAGTCATCTAAAAATGCATGCTAATAAGCATTTACAAAGTCAATAATATGATATTAGAACTCAAATGCAATTAGGGAGTTCATTAGCTAGTAATTTGTCTGCATTTTCATATGATCATGTATGTGCACAAGATATGGTAATTAATTATATTGTTAAAAAAGATTGACCTTTTACTACAAGTAAATGTCCTGATTTTGTTGAAATGATTCAATGAGGTTTTGTACCTCAATTTCAAAGTTTTTCAAAAAAATACCATTAGAAACTCGGGGTGTGCAAGGACCCATTTAAACCAACTTACCCGCCCGAATTGACCGACTCGTGGCTCACACGGACGGTTTCGAAGCTATATATGGTCAGCTACGGTTATGAAATTGTTACATTCATGGGTTTTAGTTCGAGTTACGGGTGCGAGACTGATGAAACCGCTTCACCTGAACCAATCCGATAACATCTCTTAAAATCTCATCTGTGACGCCCTCAAAATTAAACCCATAATATATAAAATTAACATGCATCTTTATAAGAAAACAAGAGTCTTATTCCATTCATCAGAGTAAACTTATTAAAAGACATTACATGTAATAAAGAAAGTAAATGCCCTATGGGCTTACATCTTTCCAAGCCAACACTCGGACACAAAAATATGAGTACTAACTCATTTACAAGTTAAGCCCTTGGCTTGAGTCCATACATATAATATCAAATAAAGCAAATAACAACTAATCTAAAATGAGTCTTCAACTCTAAGTCCTCCCAAGCTAATTCCTTGGAGGTAGCCCATCACCTGAACCTGAAAATGATGTTCCCATATAGGGTGAGCCACAGCCTAGTAGAAAAATACTAAACCAAGTATAAGAATTAACTAAAGCAGTAGCATTCGATAGTTGGTCAATCACAAGATAGTCAATTACATCAATATACAATTTCATGACACTAATGTCTATGACACATTTCACTTCCCAATTATACGGATATGGCTCAGAACCTGGCCAAATAACTCAACAGGGGTTTCATCTCTTATTAAAATATTACCAATTCAACAGGGATAACAAATCAAGTTAAACCTTTCTTATATCATAACGGATACACATGTTAGTGATGTATCAATCTCAATCAAAACTCACTTCCATACTTCCCAATTAATACACATTTTAGTGATGTATCAAACCAAACAACAAATAATCCAGTAGATAAGCATAAGAGCTATATCAAAACTGTAATGGGCGAGCATATGAGCTGCGACCCTGGGTTCATCCCCTATCTTCCCTTAAACATTAACCGGTTTAGAGGTACATCCCCTATCTTCCCCTAAACCGTGGAGTACATCCCCTATCTCCTTCCATACACAATAATGCATATAAACACAGAGTCATATACACATTAATTCAATACATAAATTTAATGTATTATTCCAACCTTTATACACAATATCCTAATCAATTGATTAGTTTCAGTTTTCCCTAATCCACATGCATTGTCTACAACAATCATGACTATCCTCCACCGATAGCCCAAAACAGTTATTTCTAAACAGGAAATAAATGTCTCAACACATATATAATCTCAATTTCAAAGCTGAGTGGTTAAATTACCCAACTACAACATTTAATCTCATAACTTCCCAATATCATGAATTTAATCAATTTCTACACCTTTTCCAAAATTAATTATATGAATTAATTTTATTACAACAATTAGGGCTTTTTAAATTATAAAACAAACCCTAGCTTTTCTCAATATTACCAAATAAACCCAACATATCAGAAATACCAAAACTTAGGATTAAAACCTATAAGATGGAGTAGGAAATCCCTACCTCGAAGAAATTAACCCGAATGAAGAATACGAAGATGAAGCCCCAAACTCCAAAGTGCTCCAACCACCAAAGTTCAGATTAAACTGAACCCTCGACTCACACTCTCTTATTAACAAAGCAACTAGGGTAGAATCACACTCTAAATAGATCAAATCTAAGAGAGAAGATGTAGGGAGAGCGAAGTCGGACCTTACGGTTTGGAATCCAAATAGATAAAAAAAAAACTGTTTAAAAACCCGCTGCTGCCTATATAAACTGAACAGGTCGCTCGAGCGAAGAACTTGGTCGCCAGCGACTAACACATGAAATCCATGCTCGAGCGAAGAAAAGCTCGCTCGAGCCAAAAACTCGCTGCTTCAGGTCGCAACCCAGAAGCTCGTTCGAGCGAAAAAATGCTCGCTCGACGAAGAACTCGAAAACATACACGTCGCTCGCTCGAGCGAAGAAAAGCTCGCTCGAGCCAAGAAACACAACTCTCAGGTCCTAAGCCCAGACGCAGACTCTCGCTCGAGCGACCAAACCCTGGCTCGAGCGAAGGACAAAAACAACAGCTCGCTCGAGCGACCAACTCCTCGCTCGAGCGAAGGTCCAAAATCTGACAGCAACACTTGGTTTTCCAACCCAACCAACCTGTAACAAACCTGCCCAACACAACCCATAACTCAAAATAAGGAATTAAAGCAACAACAACAATAAATAACAACTGAATCTACGAACATAAGTCCGGGTACAAACAACCAAATGGGAAAAGACCGGGTCGCTATATTATCCCTCCATATTTACACTTATCCCTAACCTCATGTCAATGGCTGATTCTTTTGAGATTCTCAAGAAATTACTCAAATTAATTTTCTTTTTGGAAATAACAAATCAACTTTTTACCTCCTGCATTTTCTCTCATCTCTCATCTTTTTTCTCTCCATATACCTATCTCTTAAAGCTAGGTTTCTCTATAATCTTCTAATATATTTTCAGAAAACACTTGAGAGACTCTCTCTCTCTTTCTCTCCCCCTCCCGAAACCCTCATATTTCCTAATGAAATTCATACTCTCAAATCCTCTCTACGATTCTCTCTTTATTTTGATATCTTCTTTGGCCTCCCTTGATCTCTCTCTTTCAAATCTCTTTACTTGTTGATTGATGGTGTCGGACAAGCTTTGATCAATGGAGGGCTGTGGACGGTGATGCGATGAGAGACATCAATTTTAATAGTGCATTTTCTAATTTATGGTGGGATTCGATGGGTCTCATCTCTTTTTCACTCTATCAGATCTCCCATGTGTGTGTGTGAATTGTGTTTTTTTTTTTAAGTTTATTTTTCCTCTCAGACCTGTAATCAACAATTTTTGACTGCACTCTATGTATTTTTTTTTTATCATCAAGGCTTATTATACGTAATTTATTCTATTTTGGGGAAATAATTCGGTTTAAAATGAAACCAATGTAACCGACAGGAAAATTGAATTAAAGAGCGGACAGTTTTGATCATGCTTTTGGTCGAACGCGGGTGAACATATATGAAATTCAATGTGCTCAATTCGGATGACAGATCAATGGTCAACCAGACCCAACATGACCCGTGTACACCCCTACTAGAAACAAGATGTTAAAGGAAATTCATGATATTAAAATTAAATTATTTAACATTTTTTAAGATTTGAATGGAAGAGTTTATTTAACATCTGATATGTGGAAGTCAAATCAAGATTTAGAATATCAATGCATCACTGCACATTATATTGATAATGACTGGAAATTAAATAAACGAAATTTTTTTATTTAAATTAGTTGAGCTTCTATACATTGATAAACAACTTGGGGTAGAAATAAGAAATGTATTATCAGTGGGCTTTGCAAAATAAAATATTTACTATTAGTTTAAATAATGCAACATATTACAATCAAACTATAGTGCATCATGAATCAACTTTACAATTACCTCTTCATGGTGATTTATTTCATATTCGTTGTTTTGTTCATATTTTAAATTTGATTATTAAAGAAGTTATGAATGCATATGAGGATTTTGTAGTGATAATAAAACAAGTGGTTCTTACTATTAATATCTTTACTCATCGAATTTTATCATATAAAAAACTATGTCAACAAGAAGGTTTGAAATGTAGAAAATTACCTTTAGATATAGACACTAGGTGAAATTCAACGTATGATATGTTAAAGTTAGATTTAAAACAAAGAAAAGCAATAGATCTTCTTCTTCTTCTTCTTCTTCTTCTGAAACAAATGCAATGACAGGAGTATTGAAACCCAACTATACTCTTCATATGTGACTTCATTCCTCTCAATATTCTTTGCAGCACAAATATTTTTCAAAGCTAGATTTAATGTGTGCACCACACAAGGAGTCCATAGAATATGAGGGAATTGAGCTTCAATGAGTTGTCCGGCTGCCTTACAATTAGGAGCATTATCCATGATGACTTGAACCACATTACTTGCCCCAACCTCATTAATCACTTATTTCATCAAATTTGCAATGAAATATTTGTCTTTAATTTCTTCAGAACAATCAACTGTCTTAATGAACATAGGCCCACTTTCACTCACTGCCATAAAATTAATCAAAGGCCTTCTTTGAGAATCACTTCAACCATCACTAACAATGCTCACCCCTTTTTCCTTCCATGTGCTCCTAATTGGTTGCAACAATTTATCAATGTTTGCCCTCTCCTTTTGGTTCGTAACAAATTATAACCGGGAGGCAAATATCCAAGAATATTATGATTTGTAGCAAATATGTAAGAGCTAACATAGTAAGGATTTCTTGCAAGATTAAATGGTACCCCCCCTCCCCCGCGGAGTAGAACATCCTAGCAATTTCAAAATGCAATTGCTCTCTATTCTTTATGCTGAATGCTTTCTCACTAGCAGTCCCACTCCCATTCCCACTCGCACATGTTCTCCTCTTCTTTGATTCATAAGCATAACTACTACCCATTAATACACTAGAAGGAGGCAATGGTACATTTTTGGGATGAGCATTTTTAATTCTCAGTTTAGCAGCATCATTCTCATTTTGCAGTTGTGAAAGTTTTTGACTTGTAACTTTCTTACACGCGTCAATTCCCTTTCCTGGGAGTTTTAACAGGTGTGCCCTTACTCTTGTATATGAACATTTGAAAATATTATTACAAAAATTACATTGTAATTAGTAATTTCCTCCTCATTCCCCAGGTTTTTCTAATTTAGTTATATACTTCCACAATGGTTTGTTCTCATCAAAATCATCATCAGGTATATCATTAGAACTACCACCCGTAGTAGCCATTGTTTCAGAATTAAAAATTGGTTCCTGTAATAAAATTAATAAACACACATTATTAAAATTAACAAAACTAATCAAAAAAATTTATATACTTAAACAATAGAGGCACACAGAGAAAAAAGAAAATAGAAAAAAAAAGAAGAAGATCGAGAGAGTGAGAGAGAGAGAGAAATAAATGTTACACTCAGTAGTCACTCACCATATAAAAGAAAAAATATAAAATAAAAGAAAAAATAAAATAAAATGAGACAGAGAGAGGGTAACTGCAAGAGAGAGAGAGAGAGAGAGAGAGCGATTGAGACAGAGAGATCGAAGAAAAAGAAGAAGATCGAAGAAGCAGAAGAAGAAGAAAAACGAAGTAGAAGAAGAATGAAGAAGAGCAGCGAAGGTGTACCTTAGATAACGAGTGATAAGCGACGACGGACGACAAGCGATGAGCGACGACGGACGACGAGCTACGAATGACCGATGACGAGTGACCAGGTCTTCTTTCTTTCTCTTCTGTTCTCTATTTCTCTTATGTTCAAACTCGATTTAGGGCAAATATTGTTTTGTTTTTGTTTTTTTACAAATCAACCCCAAAGAAGTTTTTGTAAATTATGAAATTGACCCCGAACGTGTCCGGATGTAAAAAAAAAAAAAAATGGGACACTCTCTGCTACGTGTCGGACATGTGTCCACCGCGTGTCCGTGTCCTATAGGTGTCCAACACTGGTACGGAGCCCTCGGAGAGATGTCCGTGCTTCATAGGTGGTTAGGAAGGAGTGAGAATAGAGAAAAAATGATTGATTGATGTGTAATAGAGAAATAAGTAATTTTGAAATTTTTTTGAGAAAATTTGTAACCAAACATGTTTTTGGAAATTTTCTTCCAAAAACATGTTTCAAAATACAAACCAAACACACCCTAAGAAATCCCTCTGTTTATAGAAGACAGAATCATGATAACAACCATCGCAAGCTCTGCCATCCCATTAAACGTCACATTCATAAGACTGAAGAAAAGAACTCTAAAAAATTTTCCTCCATCTACTAAGGTGCCAGATGGCATTGTTTCCCAAAAGAACATAGTCATGGCTATCATGACATAATTGTTATCTGAGTAATCTTGAACAGATGTACAAAACTGTTACGCTTCATTAGCAACCACTCTCTATCAAAGCATGCCTTGAAGAGTTCCCTTTTGGAGACACCATACTTTTTTTGTCACCAATGCAGCTAGGTGGGCTCTTGATTTATCCTAAGGAACACTAAGATCTATTTCTAGTTGTTGACCAATATGAAATGAGTTGAAGGCCTCAGCAAATTCAGAAACTGAGACATATATGTAAGGTTTATTCTTCCTGAACCAATATTGTTCTTGATCCTTTTTGGAAGTCACTTCTTGTGGAAAGTTTGCAACTTTTTTTCCTTTCTAGGCATTTGAAACCCATGACTTCAAAGAAATCGAGGATATCTTTATGTGGAACTTGATAAACAATTTGTTCTTCTGCAAATAATATGATGTCATCAAATAGATTATAAGTCTCTGGACCTGGCTGCAAGAGAGAGATGATCATGGTCACATCCATTATATGAACCATTTGCCTCATGAACTTGACAATTTGAAAAGTGGTAGAACTGTCCAACCAAGTTGATATCTCATCCAGAAAAAGAGCTTTTTCTGGTCTAACTAACATCTCTCCTGAATTCAGTTAAACCAAAAAGGTATTACACAGGTGAATTAGCACAACAACAAACTAACAAGAAATAAAAACAATTGATAAACAAATGGTGATGAGGCAATTCAAAATTATGATGAAGCTAGGCTGCTTTTTAAAATAGCAGCACATACAACACAAGTCACCATAATCACCAGCATGTAGCAAAATTGAAGTGGATAGTAGATATCTCGACACAAAATATGTAGAAAAGTATTTACGGCAACTAAAAACTATAAAGCATCTAACAATTAAATAGAACATCAATTTCTTTGTCAATCATATCTATACAAGCATATTAGAAAGCTAAAAACAGATTCAGGGTTTAATGCCATTAAAACTAAAGACAAATGGCATCGCTTCTATAAAGGAAGAATATTTCAATCATGCTTGAACCATTTCTAGAAATCATATGAAAACTAGAAGAATAATAAATATATCCCTTTTTAGATTTGAAAGCATACCAACGGTCACACACTTCTTTTGTCCACCATATATGCCCCTTCTCATGTCATTGCCAACCATAATATCTACACAAATATCGAATCCAAGTATCTGTTATAAGTTTGTTAATAGTAAATTTTTGCTTTTTGTTTTTTTGTTTTTTAAAAAACAGACTCTTGAATTAGAAAAATAAATGTAACAGCTTGAAATCTAATCATTGAACCTTGAGAACATAATTTGTAGCCGAACTAGTTTCTTGGCCTGACACTGCTGTGGCCTTCATAAATGCATCAATATCAGGATCTGGTTTAATTCTTGCTTCTTTCTCTCATCTAGAGAGCTCCACTAGCATTTCATGTCTTGTGCCAACCTCCAAACAGCATCTTGAGAAATCCAATGTCTTTCTTTCTGTCATTTCTCCATAGTGAAGATCATGTTGACTAATGTAAGCGCAAGTCCTTTGAGGAACAAATTCATTAACTCATGACCACTAAAAGCAGAATATATATATATATATATATATGACAACAAAGAGAAAAGAGAAAAGAGAAAAGTGATTTGTATTCAATTCATGTATTTACCATACAAAGCATGGGTATATATATAGGACTATAAGGAGTGCTACAAAGGAAAGAATAAGAAAAGTGAAGAATAAGATAGGAAGAGAATAAGGCAAGATTTGAACATACCTAATAGGGAGGAGCTTATAATCTAAATATGGCATACATAGAATAATATATATATATATATATATTAATAGCCCCCCTCAAACTCAAGATGGCAAGGTAGAAATCAACTTGAGTTTGGAAACCAAATCTTGGAAACGTCCAAGTAGAAGTGTCTTGGTGAAGATATCAGCAATCTGATCAACAGTAGAAATAGAAAGAAGATGTATAGTGCCTTGAGTAACATGGTGGCGAACAAAATAACAATCAATCTCAATGTGTTTGGTTCCATCATGGAAAACCTCATTTTGCGCAATTTGTACAGCACTACGATTGTCACAGTATAGAGGAGTGGCAATAGAAGAAGTAACACCCATATCTGAAAGTAACCAGCGAAGCCAAAGGAGCTCCCGAGCGGTATCAACAAGAGCATGATATTCAGATTCAGTGTTGGAGCAAGAGACCAAGGTTTGTTTCTTGCTACGCCAACATATAAGAGAATCACCCAAGAAGAAACAGAATCTCGTGGTAGAGCGACAATCAGTCAGATCACCAGCCCAATCAGCATCGGAATATGCACGTAATAAGAGTACAAAACTAGAGGAGTAGTGAAGACCATGAAATTAAGTGCCTTTAACATAGCAAAGAATGCGGAGCACAACAGCATAATGTATAGATCGAGAGGCTAACAAAAATTGGCTAAGAAGGTGAACAACATGTGCAATGGCAGGTCGAGTAATAGTGAGATAAACAAGACTGCCTACTAATTTTCATTACAAGGTGGCATTGGGAAGAAGTGTGCCGAGTGTGAAGGTTTGGTTGGGCTCAGAAGAAGCAACATCGGAGAAAGATGTGGCAGCAGTAGTAGTAGTAGCAATAGAATGAGAATGAGCAGCGGATCGATAGTGATAATGGGGTCGAGATTGACCTCCTTTGGAACAATTGTCACGAGGTTGACGATTGGGATTTTTGAAGCAGCCACTTTCATAATGGCGAGGACCAGTCTTGTTGCACCACTTACAAATCCAGATTGTAAATAAACCATGATCAGAGTTATGGCAATAAGTACATGATTAGGCAACGGACGATTTGCTCGGCTGATGAGAAGTAGCAAGAACATTATGAGTCTGTGGAGATTTGAGAGAACCAAGACGCGTTTCTTCAGAAAGGAGCTCGAAGATGGCATGTTCTAAAGTTAGAAGCGGATGGCGGTGGAGAAGAGAAGCTCGAACTAGTTCAAAATCATCCCGAAGAGCCATCAGAAAGGATATCAAGTGTTGTTCATCTCGATATGTGGAGAGCTAATTAGCATCTGCCTTACAGTTCCATTCAAGTTCAAATAGAGACAATTGATCCCAAATGGCATATATCTGGGACAGAAAAACATTGATAGATTGACTGGACTCTTGGCGCATGTGATGAAGTTAGCTAAAAAGTTGATATTGGTAAGCAAGAGCAGTGGTACTATAACGAGTCTTTAGAAAATCCCAGATTTCCTTTGCTGTGTCAAAACGCCCAAATTGACGATTAATGGAGACAATTGAAGTATTACGGCACCATGAGATGACTTGATGATTTTTACTATCCTGATCATCAAGTCGTTCTTCATATTGAGAGGCAAGTTCATCAGTATTTTTAACAGGTTTGATAGTATCACCAGTAACAAGACGCCACAACTTCTTCCTTTTGAGAAACTAGACATGGCTTGAGCCCAAATGATGTAATTAGAACCATCAAGAATGATGGAAATTGGTTGGGCCATGTCAGAATGATCCATAGAAAGCAATAGAAAAATGAAATAAAATAACAAGTTTTTTTTTTTTATTGTGTCTTTTTTTAAGAGGAAAATAAATTAAACAGTGGGAAAAGAACTAAGACAATGAGTAGGGTGAACACTAGCGTAGTGAGGCGCGGCACACATTAGCGTAGTGAGGCACGACGCATCTTAGCAGGAGTGGCACAGAGTCTGGCTGATGCGGAAAGTGCGCTGACGTCAGCGAGCAGGAGGCTGGCGTGTAGGGCTGACGTCAGCAAAAGGGCAGAGGATGCAGAGAAGGTGCGTGTGGCGCGTGGAATTACACACAGAAGTTGATGTGGCACGTGGGAGCGCGTGAAGGGTCGATTGGCCTTGATTTTTGCACCGTTGCACTCCTGGTAATGAGAGGAAGAGTTTTATGTATTCAGAAGTTGATTTTGACAACTTTGGTTACTAGGCAGGTTGAGAAGAATAGAGACGTGTTGCTAAATTGTGTGTAGTGGGTGGACCAGTATTTGTGTATTGCTGGAACTAAGAGGATCAAGGATTTTGACCTAGCTCTGATACCATGAAAGCAGAATATATATATGACAAGAAAGAGAAAAGAGAAAAGTGATTTGTATTCAATTCATGTATTTACAATACAAAGCTATGGGTATATATATAGAACTATGAGGAGTGCTACAAGGGAAAGAATAAGGAAAGGAAATAATAAGGTAGGGAGAGAATAAGGCAAGATTTGAACATACCTAATAGAGAGGAGCCTATAATCTAAATATGGAATACACAAAATAATATTTATATATATATATTAACAACCACAATATGTAACTTTTCCAGATACCTATTCAATACTCAAAGTCAGCAATAGGAAGAAAAGAATGAAAAGGATACATCATTATATAGCCAAACACACTAATTATTAACAAAGATAATTATTGACCAAAAATAAGAAACACACCCTTAGATTCTTATCAAGCTTCCCTGCAAGTCCTAGCAACAATGTTGTTTTCCCCGGGCCTGGTGGACCCAAAAGCAATGTCATCCTGAAAATCATGAAATCAATAATTAAAAACATGAAGGGAGTGATAGAACATAGATTAACATTACCTACTTCAACAAGCAACTAATCGTTGTATTCAATAGAAACAAGGAAAACTGTGTGGAATAATAGTTTCAGCAATATTTGGAATAAAAATAACCAAAAGGTAAATTAGTTTGCATTATTTATTAAAACAAAAAACAGAAATTGAAAGACAATTTTCCCTATATAACTATACAAAATAACATAATTCGAAACATTTTTCCATGTTACCTTCTTATCAATGTCTGAGTACATAGAAAATTTGTATTTTTCACCAGCAAATATTGCTTCAGAAATTTTTTAAACATTCTAAATTTTTTTACATAAGCAATATTACTTCTCCCACTCTATCATGAAAAAAAACACACACACACCTAACATGAAAAATTACCTTGATGGTTTCACTATGCCACTAACGTCTTTAAGTATATTTTTCTCTTCTTAGAAGGGACAAGCCGAAGTAGTCCAAGAGGACTATTGTTCACAAGAGGGAAAAACAATGTCAGTAGTCACCAAAGTCAAGCACAAAACTTATAGAAATGTAAAATTTTCCTCCTATTGTAACATTATTCATGGAACATCAAACAACATGAAACTGATAAATATAAAATAAAGGTAATAAATTTTTCTTGACAATTAAAGCAAAAATTTAGTGCTATCTTTTACTTGTTTGCTTATCAATCTACATGAAGATATGTAAATTTACTGATTCATTTTTATTCCTGAATGGCTTAAATTTTACCTATTCAAAATTTCTTAAGAAAAATGCAATACAAATGGGTAATTACTCCAAGACCCCTTCTAGAGGGGTAGAAGTTCTGCATTTTTATAGTTGAGGTGGTGGAAATATACAAATTCATAATTAAAAATTAAACTGATATTGGCTAATAGTTGAAGGGTATTGGTATAATTAACCCAACATAAATCGTAGGAAAGAATTTCTAAAGGCCTTTATAATTTTCGTATTCATTTTCTTCATTTTTTGTTTTTGTTTTTGTTATTCTTATTCTTAGAAACAAAATAATAGGAGAATTCTACAATACACACTCTTTATCATATGCATCATTCGTTATACTGTTTTCTTCTTTAGTTATGACTAATTTTCTTCTTTATTTATGACATTATTTTGATATGTTTGGTTATGCCTCATGTAGTGTTTAGTTATGACTTTTTCTTTTCTTTTTTTTTTAGTTATGATACAGAAAGTATGAAATTATGTCATTTTCTCTTTTAGTTATAAGGTGCATTTGATACACATCCTATAGTATTTCCTTAATAAGAAGTTAAAAAAAAAATCCATTGTTTTTACTTTTTTATGAAAATAATTTTAAAAAATTCAAAAATAACTTCTTGCCATATCAAAAAAAAAAAAAAAAAAAATCGCAAGAATTGTTTTCAAAAATAGATTGCATACCAAGTTTTTTTTTTGTACTTTTACACAATAAAAATAGGCCCAAGTGTCTCTTTCTAAATAATAATGGCAAATTGTGTAAAACATATGCCTTAATTATGATGTTTGTGATTTTTTATTATAATTTTTGTGGTGTTATTTATGAATTGATGCTAAAATAGTTAATAAAGATTAAAAAAATGTTAAAATAATCAATAAGACAAAATATCATATTTTACATATCAATAAATCACTTTAACTCTCACAACCATCTATTCAACTATAAAAAAATCCACAAATTATTCCAAACATAACTTTTTTTATCTCATCAAATAACTAAAAAGTCAACTAAAATAGCTAAGTGCCCAAACGAGGCCTATAACTCATTGCGGTATTAGTTATGTTGTATTGTAACATTGATCATGAGCTATTGTGATTATTATAATTGAAACAATAAGTCTGGCAACCTAGACTTATCCACCCAGATTTCTGGGTGGGTGGTTGTGTGATGAAAATTAAATTTGTATAGTGTGGGGTCTATATGTAGGATAAATCTGAATCACAAAATGATAATTCTCAATAATTTCTAAATTGATAAATTTGGGTTCATAGTATTACTGTAATAAAAAATGTCTTTGATTATACCTGTTTAGTTATGACTAATTATCTTTTTTAAATTATTATTGAAAAAAATTATAATTACGACAATTTACATATGATTCACGCCTTTTTAGATATGGAAAATGATTTGTCCCCCTAAAAAAGTCCCCCCTAATCCCCTTAATGCCCAAAACGACGTCGTTTTGGGCTTTTTTTTTTTGCCTTGGTTTGAAATTTAGGGAGATTAGGGGGCCAAAAATTAGGGGATGTAGCATAGCCCTTTAGATATATATATATATATATATATATTTTAGAATGACTGATAAATAAATCATATCAAGAAAATTGAGTCTCTTGATACACAGTACAATTGTTTATTCTCTTATTAACACAAATTTTTTATAATTATTCAAATGAAAAAAAAATAATAATAATAATTCTCACAAACATTTAATTAAAAAAACTTATTGGGGTTCTCTTAAATTCAAAATTTGAGCTTAACCATTATGATAGAGTATGTGGAACTCATCACTAGTTATGTTTTAATGATTTGAATAATTCATTTTGTAAAACCTTTTGTGCATATCATTCAAAACAAAAATAAGATACATCCGATAATAGTGGCATTTTTATTTAATCACATTTATCTCTGAAAAAATATATAAATATATTTTTAAAAATAATTATTCATTTTTTTTCAGACAAATGTAATAAAATAAAAACGTATGATTGTTCGATAGATCTTAAAGACAATAAATAAAATAAACTCTATATAATAAATAATTTAAATTATCAAAATCATAACCTTAACATAAAGGTAAAGCTCAGATTTTGAAATTGAGAGAATCTCGTCCTAAAAGAAAAACATACCTCGATTGCGTTCAAGGTGGCATTAAACCGAGCAGGAAGTGCTCTGCTCCCAACATATACATCTCCCTCAATTGACAAATGCTCATACCGCACTTCAATCATCGGAATCTCAATTCCCACTCTGTTGTATCAATCATAACAAAATTCAACTACATCAAACCAAGATTTTTCTTAACCAAAATCTCACAATTCAATTACTCCTATATCCATGTATACATAATAAATATTTATAGAGAGAGAGAGTAAACCTATCAGTCCTGTCCCTGAGAGCATCTCCAACCCACCCTTCATATCTTCAAATATGAAGGATGGTCTCCTCCAACCACCTTCAAATTCATCTTCATTTGGGAGGAGAATGAATTCATCCTTCATATATGAAGAGATGAAAAAATGAAGGCTTCCTTCAAAACACTATTCATTTTGTATTTCTTATTATATTGTAAATAACTTTTAATTTGTAAATTTAATTTTTATAAAATTGACATCATTAAAAAGTATAAAATCATATCTTTAAAATGAGTATAATATTAAATATATTTTACAAAAATTTTAAAATTAAATATTTATTAATGAATAAAAATTACTTTTTGAATAGAGTTTGAATGAAGAAAATGAAGGAAATGAAGGATTGTGGTTGGAGTTTGAATGAATAGTGACTTCCTCTATATTTACTTTTTGAATAAAAAACATTATTTTCATCCTCTTAGTGAGAGTATTGCATTGGAGATGCTCTGAGTCTCTGAAGAGACTTGTCGTTATCATCTTCAACAACCTTGAGTATACTCTCCATCAAGTCCAGATCCTCTCCAGCCTTCTCTCCGGTCAACGGCCAGGATTTAGCCTCATCACCCCTAATGAAATCTACAGCTCAAATTAGCTAACCAAAAAAAAAAAAATGAATTTCTTTTCGCCCAGCAAAACAGAGTTTCCCTCCTATATCTTTCCATTCACTTTTTCCCTCCCTCTTTAGTTCTAGTGAAGCGACGACTCCATCTCGTGACATTGACACCGGCAAACATAGACAGCTCCTTCTCGGTCTCTCTCTCTCTCTCCCCCCCTGTCTGTATCCTTCTCCCTCAACACATCATCCTTACTCCGAAGTTTTCAACCACAAATGCTCTGTACTTCATCAAACTTAAGGTAATATGTTTTTTTCAGTGATTTTTTTGTCAAGATTTGCACTGCTTAGTTTGGTATTTATATCAAGATTTTTCATATATGCAAGGAAAGAAAATTACTGACAGTTATTGTCAGTAATTCAAGACTGGCTTTTTTTTTAGGAATTTTTTGAGCTGAATATGAAGTCAATTTGCATATATTAGCATAATTTTCTTCTCTTGCTTTTGTAAATCAAATTTTTAATTGCTTTCTAAGAACCATCACAATTGATATTTGCAGGAACTTTTATATTTTCTGGTTTGCTTTGAAGTTTTATTTATTTATTTATTTATTTATTATTAATGCATACGATTGTTAACTATATATAATTTAATGAATAAAAAAACCATTTCAGACTAAGAAGATGAATGTTTAAAGTGGTGTAGAACAAAGGAAACACAAAAAGAAAAGGAAGAAGTTGGAAGGAAGCTCTTGAAAATGAAAATGACAATCTTGAATGGCAGATTATCAACAATCCTCCCCAAATTTTTGTTTGATTTATTTATTTATTTCTTTATTTTTTGGGATCTATTAAACAGTGAAAATGGCATATTATTAATCATCCTTTCCACTGTATAGGAAACCACATCATTGTTTAAGTTTTGAAATTGTGAAGAATTTGGGGGAAACAACTAGAGAATGGTTTGCAAACACGAAAAATCTTGATATAAATACCAAACTGTGCAGATCAGTGCAAATCTTGACCAAAAAAAAAAATCACTGAAAAAAAAACATATTACCTTAAGTTTGATAAAGTGTAGATCAGGGCTTTGGTTTGCGGTCACCAGAGCTCTGGTTCACGGCTGAAATCTTTGGAGTAAAAATGACGTGTTAAGGGAGAAGGAGACAAATAGAGGGAGAGAGGGAGAGATCGAGAAGGAGCCGTCAATGTTCGCTGCCATCAATGTCACGAGATGGAGTCGTCGCTTCACCAGAACTCAAGAGGGAGGAAAAATGTGAATGGAAAGATATAGGAGGGAAACTCTGTTTTGCTATGCTGAAAGAAATTCAATTTTTTTTTTTTTTTTTGATTAGCTAATCTAAGCCGTAGATTTCATTAGGGGTGAGTTGATGACCAAATCCTGGCTATTGACCAGAGGGAGGGCTGGAGTGGATCTGGACTCCTCTCCATTAGCAGTTGTTTATGTTGCATTTCGAGATTGGTGACATCTATCTCATCATGGACAACTTTACCATTATCGAGAACCTTGGTTAGCATCCCTTTACTCATTCGGTCGTACGTCGAGAGCCTCTCAATCGTCGCCCACATCAGCTCTGTCTCGTCGTCCTCCTGTCGAGCGCTCCGGCTGAATACGTCCGAAGGCGCTTGCCATACCTCTCTTAAACTCCTCCGGATGCTTGCCGATCTCACCAGATCGTCTCCGGCCAATGCCGCTATTGCGATCCACCGGAAGATTCAGATTCAAATTTGCATAGAAACACCAAATCAACAACAACAGGTAATGATTTTTTTCGAACATTCAGCCTGCCGAAAGATTCAGAAATCTGATGAGTATTGATAGGAATGACTTCAACGTATCGCAGTCTCAACTCAACCAACTTCGAAACTAAAAACTGTAAAATATAGTATATACATATATATAATATATATTTCCCCCATGTTAGTGATCTTAGATGAGGGTAGATATATATATATATATATAGAGAGAGAGAGGAGAGGAGAGGAGAGAGAGAGAGAGATGTGAAGACTTTGGTAGGGAGAGAAAGATGAGAGGGCTCGAGAGAGAAGAGTGCGTTGCGTGTGTTGCAAGGGTGGAACAATTATTATGACAGTAATGCCTTGTAGCTTGAAAATGGAGGGACTCGAATAGTTTGAATGGATGTTTATCGAACAACCGGTCGAATGATCGGCCAGACTATTACTTGGATGACTGGATGAAACATTTGTTTACTGTGGTTGTTACCTTGTCGACCACGACTATCAGCCTTTTCGCCAGATGACCGGCCGAACAACCGACAAGATGAATTTTATGCCATTCAGGCCAAGCTCAAATTCAAACACAATAGTGTTCTTACTCAAAATGTGAAGATCCAAAATAGGGCACCAATTTCATTACATACGGATACAGAGTGGCTGCTGCTATGCCTTTAATACAGCACCATTTTGCTGCCTCCTATTAACTCTCATATTAAGGAATTTTTGTATATCAATAAGGAGCTCGTTTCGGATTTGGGTTAATTTTTGGTTTTCTAGGGTTAAAAGACTTCATTTATGATAGACTTTTTAACTTTTGTAAGAGAAAGAAATGAAATGATTATGAGTTGAATGTGATATTTTGTCCTATTTGACTAAAATAACATATTTTGTTTTATATGGCTATTTTATCCCAAATGTTCTTCCCAAACAAGCACAGGATATTATGTGACATTATTTTTTATCAATCATAAATGTATATATTTTTATTATTTTTCAAATACCTAACATAAATATAGTGGACTTTACTATCAAATTCAATCATAATAACAGAAGATATTATATGATATATACCCTATTTACGTACAAAAATTACTCCTGATATTTCTCTTTCAAATTCTAATTGCTTTTCTCACCCTCAAAGCTATTTTTTTCCCCTGATCGTCTAAAGTCTTCGGTTCCCTTAAAATATAGGGTAAACTATCAATAGGTCCTACTTTGGAGACTTATTACCCAGTAGGTCCTACTTTGGAGACTTATTACCCATAAGTCCTATTGATAAATTTATTAAGTGATAAAGATAAATTTATCAGTCTTTTATTTTATGAATAAATTTATAGTGATAAATTTATCAGTCTCTTTGTTTTATGAATAAATTTTTAGTGATAAATTTATCACTCTCTTATTTTTATAGTGTTAAATTATTAGTTAGGACCTGTAGGTAAATAAGTCTAGTTAATAGGACTAATTAGTAAGTACCCCTAAAATATATATTTCTCATTAGAAAAATAATACACAAGTTCACTTTTTAAATTTATTTTCTAAATTTAGTGACGTTTAACATAGATGATTGACTAATAAATAGAGAAAAAATATATAATTAATTATCACATCATTAGATTTGAAAAGTATCTTTTTTTTAAAAAAAAAGTTACAATAAAATGGATTGTCTATTTTAAAAATATATTTATTGTTTATTTTTTGAAACCAAATGTGATAAAAAAAAAGAAGTTACGATTATTAGATTAGACTAATTTTATGCATAAATAATATACATTAAGGGTCTTACAAGTTGAACGGTTCAGATTATCAAAATATAATCCGTAATAAATCCTATAAACCTCTCAAATTCTCTCATATTGAGATTTCAATATAAAAAAAAAAAAGAGAAAAAGTTCTACCCTTGATTTTAATAGTCTTGATCGATGTTCTAAAATTTTGTCTATAAATTCATTTACAATAAAGTGCGAAAAACTACAATTGTTTCTCCTAAGCACTCACGGGATTTTAAAATTTTGGATTTAAGGTGAAAGTTAGCTATTTTAATTAATTTTTAGTTTTTAATTATTTTAATTTGGTTAAAAAAATTATGTTTATAAAGATAGTTGATTTTTTTTTTTTGATAATTGATTTGATAGTTATGATAAAAAAAATAAATTATAAATTATATGTGATATTTTATTTTATTAATTATTTTAATTTATTTTATTTTTGTTGACTATTTAACAGAGGGCCTAAACGTAAACAAGCAAAGGATCTAAATGTAAACAAGCAAAGGATCTGATGAAAATTTATTAACTTATCTAGCGATTTTTGATAAATGAGTTGTCCTTCCTCAAAATAAAATTGTGCTTTTGGATGCCAACTCACTTGAGATATGTACGGAGTATGTTAATTATTTTTGAGTGAGAGGAATGTTTGGTTTAACTCAAGTTTTAAAATATTGAGAATGTGTTTGGTTGTGCTCTCCAAATTTATTTTCACTTGTCTATTTGCGTTGCACGTTTGGATACAAGTTTCAAAATATAATTTCATCACACAGTCAAAATGCAACTCTACTTCTCATTTGACAGATTTGTCCGTTTCGTCTTCTCTACTCTGAAAAGCTTCCAAACGTACATATTCTATCTCTTCGGTCTTCTCCATTTCTGAAAAGCTTCACGTGCAAAGAAATTTAAAACTAAAGATCACAACTGAAGATTTTTCACGGGTCGTCTTCCTCTCTTTGAACTGAATTGTGACCTTTAAATCTAAACGATGCCTGTAAACCCCCTTCCCACCCATAAATTCGCATGCACCAGCTCCCACAAATCAACTGAGTTTCACCTTGTGTGTTGTGGAAGGTTCACCCTCCGGGCAACAAAACAATGACAACAACGAGGTAAAGTAAATCACAAATTTCTCTCAAAATATATATGGGTTCTATATATAACTCAGTGATTTCCTTCTTCATCTCCAAATTCATCCCCAAATTTATTTGTCTCAGGCCAAATTTGTGAAGCGTATTCTCGAATCAAACGGCCGAAGAAGCGTACATCCACCCACTCTACCCACTCCGTCACCGGTGACAACTATTCCACTCCTACTACTTTGGTACGTATATCCTTTAATCGATCTGCAATGGAATAACTGAGAAATAGAAATGGATTCTCTGATCTATCCAAACGGTGCTGAGCCGGTCATCCACTAGGACAACTGGCCGGTTGTCCTCTCAGTCTTCTGGCCGGTTGACTGCCATTTCACTACTCCCACTTCTAGGTCGACCACCACTCACCCATTGGCTGCTTCTCTTCTTCTGCTCTCCTTCTACTTATTGTCTATTGTGTACACTTCATATAAAACACTCTTTCATAATGGATTTGCAATTAATATTCTGCTTTTTCTTGTTCATCTGTTTTTCCAAACACCGTTTAACAATTTCAATTAATGAATCTTTTATTCGAACTGAAACTTAATTGTAGATGATTCTTGCATTGATTCTGAAAACTCAAGTTATATGATAAATTATGCTTAGGACTTACCTTGTTATTTTTTAATATCCACTTAAGCTTAGTTTAGATATAAATTGTGTGTTGTTAGATGGAACAACATTTTAGATGATAATTAGGACACAAGAATGTAGAGCTCCAGAATTGAAATGAAGCTAATAAACATGTTGAGAGAAGAGGTACATAAAAACCAAACAAAAGGTCGTAGTACTGTGTGGACAGTTAGACATTGGAACCGTTTTGTAATTGAGTTGCAAAATCTGCAGGGGTTTCGATATACAGCAAAATGGGTGAGACAAAAATATCAGCTACTGAAAGCTGATTACCAAACTTTCAAGCGACTTCAGGCATAGACCGGTCTGGGATGGGTTCTTATTGTAGGAACGGTTATTGCATCTGATGATTTTTGGGATAAGGTATTGAATTAACCTGTACCCTTTTCAAATTTTTTTGTAAAATTTTATCACATGTACAATACACTTATTTTCAAAATTTTCAATTAGAGGTAGGCAACAAAAAATGTAAAGAAATTTAGGACGAAATGATTTGAGTATTTTCATGAAATGGCCGAAATTGTTAAAAACTGCTGTGCCACAGGGACCTTGGCCTGTGCATCCACACAAGGAGCCCCTGACTTCGATGAAGAGGATGGAATGCTTAACAAATTTTGGTCTCTTGGAGTTGGTGGGAGTAATGCGGCTAAACCCATTGCTGTTGACTCATTCGGCGATGAGTACATGGAACCATCTAAGGGTAAAGAGTCACAAGAGGGGCCCTACAAATAGCCAGAGTGACAGTGGTCGTTCTAAAAGGTCACGGTCAAGTGGCTTTGATGATGTCAGTGCAACTTTCACTACTTACATACAAGCAAAAACGGAACAGTCCCGTACACGATCAACAGACACGGAGGCTATAAGTGCAGGTGGTGATGACTAATCCCTTGATGCATGTCATGATGCCCTACTAGAGCTTGAGGACATACCACCGGGCCAATACGTTAGGGCACTAACACTATTCAAAGACAAGGAATGGCGGAGGTTTTTTATGCGTACTCCTGCGCATATGCACCTAGCTATGATCGTAGCTTTGTAGTCAAGGGAGAAGTTGTGGCTTGATGGAGTATGCAGTTCTCTTTGTGGTTGTGCAACATGATTTGATGATTTCTGTTTTCTTTTTGTTTTTTGTTTTTTGTTTTTGGCACCTGATGACATGCTGTTTTTTTTTATCCGTCTTTGTATATTTATTTTTATATTTTTGTGACACTTTTTGTTTTATATTTAGATGTGATTTCATTCTTTTGCGTTCATTCATGTCCGTTTTCTTATTTCTGCTTCAACTTTCAATTTCACACACAGCATACAATACGCATTAGTATGTATGACAAGATAAGTAAATATTAATATGTTTTTTCTTCACATGCATATTTTCATTTAGTTCGATAAATGACTAAGTCCGACAAATTGTAGACAGTGGTTAATTTCAGTTTCACCAATAATGGCAACAGTTATCATGTTGTTAATCATTTATTATAATTCTGTTTTTACTGTCATGTAGCCAAAACAATATGTCATTTGACACAGAAAATAATGCAATGGTAGGTTTATCAGAGAAGGATGAGGTTATTGAAGATTTTATGGACTTTTTGATGATTGCTTTTATGAATGAACATATGAATACGTCAACCAGCAGACGACCGCAGCGAACTTGTCTATTCAAAGGTGATAATTACATCTTCATTTTATCAATGGCCATCCTGAAACAATGATGGATATCATGTGAATGGATGCCCAAACATTCATTTTATTGAAAGACACCTTACTTCAAAATGGCCTTGTCAAAACTGAACATATGCATATCAGTGTCGAGAAATCGCTTGGTATTTTTTTGTACACATTCGCAAAAAATGACCGGCATAGACTGCTACCCGATAGATTTCAACACTTCACTGAAACTATTTGTCGGCACATCAAAATCATTATGAGGGCACTGTGCAAGGTTGCATCAACGGTTATCAAACCACATAACCAAGACAAGATAACGGCAAAAATTTTAAATGATAGGAGGTTTTTTCTCTAGTTCAAGGTATGACTATATGTTTGTCCTACAAATTTGCAATACTAGTAACGAAGAATTTTTTTTGTTATGTTTTCAAAGTAATATCTAGGTTTGTTTCGCGTTTAATGTCAAACTAATATATTTCAAGTGGGATTGTGTCGGTGCTATGGATGGCACATTGGTGGATGCATGGGTCCCTGCCTCAAGACATAATACATTTCGTGGTCGCAAAGCCACGGTATAGCAAAATGTACTCACAGCTTACGACTTCGACATGTTGTTCACATTTATCAATTCTGGATGGGAAGGAAGCACCCACGACAATGCAATTTTAGTTGACTCAATTACAAGAGCTGATCTACATTTCCCACACCCACCCCATGGTGAGTGTCACCAAATAACACACTGTACCCATGGTGATTGTCACCAAATAACACACTGTACTTTCTTAAATGTTGATATTTGTGTACAATGAATTGACAGAGTATTACAAACATTATTTACATATAGGCAAGTATTACTTAGCGGATGCCGAGTTCACAAACATGACTAGATTTCTTGCCCCATTTCGTTCCCAACGCTATCACTTGTAAGAGTTTCATGGCCATCATTATTCTGGACCTAAGAAATTGTTTATAATCGATATTCGTCGTTACAGAATGTCATAGAAAGAACATTTAGTGTTCTGAAGAAAACATTTTTCAATATTGCGGTCCATGCCAAACTACAAGTTCACACAACAAGGACCCCTTGTGATTGCATGTTGTGTAGTGCACAATTGGATCCGTTTGCATAGCTATGGACCCATTCTTCATGGAAGCTAATAATGAAATGGCGGCAGAAGCGGCAGTAGACGGGTTTGTTGGAGGCCAAGCTGACTATGTTGACATGTCACAACATGGGTTAACGTATCAATCGAACTTGAAGGATGCAATTGCTACTGCTATGTGGGAAAATCATGTTGGCCATGGTTAGATTTGTGATGTGAAGAAATAATGTGAATTTGGCAGTATTGTATATATTATTACATTCATCTTTTTTTTTATAATGTGTAAAATGCAATTGTAATTTGAACCGTGTTCTTTAAAAGTGTTTTCTTTTTTAAAAAAAAAATTATATTCTCCGTTTTTTGTGTGTCACTCCTCATTATAGCACAATAATACTGTGATTATATTTGTCTCTGATAGTTGCGTGGTTCAAATAGTTATGTGTTCAAATTATTTGTCTCATATTTTTCGGAATTAAATTGGTGTGAATTTTATTTTTTTTAGTCCTATTTTATAAGAACTACTTAAATTTGCACACATTTGAAGAAAAAAAAAAAAAAAATCTCTACAGAAATTGTATGAATGTAATACTATTGTAAAATAATAATAAAATAATAAAATAATAATAATAATAATAATAATAATTAAATTTGAGATTAAGGAATTGTTGAACCTTTTTCTTTTCAAATTAGGACAAATAAAATGGAACTTTTATAAATACAAAGTTGAGGAATCATAATGGTTACATACGTGTAAAAAAAAATTTATAGATCCACAATATCAATATATTTTAATTCTATTTTTCGACTTAATTTTTTTTAAAGATAAATTGCACTTTACACTCTTAAAGTGTTATCAATTTTAATTTTAACCTACAAAGTGATAAGATACAAGAGCCAGAGGACTCTAAGGCACTGGCACTGTGTCAACAGCAGTAGCAGATGCCACACTTGTTAGCTCAACATCAGATTGTGATGCCGGCTAAGTCACACCATTATAATATTAGTACTTCAGCACAATACAGTTGTGCTAGTATGGTTAGTTAGTTAGATAGTTGTGTGCTAGTATAGTTAGTCAGTTAGAGAGTTTGTTAGTAAGTTTAGTTATAGCATTTTCTATATATACAAGTTCTGTAATACAATCACTTTTTCTTCATGGTATTAGAGCTACAATAAAGCTCCAACGAGCAAAGTTCATCAATGGCAGATTCATCTCCTTTACCATCAAATCTCAATCTTCTCATCTCAAATTTTGGATCATTGGTCACTATCAAGCTTGATTCTACCAATTTCTTGATATGGAAGAATCAAATGCAAAGCTTGCTACGTGTTATGATTCTCTTAGGCTTCGTAACAGGATTGATCCAATGTCCTGCTTCAGAGGTCATGGATTCATTTGGAAAATCAATTCCAAATCCAGATTATGCAAACTGGCAAACAATCGATGGACATCTCTTGAGCTGTTTGATTGCTACACTATCTCCTATTGTTTATTCATCCATTCTCCATCTTCAACATAGTTTTGAGGTATGGAAAGCTCTTGAAAAGTGATTTACATCTTTGTCTAGATCACATATTCATCAACTGAAAAATAAGCTTCAAAATATCTCCAAGAAAACCTCATCAATGGAAGAATATCTTTTCAAAATCAAAGAAATTTCAGATCAATTATCACTAGCCTTTGCACAAGTCGATGATGAGGATTTGGTTTTAATGACTTTGAATGGCATTCCTAGTGAATATGATGCATTCATTACTGCTATTCGCGCCAGATTTGAAGCTATTTCTATGGATGAACTATGTTCATTATTATGTTCAGAATCAGTTCATATTAAGGCTAAGATGAAAGGTTCCAATGCCAGTAAGGATCTCAATGTTGCCTACACAGCAGCTAAAGGATCAAATCAACACTATTCGCACTCTGGATTTGATTCTCAATCTTTCCACTCTAGATCCGGCAGAGGTGGTTTTTCACAATCTAAAGGTCGCAATTTTTATCGAGGACGAGGAGACAGATATATGTAATCTCGAGGAAGGTTCAACAATCGAAATAGAGGCAGACCTGTCTCATCTCAAGGTTGTTAGATCTGTGGTGGTCGCAGTCATTTAGCTTTTGACTGCTAGTACCGTATGGACCCAAATTTTTAACCTATAGCATCACAGATTTCTCAATTCTATCAGTCCTCAAGCCTTGGTCCTTGTAAAGCCTATACTACCTCTGCAGTTCAAAGTCCTACATCTGAATCAGTTTCACACGAATCAAGAGTACCTTGGTACATTGATTCCGCAGCCACCAACCACATGACAAATGATCTTGCAAATTTATCTCTGTATCAAGCCTATCCAAGATATGATCAAGTCACTGTAGGTAATGGTACTTCCTTACCTATTGATCATATTGGACAAGGTCTTTTACCTACTCATACTTATTATTTTCGTCTTAACCATCTTCTCCATGTTCCTTCCATTTCCTCTAATCTTGTCTCTGTGCACTAGTTGACCAAAGATCACAATTGCATTGTTATTTTTGATGCTCATTCTTTTGTGGTTCAGGACAAAGCCATGAAATAGGTTCTGCATAAAGGAGTTAATAGCAATGGTCTTTATCAGTTCAGTGGTTTTTCTCCTTGTTCACCACATGCTTATCAATCGTGATTTTCTACTTCTATCTGCTGTGGCATAAAAGGCTAGGACATATTTCTCGTGAAAAATTTCAATGTTCAGCTCCTCATTTACCTGTTTCTTCTTCTGAAAAAAATAAAGCTATGCCTTGCATTGATTGTAATATGTCCAAAATACATAGATTGCCTTTCAAATTGTCCAATTCTTCTGTGAATTCTCCTTTTTCTTTAGTTCATAGTGATGTATGGGGACCATTTGTTACTGAGAATGCCAAATTTCGGTTCTATGTTTTATTTGTTGATAATTACACTAGATTCACTTGGATATATCCTTTACTTTACAAGAGTGAAGTTCATGCTAAGTTTCTTGATTTCAAAAGCTATGCTGAAAATCAATTTCACACTTCACTCAAAATTTTGAGAACAAATAATGGGTCTAAGTTTGTGAATAAAAGAATGGATTCGTATTTGTCTTCTCAAGGCATCATTCATCAAACTAGTTGTCCCTATACATAGGCTCAGAACGGTGTTGCTGAAAGAAAACACAGACATGTTACTGAAACTGCCATTGCTCTTCTTCACCATTCTTCTTTACCTTTGTCTTTCTGGTTTGATGCAATTGCCACAGCTGTGTTTCTTATTAATCGCATACCTAGTTCTGTTCTTGGAAATGTGTCTCCATTTGAATCATTATTTCATTCCGTGTCTGATTACTTTTCTTTTAAGGTCTTTGGTTGTCAATGCTTTCCATGGCTTAAGCCATATCTTTCTCATAAATTCAAGCCAAAGTCCATTCCCTGTGTCTTCATTGGATATTATTCTACCATCAAAGGTTATAGGTGTGTTGACCCCATTTCTCGTAAAATCTACATCTCCAAGCATGTTCTCTTTAATGAGTCATGTTTTTCATTTTCTTTATCTTCTTCTTCATCTCTTTCTTGTTCCACTTCTTCCTTTTCTTCTATTCCTTCTTTCTTTTGGTCTTCCTCTTCTTCTCCATCCTCTTCTCTTCATACTCTCTCTAATTCTTCTATGTCAACAAATTCTGCTTCTTCTTCTTCTAGTTCTTCATCTATTCCCTATTGTCCCACTTCTATTCCCATCAATTCTATTACCATTGATCTTCCACCTGTCTCTCAGCCACCTCCTGCTCCACTCTTACAGCCAACTGCAGCTTCTGTCTTCACTATCTCTCTCAATTCCCATCCTATGACAACTTGGTCTAAGACCAGAGTTCCTATTTGTTTAAAGGCTACATCTATTTCTGATCTCTCTACTAAGCTTCTTACTACTGAACCTAGTATTGTCAAGGAAGCTCTTCAACATGATGTCTGGCTTAAAGCTATGCAAGAGGAGTATGATGCTCTTCAAGTTCAGGGTACTTGGGATCTTGTTTCCTTGTCTTCTTCTAAATTGGCCATCGGCTGTAAATGGGTCTTTCGTATTAAACGACATTCTGATGGTCGTATTACGGTACAAGGCCAGACTTATGGCAAAAGGCTATTTGCAATAGGAGGGAATAGATTTTCATGAGACTTTTTGTTCTGTTGATAAGCAGCCCACCATTCGCATCTTTATCCGCATTGCTCTTCATTATAACTGGCCTGTTACTCAGCTCGATATCTCCAATGCATTTCTCCATGGCTCATTTGAAGATGACGTATTCATGGCTCAACCTCAGGGATTTGTAGATCCTTCTTATCCTACTCGTGTGCAAACTCAAGAAAGTTCTTTATGGCCTTAAACAGGCTCCTCGAGCCTGGTATTCTACTTTCTCAGCTTTTCTTCTCTCTCAGGGTTTCATAATAGTTTGTCAGATACTTCCTTGTTTGTTAAAATGACTCCCACTAGTTTTACCCTACTGGTTGTGTATGTTGATGACATATTCTTGACTGGTAGTGATTATGTTATTCTTACTTAGTTTCTTCAAAAGATGCACTCAGTATTTTCTATGAAAGAACTTGGGTCTTTATCCTATTTTCTGGGTATCAATGTTATTGCTCAAGATTATGGTTATTTTATGTGTCAACAAAAGTATGCTACTGACCTTCTTCTTCAAGTTGGTATGGTGGATTGCAAGCCTTGTTCTACTCCTTTGGCTGTGAAGTCATCTGCCTCTCCTTCAGATGATATTCCTTTTGCTCACTCTTCCCTCTATCGCAGTTTAGTTGGAGGTCTTCAATATCTTACCATTACTAGGCCGGATTTGTCTTTGGCTATTAATCAAGCTTGCCAACATATGCATGCTCCTACCAATGCCCATTTTCAGAATATTAAATGTCTTCTTCGTTATGTTAAAGGCACTGTTTCTCATGGATTGAGTTTCACTCTTGGTCCATTCACTCTTGATGCCTTTTCTAACTCAAATTAGGCAGGTGATGCTTTGGATAGACGTTCTACCTCAGGGTACTGTATCTTTTTAGGCCCAAATCTGATTTCTTGGTCTACCAAGAAGCAGCCTACTGTCTTTTATTCCTCCATCGAGGCTGAATACAGGTCCTTAGCCAATATTGCTGCTGAACTCAATTGGCTTCAGCAGTTGCTTAAGGTTTTTCACTTCCTACTTCTTTTATTCCAACTTTATGGTGTGACAACTTATCGACTATGGCTCTTTCTTCCAATCTAGTCTTTCATGTCCGGTCTAAACATATTGCAATAGACTGTTATTTTATTCATGACCGAGTTGTTGCCAAACAAATTGTTCTCAAACATGTTCCTACGTCTGATCAATTAGCTTATTTGTTCACCAAACTGTTGTCTGGTTCTCGGTTTCATTATCTCAAAGACAAGCTTATGCTCCATCATTCTCCCATCAGCTTGAGAAGGGCTGATAAGATACAAGAGGTAGAGAACTCTAAGGCACTTTCACTGTGTCAACAGCAGTAGCAGTTGCCACACTTGTTAGCTCAACACCAGACTGTGATGCCGGCTAAGTCACACCATTGTAGTATTAGTACTTCAGCACAATGCAGTTGTGCTAGTATGGTTAGTTAGTTAGAGAGCTGTGTGCTAGTATAATTAGTTAGTTAGAGAGTTTGTTAATAAGTTTAGTTATAGCATTTTCTATATATATACAAGTTCTGTAATACAATCATTTTGAGATGTGAAATAATACAATCACTTTTTCTTCACAAATAATTTTTTTTTTTTTTAAATGTGGTCTTTCAATTTACATATTTTTGTCAATTCTTGAAAGTTGGTAACAGTGGATTAATTTTACCTTTCAGTAAAAAATAAAATAAAATAAAAACATTTTAAAATTCATCTACCCCGAGAAAAAAAAAATTCAACCATAATTTACGAAAAAAATATTTGACTATAGACATATTTTTGTTATATATTTAATATAACAAAAAAGTGACTTATTCGAAAGATTTAAAACTGTCCACATATTTAAAAGGAATGCATAATAGTCCTACTAAAGGGTTCACAAAGGTTACGTAGTATCAAATGCTGTACCAACTTATAACTCAAGCGTAAATTCTTATACCTATAATTAGGTGGTACGCACAAGTTACATCTGATGAGAAACTTCCCATGAAAGATTAATGAATAAAGTACTAATAGTGTTAATAATTACATTTAATTCAATTTAAATTTTATTGAAAATAAATTTTCAGAAGATTATAGGTAAAAATAATTTTTTGTGACAGTTTTTTACATATGTCGTTAAAGGTTCGTTTGGCATTGGCTTTTGTAGTCAATTTTATCTTTTTGTGATTTTTAACCCCAAAATGAATGTCAACCCAAGGCTAAATATGACTAAGTCATAATTTGTCCATATTAAATATGAAGAACACATAAATAGTGCATAATTTAAAACAAATTTTGTATTTTTTTTTAACAAATTCTGTAACCCACGTATAATTTGTTTTTTCAAAGTCAATAACCCATGTTCAAATGTTTTTTTTATTAAATATTTGTATTCAATATTGTAATTCAAATTTGTTTTTTTAATTGGAAATATAATTAAATTTAGTGTTGGCCAACCAAAAATGTTGTTGTCAAGCCAAAGTTGTTTTCAATTGAAAGGTTAATTTTTGACCAGACAAAATTCAATGGAAATAGTGTATTCATAACTTGTGTCTGATGCAACATACATGGAAACAGATGGTACTAGGCTGGCCACAGACGGAACTGAGACAGAAAATAAAAAAGAGAGAGCGAGAGAAGCTGAGACAGTGCAGTGGGGTGGGCCCACTGCACTTTTTATATATTCTTAAGCTTCAATTATTTTATATTTTATTTATTATTAAACATTATATATATATATATATATATATATTCTTAACACATATCTTTAACACATTAATACATCCACTGTAAAAAAATTCACTCACAATGCAATAGGTAACTGAACAAACTCGTAACACACATTTTTGGGTCCCACAAACTTATCATTTTTTATCGTATAACACAATTTAACATACATATTTAACAAATAAAAGGTAATTAGAAAGAAAATAAAAATAAAAATAAAAGTAGTACAACAAACAAAAAAGATTGAAAAAACACATCAAACGTCATTGTCAGGTGGTGGTGGAGGTGGAGGGAAGTACTGATGGTAGAGTTGACTGACTCGATGGTCAATTTGATCTAAGTGATTGCTTGTCACTTCATGACGTGTTTCAGTGTCCACACGAAACTCACCAAATTGTTGAATTAGTGAGTTCTGAGCAACGACAAATGCATCGAACTGATTAGACAATGCATTGAATTGATTAGCCACTTGTTGTTCCCATTGAACACGCTGATTGTGTCATTCTTGTTCCATCGCCAAATAATCATTCCAGTATTGCAGTTGATTATTTTGTGGTATGGCATTGTCATGGGAGTCTTCGAGAGCATCATCTATTGGTGCATTTCAACATTCATAGATCCTAATAAGTTTTTAGCGCCATTAGCTCAGGTCAGTGTGTACTCTGAAATCGGTGAAGTGATTTTTATCTTTACTTCACCTACAAGTCTGGCATGACAAGCTTTGAAAATTCTGGTTAGCAAAGCTCCAAAAGGTAGTGACCGGCCACTGATAATACCAAGATTTGCAACCACCATTTCCTTCAGTAGTATGTAGCATAAATCCAATTTTTGTCCAACTTCAAAACAATACAACAAGTAAGCATTAAAAATTGGAACTTCATCATAATGTCCTCTTTTTGGAGTGATATTTTCTACTATAAATCGGTGGAGAATACAAATGTGGGGTTTCAAATGTCTTGCTTGTAAATTACTGCCGGTAAAGTGACTCTCACAAATTGTAGTATAAACTTTAGTTATATCACCAACAATGTTAACCAGGTCAGACTCACTCTGAAAATGGATTTGCAAATCCCTTGGCTGAACTCCAATAATTTGTGCCGAAATGTGGCTGTTCAATGTGATTATTTTTTATCTTTAACATAAGATGCCAGACTATTCTCTCCAACTTCTCCCACAGGTCTCAAGTGAACTATAGCGATCCCGGTTTCGAAACTACTTTCATGTTTTGCAACTTCAACTGGGCAGGTCGGGGATCGAGCTACCCGGTCAGCTTACGGGGGTCGAGGGGGCAGCGCCCCTTGGCGGGTCCAAGGGTAGCGCCCTCGAAGCAAAAATGCAAAATGCATTCGAAGTTGCTTGTCCACTCGAGCAGCCGTTTATGCGCTCGAGCGGAGAATGTTTGGTTCTAGAAGTTTGACCTGTCTGCAAAAGTACTAGGAAGGTGTATTCGATGCTCGAGCAGCTATAAGTTATAAACGGCTATAAGTTTCTGGGAAGCTATAAACGGCTATAAGTTCCATCATATATACCAAAGCCTCTAATGTAAACAAGTAACAAAAAAAAAAAAAATCAGAAAATATTCTTTGATCTATAATCACTCACATCTATTCTTTGAAAAATTCTCTGAGAAGTGTTCTTCAATTTTTGTTTACATCCTCTTTCAGAAATTATACACTGAGACGTATAGCTTTAAGCCCATCTTTCCTGTGTGAGGTTTACAGAAAAACCAGAGCTTCATTTTTATATCTATCTTTGAGAGATAATTCTTGTAGCTTTCTGTGAAAGCAAAAACACTTCTTTTCAACCTTGTAAGAGTGTAGTACACTCAGTGTTCTTGACTTAGAAAGTCTGTGTAAAATCGTGGAGGATTGCTCCATCTGTGTGAAAAGGTTGCTAGCACCCTGTGAAGCTAGAGTATAGTGGAAAATCTCAAGTGAAGCTTGAGGAGTGGACGTAGGCCGAGTTGAAGCCGAACCACTATAAATTTGTTTGCCTCTCTCCCTTATCTCTTTATTTTATTTAAATTGCCATAGCTATATTTCACATTTTCACTGTGCTAAAATCATTAACTGACATAGTTGTTAGAACACTTGTTTTAATTATTTTTATTTCATTAACTATATTTATCTATTGTGCTAGTCATAATTTTTATTAGGGTATTATTATTTTTATTGTAAAAACCTAATTCACCCCCTCTTAGGTTGTCTTTTGGGTAACAATTGGTATCAGAGCCTAGACTCTTGTTTTAGATTTAACCATCTGGGAGTTTCGATCCATGGCAACCTTAGCTGAAGGACAAGCCACAAATAGGCCACCATTGTTTGACGGAAACAACTATAGTCATTGGAAGGATAAGATGACCCTATACCTACAAGCCACTGATTATGCCATGTGGATTATTGTCACCAAAGGTCCAAAAATTCCTACCAAATTAGTAGACAATATTAGTGTACCTAAAACTGAAGATGAATGTGATGAGAGGATCATAAATTATTGCAAGCCAATGCTAAAGCCAAACTCACCCTTGTTTGTGGATTAGACTCTAAGGAGTATAATAGAATTTCAAGTTGTGATTCGGCAAAAGAAATTTGGGACAAACTTGAGGTAACGTATGAAGGTACAAACCAAGTGAAGGAATCTCGTATTGATATGCTTGTTCATAGTTATGAATTGTTTAAAATGAACTCTGATGAATCTATTTCAAGTATGTTTACTAGATTTACTGAAATTGTAAACTCTTTGAAATCTCTTGGCAAAACTTATACTAACAGTGAGTTGGTGAGAAAAATTCTTAGGTGTTTACCAAAGAATTGGGAAGCAAAGGTCACGCCATTATAGAAGCCAAAAATCTCTCCACACTTGGATTGGATGAGCTTATGGGTTCCCTTATGACTCATGAGATCACCATGAAAGGACATGAGGATGTTGAAAACAAAAAGAAAAGTGGAATTGCATTCAAAGCCTCAAATGAAGAAGAACATGAAAACTCCAGTGAGGATGAAAGCTATGCCATGTTTAGTAGAAATCTCAAAAAGCACTTCAAGAAAAACAATTATGGAGGAAGAAGACCTTTCAAGAAAGAGTACAACAAAGATAACAAGAAAGAGCCTATTATTTGCTATGAGTGCAAAAATCCTGGACATATGAAGATGGATTGTCCAAAATTGAAGAATCATGGAAAAGACTACAAAAGAAACAAAAAGGCCATGGTAGCAGCTTGGGGAGAAAGTGAAGATGAAAGCTCAAGTGATGAAATTGAAAATGAAGTAGCCAACTTATGTCTCATGGCTCTTGAAGATGAAGACTCTACTCAAGATGAGGTAACTACTCTTTATGAAGAACTTGAAAGTGCATTCCATGAACTACAAGATGAATTTAGAAAAGTTTGTGCCAAAAATAATGTGTTGAAGAAATCTGTTGCATCTTTATCTATTAATGTAGAAGAATTAAAGAAAGAAAAAATTGTTTTGAAAAATGATTTTGATACTATCTCTAATGAGAAAACTACTTTAAAAAACAATGTTGATGATTTAACAAAAACACTTGAAAATTTTGTAAAAGGTAGAGATAATCTCAACATGCTTCTTGGAAATCAAAGATGTGTTTTTGATAAAGCGGGTATTGGATATGACCCTATTAAGAAACAAAAGAATCTCAATACAATTTTTGAAAAGGCACCTCTCATGACACACCCTCATATTACTTGTCATTATTGTAGAAAGAAAGGCCATTATATATCTTATTGTCCATTCAAAAAGAATATGAACATGGGAATTAAAAAGATTTGGATTATTAAGGGATCTAACAAAACTAACCAAGAAGGACCCAAGAAACTATGGGTACCAAAAACCAACACTTGATTGTCATCTTGTAGGTTTGCTTTAAGTCCAAAGCTAAAGAAGGGAAGTGGTACCTTGATAGTGGATGTTCCAGACACATGACCGGAGATAAATCATTCTTTACTAAACTATCATCGAAAGATGGAGGATTTGTTACTTTTGGAGACAACAAGAAAGGAAAAATCATCGGTATTGGTAGCATCGGTATTTCTCCTAACCCTTCTATTGAAAATGTTTTACTTGTTGATGGACTTAAGCATAACCTACTTAGTATTAGTCAATTATGTGATAAAGGTAATCGAGTTATTTTTGATAAATCACATTGCACAATTGAAAGCACAAATGATCATAAAGCTTTATTCGTTGGTAATCGCCATGATAATTTATGTTTTTCATCTTAATGATCTCTATGCTAGTGATGTTAAATGTTTATATGTTAATAATGAAAATAGTTGGTTATGGCATAGAAGACTTGGTCATGCTCATATGGATTTAATTGCTAAACTTTTGAGAAAGGATTTGGTCATTGGACTTCCAAAAATTAAATTTGAAAAAGATCATCTTTGTAGTGCTTGTCAACAAGGAAAACAAACTAAAACATCATTTAAATCAAAATCTCATATTTCCACAACTAGACCTTTACAACTATTGCATATGGATTTATTTGGTCCCTCAAGGACATCTAGTCTAGGTGGTAAACATTATTGTCTTGTTATTGTTGATGATTATTCAAGATTTACATGGGTTATGTTTTTAGCACACAAAGATGAAATTTTCTTCTTTCACAAAACTCTGTCGTAGAATTCAAAATGAAAAAGGCTTTCTTATTACTAATATTCGAACCGACCATGGTAGAGAACTTGAAAATGAGAAATTTGAATTGTTTTGTGATGAGCATGGTATTGGACATAATTTTTCAGCACCTAGAACCCCTCAACAAAATGGTGTAGTAGAAAGGAAGAATAGAACTTTAGAAGAGATGAGTAGAACAATGCTTTGCGAAAATAATCTTCCTAAATATTTTTGGGCCGAAGCCGTTCACACCGCATGCTATATTTTAAATCGTGCATTAATTAGACCTATTCTCAAAAAGACTCCTTATGAACTTTGGCATGATAGAAAGCCCAACATTAGTCACTTGCATGTTTTTGGTTGTAAATGTTTTGTGCATAATAATGGTAAGGATAACTTAGGTAAATTTGATTCAAAATCTGATGAAGCAATTTTTCTTGGCTATTCCTTAACTAGCAAAGATTATCGTTTTTAAAAAAGAACTCTTGTTGTGGAAGAATCTATACATGTGGCATTTGATGAAACTAACATCTCTGCTCAAAAGCAAATTGTTAGTGATAATATAGATTTGGAACCAAATGTGGAAGATTCAAGTATCTACAAAGAAGAGAACCAACCATGTAAGTTGAATAAAGAGATTGAACAACCTATTCTCCCACCTTAAAAAGAAGGAGAAAACAATGATGATTTGCCAAGAGAATGGAAGTTTGTTCATAATTATCCTAAGGATTTAATCCTAGGTGACCCTACAAAAGGTATTGAAACTCACTCTTCACTTAGAAACCTTTGTAGTAACTTGGCTTTTCTCTCACAGATTGAGCCTAAAAACTTTCAAGAAGCCGAATTCGATAAACATTGGATGATAGGTAAGCATGAAGAGCTTAACCAATTTGAGAGAAATAAAGTGTGGGAACTTATGCCAAAACCTAAATATCATACCATTATCGGTACCAAATGGATCTTTCGAAACAAGCTTGATGAATTTGGCACAATTATAAGAAATAAGGTTAGACTTGTTGCACAAGGATACAATCAAGAAGAAGATATTGATTTCGATGAAAATTTTGCTCCGACTGTTAGATTAGAAGCCATTAACATGTTACTTGCATTCACATGTTTTAGAGATTTCAAACTTTATCAAATGGATGTAAAAAGTGCCTTTCTTAATGTTTTATAAATGAGGAAGTTTATGTTAAACAATCCCAGGTTTTGAAGATCATGCTTTTCCAAATCATGTTTTAAACTTAAACGCTTTATATGGTTTGAAACAAGCACCTCGTGCATGGTATGAATGATTAAGTAAATTTTTGATTAAAAATAATTTTTCTAGAGGAACGATTGACACAACACTTTTTTGTTAAAACTAAAAATGATGATTTATTTATTGTGCAAATATATGTGGATGACATTATATTTGGTGCTACTAATGAAAGCTTGTGTAAAGAATTTGCTAAGTGTATGCAATGTGAGTTTGAGATGAGTATGATGGGAGAGCTAAATTATTTCCTTGGGCTTCAAATCAAACAATGTAAGGAAGGAATTTTTATCAACGAAGCTAAGTACACAAAAGAACTACTCAAAAAGTTTAGTATGTATGACTCAAAAATAGCTGGAACACCTATGAGCACATCCATTAAGCTAGACAAGGATGAAAAAAGTAAGTCCATTGATCAAACAAAATATCGAGGTATAATCGGCTCACTTCTTTATTTAACTGCAAGTAGACCCGATATTATGTTTAGTGTTTGTATGTGTGCTAGATATCAATCAAATCCTAAGGAATCACATCTCAGTGCTGTTAAAAGAATTTTTAGATATCCTGTTGGCACTCAAAATTTGGGACTGTTTTATCCTAGAGGTGTTGCATTTGATTTAATTAGTTACTCGGATGCTGACTTTGCCGGATGCAAACTTGATAGAAAAAGCACCACTGGCACTTGTCACTTTCTTGGTAACTCATTAGTATCTTGGTTTAGCAAAAAACAAAATTCTGTTACTTTATCAACGGCCAAAGCTGAATATATAGCTTCCGGAAGTTGTTGTGCCCAAATACTTTGGATGAAATAACAATTGGAGGACTTTGATTTGCATTATGATCATATCCCTATTAAATGTGATAATACTAGTGCCATCAATTTAAGCAAAAATCCGGTTCAACACTCACGAACAAAACATATTGAAATTCGACATCATTTTTTAAGATATCATGTTCAAAAAGGGGATATTATACTTGAATTTGTAAACATCGACAAGCAATTGGCGGATATTTTCACAAAACTCCTAAGCAAGGATCGCTTCAATTTTATTTGTGATGAGCTTGGAATGTTGATTTCTACTTAAAAAGTTTTGTTATGACTGTGAAACTTGAATTTTTGTTAAAATGATATATGTGTATTGCTACATTGATATGGAAACATTTATATGAGTTGAATGTTCTCAAGTCTTTCACACATTTATTCTCCTTAATAGTTTGCTATTCTTAACTGTGTAATTTTTTTTGGGTTCTGCATCTTGAGGTAAAATTAACTTTGCATACATTATTTTTTTTAAACCCTCATGGTATTTTTTTGCATTACCATTCCAGCAACACCAACTTCCCATTAAGTTTAATTTCTGCTGGTATTAATTTATTTTAATTTATTTTATTTTTTTGATTTTGCTATTAGGCTTTATTTCTTTTATTTTATTTTTTTTCTTATTATTATTTTTTGTTGGGCTTAATTTTCTTATTTTTTTCTGCTTTTTAATTTCATTTTTCAGTACTTAAACATAAAAACAAAAATAAATCAAATACAAATATTTACATCAAAAAAAAAAAACCAAGAAAAACACCATTCATTTTTTTTTTGGGCCATACGCCGATCAAAATAAACATATTTACATAAATAAATAAAAAAACCCTTCATTTTTTTTTACGGCCATACGCCGATTTTATTTACTCGCCTCTTCCATCGTTTTCTTCCTTTTTTTATCACCTTGGGAGGCCCTTGAAGGCCCTGCCCCCGTGCTTTTGTCAAGAGCGACGACTCGCCGCTGACTATCAAAGGCCAAGAACGACGTTGCTCCAAATGGGGCCATGAAGGTGGTCTTCCGTTTAAGCTCTTTATTTTCAACCTTCAGTGCGCAAATCTCTGCTCGCGCATCCTTGTTCATGCGCTGGAGCAGCGAGAGTTGGGCGTTGACCTGGTGGAGTTCACTCGTTCTGTTCTGCAGTCGGTGAGCCAATTTTGTGACTGCAGTCACCATCTCCATACAGGACGTCAGTGTGAAATGATTGGCTTCAATGTCTGATTGAGCTGCTATTATTTGCTTAATCGACATCATAGGAAGGTTGGGAAGAGTAGGAGCCCGGGCGCTCGGCCCAGCAGTGCTTACGGGATCATTTAGGTCCGGAAAGAGAGTAAGGGGACGGGACGAGACCATGAAGTAGAAGGGAGAGATGTAATCGACAGGAGGGTCATTTTTGGCAGCCTTTCTCCTCTGCTCAGTCTCTCTGTTCTATCTCTCTCACGTAGAAGAAGAAAGAGATGGAAATGAATGAGAAAGAAGAAGGAGAAGAGCGTAATTAAGAAAAAGACGGAGGAGAAGAAGACAAGAGGGAGAGAGAGCCGAGGCCATTGATTGACCTGTCTCGCTTTTGTCGGTCGGCTGACGCAAAAGCGAGGACGCGTGTCCGACACGATTTTCGACGGAAAAGAGAGAGGTGTGTGAATCGTATATATATGTATATGTATGTTTTGAATTGTATAGATGCCATTTATCACTATCATTTTTCTCCTCTTCCTCCAGATTTTGATCCATGATTTCCTTTTGATAATGTTACAAGGGGAGAAATTATATGATGTTATGTATTATGGTATTATTTTGTTATGATGTTATGTATTATGATATTATTTTCAAATTATGGTATTATTTGAAAACTAATCTGATGATTATGTATTTATAGTTTGATATCTTAGTCTCATATTATGTCTCTAATTAAAACTTATTTATTACACATGTGCTTACCTATGTATTTAGAAATGAATTCAGGGAGCATGACTTGAGGGGGAGCTTTTCTTACTCCTAAATCAAATCAAAATATCATTGTGTGCCATCATCAAAAAGAGGGAGATTGTTAGACTTATTTATTTTGATGATTTATTTAATTATGTTTTAATTTATTTGAAAGAGAAAAATAAATCCAAAATTTATTTTGATGATTTATTTAATTATATTTTAATTGAAAAAGAAAAATAGAATCCAAAATTTATTTTGATGATTTATTTAATTATGTTTTAATAGAATCCAAAATTTATTTTGATGATTTATTTAATTATGTTTGAAAGAGAAACATAGAATCAAAATTTATTTTGTCCCATTATTTCTTACCTAAACTTTTATCCTAAATATTGTTTGAGTGTATTTAATATTTGCTTAAATCAGGAGTTCATTTCAACCCAAAAATAATGCCCAAACTAGAGGTTCAAACAGCCCAAAGCAAAGGTTCAAATAGCTCAGCACAGCAACAGGCCAAAAGGTTCAAGGGAAAGATATTCAAATTAGTAATGATGGAGTGGAAAATATCAAATTAGTAATGATGGAGTGAAAGATATTCAAATGAATACAACGGCTATAAATGGCTATAAACGGCTATAAGTTTCATTATATATACCAAAGCCTCTAATGTAAACAAGTAACAAAAAAAAAAAAAAAAAAAAACTAGAAAATATTCTTTGATTATAATCACTCACATTTATTCTCTGAAAAATTCTCTGAGAAGTGTCCTTAAATCTTTGTTTACATCATCTTTCAGAAATTATATACTGAGACGTATAGCTTTAAACCCATCTTTCCTGTGTGAGGTTTACAGAAAAACCAGAGTTTCATTTTTATATCTATCTTTGAGAGATAATTCTTGTAGCTTTTTGTGAAAGCAAAAACACATTTTTTTTCAACCTTGTAAGAGTGTAGTAAACTCAGTGTTCTTGACTTAGAAAGTCTGTGTAAAATCTGTGGAGGATTACTCCATCTGTGAAAATGTTGCTAGCACCCTGCGAAGCTAGAGTATAGTAGAAAATCTCAAGTAAGCTTGAGGAGTAGACGTAGGCCGAGTTGAAGCCAAATCACTATAAATTTGTTTGCCTCTCTCTCCCTTATCTCTTTATTTTATTTAAATTGCCATAGCTATATTTCACATTTTCACTGTGCTAAAATCATTAACTGACATAGTTGTTAAAACACTTGTTTTAATTATTTTTATTTCATTAACTATATTTATCTATTGTGCAAGTCATAATTTTTATTAGGGTATTATTATTTTTATTTGTAAAAACCTAATTCACCTCCCCTTAGGTTGTCTTTTGGGTAACACAACTCAACATTGATTTCTTAGCTGTTTTGTTCTTCCTTGTAACGATCCTAGTTTTGCCACTTCGCTGAGTACGTTGGGGATCGAGCTGCCCGGTCAACTCGCGGGGGTCCAGGGGGCAGCGCCCCTTGGTGGGTCCTAGGGCAGCACCCTGGCGGGGTTGAGGGGCAACGTCTCCGAAGCAAAAATGAAAAATTCATTAGAAGTTGCTTGTCCGCTCGAGAGGCCGTTTATGTGCTCGAGCGGAGAATGTTTGATTCCAGAATTTTGACCTGTCTGCAAAAGTACTGGGAAAGTATATTTGACGCTTGAGTGGGGCTTTCTACGCTCGAGTGGGCCATGTTATATCAGTTTGTGAATCTGATATTTCAAATCACTTTTGTATATCTCTCTCTCTAAAAACCCTTTCCTCTTCCTTCTCTCTACATTTCCCTACGCCAAATTGGATCAAAACCTTGATTTCTCAAGATCCATTAGAGTTCTGCCATAGGTTCTTTATCAAAGTTGGTTAACTTCTCGAGGGCTTCGTTGTGTGCGGTGAAGATCGAGTTTCGACACTGTTGATTTTGGGGTTTCATCTCATTTCTTCTTCAAACTTGAGGTAGGATTTTCTAGAGTTATATATACTTTTGCAAGATCTAGATGATTTTCGAAATCATCTTTTGATAGCTTTGAAAATTGATTGTTGATTCAAGAAGTTGATCGATTCTGAAAGTGGGTTTGTCTCTTGTTCTTTTAAAATGATCTTATGGGTTTTGATCTTCGTTGATTGAAAAAAAGATGATTTTGGAAAGTTTTCTTTCAAAAGATTTGAGTTGTATAGTTTTGGTGAGAAAACCTAGAATTTGGGGATTTTTTAAAAAGAGACTGAAAATCCATGAATGATATTGTTATATTTATTTTGTGTGTCAAAATAAATGGATGTTTGGAAAATTTCTTATTTATATTTGTATAAATGATGAATTTCAGGGAATATGAGAATTGTTGTTCATTTTGGAAATTATTGTTCAAAACGTTGAAATAGTCTTGAGATGACTAATTGTTGAGGATACTTGAAAAGAGGGAATTGTGTTATTCCTTGGATGATGAATTGGAATAAAAGTATTTATATTCATCTTGTGTTATTGGCATATTAATTCATTTGATTACATTAAACTTTGAAAGTTGATTTGAAAACTTGCATTGAGAAAATAATGTTGAGAAACAAGTTTTCATGGAATGGTTTTGGGGTAAATACGTTGGTAAGTCTTGATAGGTGGTGTAGATGATATTAAATAAGTTGGCCTGAGAGTCCGGGGTGAAAGACCGAAAACCCGCGCGGATAGGTGTCGAGCCTTCCGGTTAATACTGGTAAAAATGACAAATTGGTAGTATTGGTATAGTCTACTTGCAGACACCGACTTAGGGATTACCAGAGTCGTATTTACCGCCATTGAAATAAATTGTTAAGTTTTGAACAATTGAAATTTGCATGATATCATTGAGCATGATGGTTTTCAAAAGATGAAAATGTGATTTATCTTCAAAAAAGGCATAGCATGGCATGTACATTTCATCTCTTGAGACTTGTATAAAATGTATATAGTTTGTTAAGAATTTTCTACTGGGCTTTATGCTCACCCTATGGGATTTTTGTGTAGGAAAATATGTGGTGATCCCACCCAACTAGGGCGTGGAAGTATGTGTGTGTTGGGAGTACAATGCTCTCATTTTGCTGTGACTCTGTGTATAAGCCAAGGGTTGTATGTGTGTGGGTTTGAATAACCGTTTTGTGTAACTAGGCTTAAGCCTTGGAAACTTGTAAACCCTTGGGGGTATTTATTTGTTTATTTACTTGTTGTTGGATTAATGTATTGTTGCATGAAGGACTATTGTATTATGTAATGTAAGTTTGGAGATTTATATTCGGTTTTCCTTGAAAGAGCCATGATTGTTGTATTATCATTTGGGTTAGAAATTTGGGACGTTACATTCCTCATGTCCTTACCCAATCTTAAGACCCTTTCTTTGAAGGGCTTTAACATAACTTGTTCCTCCACTCTATTACTCCCCGTCGGCCATATCTATATCGTCATTACCCTTATTCACCAGATCTGAACGACATTGCGAGTGATCGATGTTAACATCTTTGTCCCTACTGTACCTCTATCGTTTTTTCCCGATTGGACTAAATCCAGACCTCTGGCGCCGCCACCATCGTCAACCTCGGTTTCTGTCTGGTTCATCTCTTGGGCAAGAGAGAGAGAGAGAGAGAGAGAGAGAGAGAGAGAGAGAGAGAGAGAGTCATAGGAGTGATAGAGAGAAAACAGATAGAGAGAAAAAGAAAGAAGTGGGTTTGTAAGAAACAAATGGGTTTATATTGTACAAATATTGGTAGTGTCCTTATGGGCTTAATAGTTTCGCGCATGGACTTTAGACGAATAAAATTTAAATTTGGAGCTATGGCCTGAGCACCCTAACATTAAACAAAAACGGATTCAATCCATAAGGAAAATTTGATCAAAATTCTCTTATAATAAAACTTTCATGCATTAAGGACAAGCATAATTTTTTTCTCAAAAGTCCAGCACATATTATTATTACCAAAATATCCTTCTTGAGTAATTTAATATTTTAAACTTTAAAATGATATAACTTTTGATCTAGATGTCGCTTTTTGATAAGATTAGTATTTTGTAGAATCCTCTCATTAAGATCTATCAAATAAGATCCATGGTAGTCCCAAATTTCTTTAAATAAAATAAAATAAAATTTTTACCTTCAAAATTAACGTCAACAGTAAAATTTTATTCTATCTCATAGTATAATTTTACTTTGATTCTCTATTAATTTTACTCTAAAATTTTAACTTTTAAATAGTATAATACTTAATTGTTAATAAACAATTACAAAAATATAATATTGTAGTAAAATTTTACCTTAATTCTTAAACATACCACCCGAAAATAAAATTTTCAAACCATATTGTTAGAAACAAATCTCGAACCAGATTGCCATTATCAATTTTATGAACAAACTAAAGTAAATCATACCATCATTTATAAACATATCGTCACCAAACAAAGCACAACCAAAGTAAAATTTTATTATAATTTAAAACATAGTATCAATAAACAAAAAAACATATTACATATTGTCATAGGAAATAAGAGTAAAATTTTATTATTGACATTAGTTTCGAATTATATAAATTTTACTATTTTTTTAAAGGAATTTCATGACCAATATGGATCTTGTTTGATAGATTTTGAAAAAAAAGATTCTAAAAATTCAAATTTTAATAAAAATAAATTTATAGGTAAAAGTTATATTATTTAAAAATTTAAAATATAAAATTAGTTACTAAGGGCAAGATCATCATAAAAAATGGAAAGAAATTTATTTGTCCTTCATAAGAAAGTTTTGGTTGTTCTTTTTATTAAAAAGGAGTCCAAGAGAGGGAGTTTGGGCCAAAAAAAAAAAAAAAAAAAAAAGAGAAAGAAAAAGAAAAAAATCCCTTGAAGGGGATTGAATAAGTATTTCATTCCAGAAAACAATGGCATAATAGTAACTTTCAAACCGAGATAGCTTCATGAAGTCAACATGATTGCACCTTCTAAGCCAAAATGAGAGACTATACTAGAGAAATTAATGTAGTAGAAATCAAATAGGTAGTTCTTGTTTTTATTTATTTAATTTTATAAATCTAGTCGTATATTCAATATTGATGTAACTAGGGTCCAGGATTGGTCTTGACTTTCTCTGGCTCAAGACAAATTCAAAAAATGGGATTTTTGAAAATATTATATTAGTGAGTAAATTAATTATAATTTATTTTTAACAATAATTATAATATCACATTTTCTAAGCAATTTCATATAATTTTAATATTTGATATAAATCATAATTATTAAAATGAAAAATTAGGGACATATTCCCTTATATGTTCCATAAGAGTTCTAATCCATAAAAAGTTTGTTTGTTAGTTGAGGTACCTAATATTTCAAATTCTAGAAGAATAAGGAAAACTATGATATAAATTATCAAACAAAGCCTTTCAACTCTAAAATAGCTCTCTTTCTTTTCTCTTTACCACAAGGCTTCTTAGATATGGAGTAGCACGTCCGCCAATGGTGTATCACATCTTTATCATCACCATTGTCGATTTTTTCATCTAGATTGTCTATGCATCGTTTCCTTTGTTTGACTTAGATGAAATCTCACAGTTACGATGACTATATAACATTGTTTCTGTACAACCTCTACCACTATATCTCTACCGATCCACAACTGCTACTGCCACCGCCACCAATGCTACATCTTTATGCATAATCCATATTTGTATTTGTTTTTGTTTCTGTTTCTCTTTTCTCTTTTCTTTTTCATTCAATTCTTTATCTATATCTATCTTCTCTTCTTCATCTATCTGTTAAAAATATATAAATTTGCAGTTGCAATACAAAATTTCACCGTCATTGTGAAATTTCTCTAAAGGGAATTTCACTTGTCTAAAGCTTATACAATGTAAAACATTGAGTGAAATTTTATTGGTGAGACTTATCTAGTTAAATTCACTAAAATACCCAATGAAGTTTCTAATTGCATAGTGAAATTTGATTTTTTTGGACCCAATGAAATTTCACTATGTTTAAAGTTAGAAAAGATTTATGACATTAAAGTTAGAGAAGATTTAGAGAAATTTCTCTAACTCACTGACTCAAGATAACCAATTCAGTAAAATTTTGACCATTCTTTTTTTTTTTCCTTCAAAATTCCATATTCATCATGGATCTTATTTGATAGATCTCGACAAGAGGATTTAAAAAATATAAATTTTACAACAAAAGAAGATCTTGATCAAAAGATATTAAATTTTAAAGTTTTGAAAACCATTCCAATTTTGAAAACAACATGACTATTGCATTTGTTCTGTTTTCAATTGTTAAAATTCAATAATCCAAACAAAATAAAGCGTACTCTTGGAGGACTTTTATTGATAGGTAATATTTTTGTGTCCTTACACTAGTAAAGACTTATAATGGATGAGCTAGAAAAAAATTCTCAATAAAATAGACATAAACCATAATTATATATTGAGATAACTTTTGAACATTTTTTATGGGTAATTTTATGGAGAAAAACTTGCCATACTTGCATAACAACATTGAAAAACCTTTGAACTCTCACCCTTTGCCTAAATACACACAAATAAAGAAAAACTTTGCCTGGTGGTTGATTGTCACAAATCAATCTTCCCATAAAGGTGTTAAAATGTGTAAAGTGGTCAAGTACGGGTATCGTATCCGCAAGGACAATTTTAATTATAACTATTTCAATACCAATTCTCAAATTAGATTGTCAATGGATTGTTTGATTGCTTGTGGTAACAAATAATAAAACCCTAATTAAATAAGCATGAAAATAGAATTAAATATTTGGAAATGGTAACTTAGGGATCCAAATCCATCACTAGTAGTTTCATACCAGGAATTCTCATCTTAGATTAAACCAACGATTGATTGGAACAAGCCAATTTCTCAACTACATATTGGAAATTTGGAAGAACAAGTAAAGTTGTATTCAAAACACGAGTACGACCTATCTCAACCAACACAAATTGTTCACTCTAAACTAGGGTTCGTGGCATAATCCATCTAGTAAGAGCATAGCCCATCTTGAGTTCCAAACACAACAACAATGAAAGCTAGAATAAAACATTCATTCGCAATCACAGAAATTGAATGAAGAGAAATGATAGAAACAAGTTTATTCAAGAACTGAAAAGTTTTACAAATGATTCTAATAAAAAATTACGATACAAAACTCTAAAGATGGAAATCTAGTTACTTGGCTAGGGTTTCATTGAAACCTAAGTACGGTGTTTAGCCACTCATGGAGATATGGAAGAGTGACAAAGAAATAGAGAAGACAATCAACACCATTTGTAGATACCCCATCTTGACCGACCCTAAAATGAGCATTCTCCAAAAGCTCCTGAGGATGAAAACAAGAATGTGTCCCTTTAATCCCTTCAAGAACAAGTTATGTGTAACGGACCCAAAATACTGAACTTGACTCAACAAATATAATTCACATTCATTAAATAATTCCCAATGATGATATAAAGAATAAGCAGAAGCGATAGATAATCTCAATATTCATCCATCAAAAGTAATAAGCTAAGTTTCCATTCTTGTATTTCAAATCTATATTTCTATGATATAATTACATGCATTGATAAATTCATAACGTTACAAGCTTGAATCTATAGCATGTAATGAGATAATTCCAAAGATTAATAGCATCCAAATATATGCCCTACATGCTTACACATTTCAAGGGCTTGCTTTATTACAACAAAAGTGCGTTTCAACTATAACACCCCCAAAATAATAGAACCCGATTCATCTGGATTAACTCATATTCATAGTCCAATTCTCATTATTACCATAACTAGCATGTAGAAGCAATAGATGTTCATGACAATTCATTAATCAACATTAATACTAAATCTTCATAATTCATTAACGAGTTATATATGAGATTTACAAAAGAGGATCACATGCAATTATACATTCATATTCCTTAAGAATTGAATCTATAACATGTGATTGCACAAGTTAAAACTAAATAAATACAAGTTTATGCCCTATTAACTATAATTCCTTAAGAATTGAAGGACATTTCATATGCGTCAATGGTATAGGGAGTTTAATGTATACCCAGACCTATACCAAACCAAATATTAGTTTTGTAGTTGGGATGTTAGGAAGATTCCAAACTAATTCTGGAATGGAACATTGGAAAGCAGTGAGGTATCTTCATGGAACAAAGGACCATATGCTCACTTATAAGAGATCAAAACAATTGGAAGTGACTGGATATTTAGACTTAGATTTTGTTGGTTGCCTTGATAGTAGAAAATCTACATTAGGTTATGTTAGTGAAGGTTATCAATGGTATAGTGCATAGCATTGGTGTCATATAACTACTTTGACTCGCATTGGTGATTTGACATAATCACAATATTATAGTTTCTAATAAGTTTGAACTTATTATCACATGTCAAAGTTTTTAGTGTGAAATCTAACTGAGTTAAAAAAAATTATTTTTGAAAACCATGGTTGCATCATAATTGGCTTAAAGAAGCCAAGTTGGAGAATGTGGGTGTTTGGAAAGTGGCTACTTTTTTGACTTTTTGACCATTTTAATAGGCTATTTTAGTTTTTGTATTTGGGAAGATGTAATGAATTTTTATTTCAATTGTTGTATTGAAAAATGTGTTTGAGATGATGGTGGAATGTAAATTTATCAAAATGCCCTCACCGTAATTTAATAAAAAACGGGACAACTTTCCACGTGGCTTGGCTTTGGGACCACCGTGTGTCATGGAAATGAATTTCAGAAGCAACAGATTGATTGATGTTATCAATGCACATTTTTATATTAAATTTTGTATATTAATTAATAAATCAACAAATAAAATTATTACAATTATTATAATTTATATTTTATATTTTAATAGTTTATATGTTATATATACTATTATACAATTAGTCTGATTTTATATTTTATAATTATTACTATACAAATTAATTATACAATTAGTCTCATTTTAATTATAGAAATGGCTTAATTAGTCTCATTTTAAGTATACAAAATAATATAATATTTTATATTATATTTTTTTCTCTAGGTCAGTTAAATTGTATTATATATTTTGCTTCAGGAAACTGAATAATTATTTCATATAGAAAAATAATATAAGTTTATATTTATATTTTATCTTTCTTTTAATTTTATAATTATTAATATTATAGAAATAAATATAATTATTACAAAAATTAATATTTATTATTCAAGTTTGACCTTCACTTGTACCAACTTTTAATTTTAAAAAAATTTACAAAGGCAATCTAGATGTAAATAGTAAACGAAAAAATGTATAGACGAGAAAAAAAATAGAAAGTTGCAACACATTTCCATTGTCCATACACGAATTAGAAATTACAATACAAATTACAAATTACAAAATACTGATTACAAATTACAATAACATAAGACAATCGACCAATTTCGGTTCCCATAATTAATTCCGTTTTGATTTGTTCCAGTTTTTGCAACAACCGTGCATCTATAACTAAATGAAAAGTAAGTGTGTGAAACCATATGCCACCATACAACAACTTCCATATACAAAACAAGCATTTCACAATAGTCCTTGATTCCATATGTGAAACAAATGGTCGCAGATGCGAACGCAAACTCTGGCCATATCCATATCTGTATCCCCAACCATGAGGTCGTCATCCATATTGTCCCCTCCTTCCGTGGCGGGCATGTCATCCGGAACTAACGAACATCTGACATTTTCGTTTCCAGCGTTACTAGCAATCTCGTGTCTGCGGATGAAATTGTGTAACGTCATGGAAGCACCAACTAATGGCACCTGCACCGACGCAAAATCATAGTCCGGTATGACTTTGAGGAACTTCTAACGCGATTTTCACACTCCAAAAGTCCTCTCCACCACGCTCCTCAAAGACGCGTGCGCCTCTTTAAACAATTCTCTTGGGTTATTGGGTCGTCCATGATCGTAGAACTGTGCTTGGTGATACCGGGACCCTTTGAATGGTGCCAAATACCCCTTCTTGTTTGGATATCCCGCATCCACAAGGTAATATTTACCTATATTTGCTGAAGCAGGTTAACGTACAAACAACAAATTACTGTTAACAAGAACTGAATGTAAATTGTGTTACTTTTCTGGGGGTACGAGAACGGTGCATGTTCGTTCTCAATAATTTCCTTGAATATGTGACTATCATGCATGCTCCCTTTCCAACCACAAGATATGAAAATGAAGCACAGGTCGAAATCGCATACGGCTAGTATGTTTTGCGTTGGATACCCTTTGCGACCATAATATGTTCCAGCATCACGGGCAGGCAACATCGCTTGTACGTGCGTACCGTCCAACACTCCAATACAATGCTGCACAACACATGAGGTTCACAAACAACACATAAATGAAAAGTAACTAAAGATGGCAACTGAAATGCTAACCTTGAATGGCACATATTTGCCTCTGGATCGCAAATATAGATGCTTATTATTTTGATCTCTAGTGGGTTTACAATGCACTTCTGTGAACAACTTCATTGCTTTCAATACTGCATGGAAATGTCGCGACACAGTTTCTCCCGAGTGTTGGAACCGTTCTTGAATTTTGCGGTTTCTGCAGCCGTCCAACGTATGGATGAACATCGCAACACTTTCTTTAATGTGTAATCCATGCAGTCTTTTAGGTACCCGTAAACTGAAGTCATCCCGTAATGTGTTACACAACACTTGAAACACATCGAGCGGCATATGCAAATTTTGTTCACATCTGCCTACGTGCCCATCAAATAATTCTTGAATCCACGTACGACCGGCCAAAATGGAAGTTCAATATGGGATCTTCTCCATGTACTTCAGGTAATATTCCATTGCACGCTGCGTAGCGTGACCGATTACGTTGTTCTCAACGTCTTCCTGTTCCTCAGCGAGTTCCAGTACGACATCATTACAATTGCGATGGTTACTACATTGACCGTTCCATATTTGGCAATTGACGAATCCTACAATGCACACAACACACACATCAATTGTCCACTTCTAAACTGAGCCCATCTGAAAACAGTTTTACCTAACAAGATAAATAACAACCATCTACATGAGTATACCGAATATCGACACTGATCCATTACATTACGTTCAACGATACATGTTAATAATTGTAAAAATTAAAGGGTAACCTATGATTCCATATTGCATAACACAAAAGTGGGTAGCGTTCGTTAGAATTAGGACTGTGCCACAAGAGTAAACCAACAGTAAGTAAAGCATAGTGCCACAAAACTAAACCAACAGTAACTAACGCGAAGTGCCACAGAGAAAAAAAAAGCACACAGATACCAATGGAAGTTGTCCACCAAAACCGCACTACAACAACCCATCTCTGGTCCCATTTTTGGCTTAACGGACCACTACCAAAGAGTCACAGACCTTTTGAAGCCTGCAATGCGGCAAGGCACCCGACTACATTCTCATCATTTGGCATGCACATAAGTATTTCCCAGTAATCCGTGTTCTCTAATGCAATGCAGGCAAAATGGAAGAGTGGGGTACTGATGAATTTCGGGATAGCCATAAGCTGCTACATGCATGCCTCAATGCCATATTTCTGCGATGCACTAGTTCCGTACCTCACTGTGAGGTGTTTCTGTGATTGTACCACTTGAGACAGATGGTTGAAATTGTCTGCAAGAACCGATGCTCCACTGGAGATCTTCTTCGACTTTTCACTTGTACTACCTCCTTTTTTCCGCTTTGTCCCAGGGTCTGCTACATTAAGATGGACGATGGGGAAGTTTGAAGGTGAGTTAACGACCGGTCTGTATGGCTCGGTGAATGGTTATAACCCAGGAGAGTCCACTGAATAGGATTCACCTTCACCGTCGCCAACGTCTACAGCCTGCTCCCCGGGTGTCCAATGATGTTTGCTAGTTGCAGCTACACCGATGAAGACTTCGTGCATCAAAGCTTCATGCTCCAATGGTTTGGTCTTGAATTTGTATGCAATCTTGTTTGTCTGTGAAAAACAAAACAAATAAATAAAACTAGTTGCCTTACAAAAAATATAACATGTGTTATTTTTTGTTAACCTTACTGTTAACAACAAAAAAATTACATGTGTTATCCAAGGAAAAAAAACTAGTGGGCTTACGGAAAAAAATTAACATTTACATGGGTTATCCATTTTTTTCTAGCATTATTGTTAACAAAAAAAAAATAAATAAATAACATTATTGTTAAGAACAAAAATAACATGCTTATCAGAAAAAAAAAATAAAATAGTGGGCTTACAAAAAAAATAAAAAATTATATTACTGTTAACAAGAAAAACGATGTTACTAAAAAAAATAACATGGGCTATGCATTTTTTTTTAACAAAAATAGCATGGGTTATCCACTTTTTTTTTTTTTTTTCCAAACTACAAAGATTGTTAACAAGGTTGTGTACTACAAAAAGAAGAGTTGGTTATCCATTTTTTTTTCTAACAATTTTCACATTACAACATGGGACAATCAATTTCCAATTTTGTAACAAGTTTCATGTACTGCCATTGTAAGTTAACATTTTAATCCTTACATACTCCTTCACATGGATCCATAGATGCATTGCATTGAACAAATTGGCAAATTGGCTTGTGCAAAATGTATAAGCACTGTGTTGAAATTTTTTTTTTTTTTGGCCATTGTCTTCGGTTGTTGCGAATTATGTGTAATATTTTTTTGTAATGATGTTGCTCATAGGGATGGCAATTTGAACCCGGTTCGACGGGGACCAGACCCCCTGTCCCCGATAAGAGCGGTTTTTCCCTGAAAAATACCCCCGATGGGCCGGGGATGGTATTTGAAATTAAATCCCTAATCAGTTTCGGGCCGGGGACGGGGATCACTTTCACAGTCCCGGACCTGGCCCGGCCCCGGCCCCGTTTCTCCCCGAAATAAAATTACCAACATACCCCTCTGTCCCTTTATATATATAACCCCCCTCTGTACAATCTGATCTAATTTGTGTCTCTCATCACTCTCTAATCTGTCTCTCTCACTCTCTTTCTTCTCTCTGCAGTTGGCTTCTCCGCCTCTCGTCGCCTCCTCCACTACTGTTTCCTCCTCCTCTAGGCCACCGCCGTTTTATCCTTCTTCTCCTCTTCTGATCGTCCTCCTCCGTCGTCCATCGCCTCCGTCATCGCATTCACAGCCATCCATCGCCTCTGAATCTCCGATCGTCCTTCTCCGTCGTCCATCACCACTGTCTGCGACGCCGATCGTTCTCCTTCGTCCACCATCGCCTCCTCCGATCTCCTCCGTCGTCCATCATCGCCAATCGTCCACTCTCTCTCTCTCTCTCTCTCTCTCTCTCTCTCTCTCTCTCTATGACACAGATCTTAGATCTGTTTGTATGTATACATGTATATGTGTATTTGTCCATTTTTTTGGTTTTTGTTTTTGTTTTTGTTTTTGTTTTATGATCTGTTGATGATTAGGGATGCTGGTGATTGGGGATGATGATAATGTTGTTGTTGTTGTTGATTGTGTTGCTGTTGAAATAGATTTGGGGGCGCGAAAAATTTTCGGGGTCGAGGAAATCTGATCCCCGTTGGAGGGCGGAGATGGAGATTGTGGTAGGTTCCCCGTTAGGGATTGGGGTCGGGGCAGGGGAGATTTTCACAATCGGGGATCGGGGACGGGGAGTGTGATCCCCGGCCCGGCCCGGCCGCGTTGCCATTCTTAGTTGCTCAAATAGTTTGTGGTTTATATTTTTGCAGCAACAGTCCTTAAATGCAGAGTAAATGGTGAATAATTATATTTCAAAAACGTGGAAGTTTGGCTGTACATCAACACACTTGTAAGAAAAAAAATAATTTATGAAGCAAATGGTGCCACAAATTTTGCATAAAATAACATGGGTCAATCAATGAAGATATTTACTAACAAGTATCAATTGCCATGTGAGTTTCATAATTGCCTACATGGGTTCAAATTTAGTTTGGTACATATCGATTTTAGCTTTTTCCACCATTTATCGGACGCTGTGAATAACTCGGTTTCGCTGTCAAACCCAATTCCGGTGACACCCTTCGTGCTGTCCATCAACTTGTTCCAAGCCAACCATTCCTTTTTCAAACCGGTGTACTTGTTCTTCAACTGTTTCATTTCATGACGTCTGCCAGTGCGCTTAGCGAATTTGATTGCAAGGTTCTTGTAACCAGCGACAGTGATGGTAGTACTAACCCGACAGTCAGCTAATATTTTGTCCCTAGTGCACTCTAGGAAGATTGTTGTGGCTGTACTGTCCCAGCTCGCCTTATGTGCATGATCCACATCACTAACAAATCCTTCTTGGCCCGAAAGCGCAACCCCTTTATTGTTAGATGGTGTACGAGGGGACGACTGTGGTGCAACCATTATGCTAATATGGGAGCACGTATGTTTCATACATTAGTAGGCATTTGACGAAAACATTGTAGACACCCCATTTTGACCGGCCCTAAGACTTGGGCGCTTTCTTTTGATTACCCGATGATGACAATTAGAATGTGTTTCTCAAAAAATTCTCAGTAAGAAAGATGGAATTTAAGTTTTAATCCTAACCTTCACCCATTTTTTGGCCAAACTATTTTAGACCTTAAAACCTTCTTTTCAAAATATGTTTTTTTTAAATGTTTCTATAATGTCCCGAGGCTCCCATTTCGATTAAAATATTGTACTTTTCAGTAAACCGAGTAAGGACAAAATGGAAATAAACGGAAGAGAGGTGAACTTTTTTTGAAAAATATTTAAAAACATCTTCTTTATAGGTTTGGAGTTGAAGGAAATAGGAGGGGATGAAAGAAAACTGGTTTAGGAAAAGGATGAGTATCAAATCATTAAGAAGGAAATGAGCAGCCTACACTAAATTAGGCATTTCTCTTTGTACACTTGGAATTTAAATGTGAGGCCACCACCATTGGAAATTAGACTTCTGGGGCTTCAATTTAGACCCAAGAACCACCTTAGACCAAGTCCAAATAAGGGAGATATGCCTATTTGAAGTTGGGCTTCAAAGCAGATTTTGTTGACCAGCCCGAGACAGCCTTTACTAAATTAGGTATATCTCTTTGTACACTTGGAATTTAAATGTGAGGCCACCACCATTGGAAAGTAGACTTCTGGGCTTCAATTTGGACCCAAGAACCGCCTAAAACCAAGTCCATATGGGGAAGATATGCCCATTTGAAGTTGGACTTAAAAGCAGATTTTGTTGACTCGGCCCAAAACAACAATAGCCCATTTTTTTTTGGTTTTGGTTCGGTTGGGACAACCCATTTACCTATTTTCTGAGCCATTCAAGTGCATCCACTCATCCTCCATTATACCTAATCATCCTCCATTGTCAAAAAGAGGTTTTGTTTGCATTCATAAAGGAGTATCCCATGCAACCACCTTGAAAATTTGCCCTCCTATCATATTCTTGTCTCCCACCTTGTCTCCCACCTTCTTTTGACCTTTACTCTCCCTCATTTCCTATATAGAATGATCATATTGTAAGAGAGAAAAAGAGACCACGAAATTGAAGAGAAAGGAGTGAGAAAAGAGTGAAAAAAGAGAGAAAAATTGAGTTTTTGAGCCAAAAATATTCCTATCTTTCATATACACCCCATACCTTCCATAGCTACTGAAATTCCTGATTTCCATACACCAAAATCACTCTAAAAATTCTGATATAGCCAAAGATCAATTGCCTTGATCATAAGGAAGAGTGTTTAGTGATTGAAAGTGAGAAAAACTAGAGAGTTAGCCACTTTTCATACCATAAACTCCATAATTTCGAATTGAGGATTTGAGAACACACTTCCTACACTTGAGGGTGATCAAGAGGAAGTTTGGGAATCAACAAGTTCAATCTTTCTTTGGAAGGTGAATTTTTAGTCTTTTATTTTCTTGTATTTTATATCTCATATTTATTTTCTTGCTTCTTATTTCATAGTGTTTTGTTATAATCCAAGTGGTTTGTTTATCTCATATTTATTTTCTTACTTTATATTTCATAATGTATTGTTATAATCCTAGTGGTTGTTTAGCTTATAATTATTTATTTATTTATTTATTTTATTCGCATGTTTAATTTCATATTAGTTTTGTTGTAATCTTGCATGTTCTACCTCATATTTATTTTTTTCTTGTATTAGTCTCATATTAGTTTTGTTGTAATCTTGCCTGTTCTACCTCATATTTATTTTTATTTTTTGTATTAGTCTCATATTAGTTTTGTTGTAATCTTGCATGTTCTATCTTATATTTGTTTTTATTGTTTAGGTTTATGTTGTAAGTTTGTACTTTTTATTTTATTTTATTTTATATTTGTTTTCTTATTTTTTAATCTAACCGGTATGTGGTTAGTTGAGCAATCTTGCATGTTCTACCTTATTTATTCTTTTTCTTGTATTAGTCTCATATTAGTTTTATTGTAATCTTGCATGTTCTATCTTATATTTGTTTTTATTGCTTTAGGTTTATATTGTGAGTTTGCACTTTTTATTTTATTTTATATTTGTTTTCTTGTTTTTTTTAATCTAACCGGTAGTGGCTAGTTGAGCCACCTACATTTTTTTGTTTGTTCATTTTCTTGGTTTCGCAACAAGACAGGTTTTGCTTGGCCTAGTTGGCCGGCCGGTCTAGTTGGCCGGCCGGTTAGCTTCTTCCGAACAAGATGGCGTAATCTCCCAATATTGATCAATTTCCGCGGCGGTTCTAAAGAACATGAAGCTTTTATTTTATTTATTTTTATTTTGAGTGTATTGTGAGGTTTTATTTTGTTGTAATATTCTCCTCATCTCTCTCTAATTTGATTTGTAATTATTCTTTAAAATGTTGTAATAATTCCCCCCCCGCTTCTTTCTATCCCGTTCTTTTACTTGCTTTCTTTATTTGTACATAAACATCATATTTATTTTTCATCATAGTTATGCTTTGCATCCATGTTTCATGCATCTTGATTCGGCTAAATTTGCATTTGTAGATTTAATCAATTCCTATGTGATTATGTGCGCTACCTCATGTTCTTGAGATGATTCACATATCATATTTTAGAAGCCGAATCTTTAGTTGCATCTCATGAGTGAATTGCATTAGGATTCTGTATATAAGATCATGCATATTTTACTAACTTTGTTTTGTAGTTGTTCGAGGGACGTCAGTAAATCTGTGAGTTTTTATGCTTTAGCATCCCATTGGTGTGTGATTTTCTTATTAGGTTTAGCATCCTACCATGAGGCTAATTGATTAAATGATAAACTGTTTGAATGCTTGTGGATGAAGGCTTGTTGTTTGAATTGGAATAATTCAATAAATGTACGTTTTAAGCCCACTTTGCAGTGGCAAATTCACAAACTTTAAGCCCACTTTGTCAAGTGGCAAATTCAAACCCTTTTCGAAAAACAAACATGAAGTTGAATTGTTCCAATTTGAGCAAACTAGTCTATACTTGTATGCTTCACATAGTAATTTTAGGATTTATTAAAATAATCAGAACATGAACATATAAAGAAAATAAAAGTCATATCATGGTTTAGTAGAGGCCGATCTTTTGATCGAGTGAGGGGGGGTGCTCATTATTGACCTTCCCTCTCATACCTAAGGTTCCGAGCCAAGCATCCTTGGTTACGACGAACAGTGGCCTTGGCACCGAGTCATGGGTTTCCTAATTTCCCAAAATATTAGGTGGCGACTCTGAGTTTTGATGACGCAGTCCATTTTTGACAAAATTGCAATAAAATGTATTTTCAATAAAAGTTGCCAAATCTGGACTCTCGTCTACGTTTCACATTGCACTCGTGAAACTTGAGATCAAAGAGATCTCGGGGGTCCGAACTGTTTTAACGCACGCGGGTACCCCCCGGGCATGTTACAAACATGTGCACAATACAGTCCGAACCAAACACATGTATGCAAAACAGAATAACAACATCGTATAACAAAAGCAAAACGATAAATACTAAAAACATAACGCGTTTACATAAACAGGATGACAATGCAATTACTTGTTCAAAGCAGTACTACTTCAAAACCTTACTTATGTACAAGGGTAATAAATAACTGTATCAACCCATGGACTTTACATTCGTAGTAATAGGATGATGACTGTGATGCACAACACACAAATTACTGTTTTCAGTACACGCAAAGTATTAATAATGTGCAGGACATCAGCTCGTAATTGCATGACATCGCTTTTTGATGAGTCATGGTCGGGGCTTTGTCTCCCTGATTTGTCACACCAACCAATCCAATTAACACATTGCTGATGAGTAACAAATGTAACACTCATTAGTTATGGGAAGTACAGTTTGCAAACATATGGATTGAGAAATAATCATTTGTTAAACTCACTACGGGCCAGAGGCAAACATAATACGCATGACCAGGATTTTTGTGAGATCTTGAGACCTTCACAAAACAATGGCCATAGCCATAAGCACACATGCGCCGTGGCCATGTTGACGTGGCAGTGGAAAAAGATGAATCCATCCGCTGTGTTGAAACAGGGAACAACACCGGAGACAACAAAGACAATAATGACATGAAAAAGTGTATTACAATTCACCATGGGATAGTCCTTTCATATTTCCGGGTATATTAATTGACCAATTTCGTGTTTGAAGAACAAGTTTTTAGTACATATTGGTACACACCAAACAAACACATGACTACAACAACAGCAAAAATTAGGTTATCAAATACAAACATGTATATTCGCTGAAATTTACAGTCCAACAGTTAGTTTATAACAGCAGAACAATGAATCAATAGGTAATTAATGTATAACAACACCATTGCAAAAGTAAAACAGATTTAATGAATAGGTGAAATGTTTGAGGCACAGATTTATTCATCACATAATTCCAAGAACAGAGTTTCAACAAATAACAAGAAACCAAAATTCAACCACAGTCCTAATCGTGCACAACAGATTTTGCCAACAGGCATGGGTTATCAGAGAAATAGGTTTATACCAGAGTCTTAATTCAGCAGAATAGTAGAGGATACAAAGCAAATAAGAACTGGAAAAAAAAATGCATGTACTGCACATCAATTTTGTATGCCAGACACAGAGTTGGGAACAATGAACTTAAATATTTCAGATATCATTTTATCCTTGCAATTTATTTCAATTTATCGGTTTACCTCACATAAAATTAAATTTTGTTTATTAATTTACCAGAGTTTAGGTTGGAGTTCTGTATAAGCAGACCAATTTCATGAAACTGAAAAATGATAGAGAAGAATGATATCAAAAATGATATACAAGAATGATATCCAACGGAAACAAGGTTGGAGTTCTGTGTATAGATATCCAACATGAAAATTAAAATAAAGATAACGACAATGATATATATATATATATCTCATATATTTTGTTCACAAATGTCAAAAAAAGAGGATCAAACTAAATAAAGAAATCCTAAACAATGGCCACATTTTGGTGTTTGTTTCCCATTTCCGTTTCAGCAGAATAGCTGAGAAACTAGTCATAGGAACAAAATTAAAAAATAAATTTCCAATGCGATTTTGAAGGAAGAAAACAAATCGAAGCTCGAAAAACACTTTCAGATAGTCGGTGGTTTTGCTCTATTTTGTAGTCTCATGGAACAACAAAAAAACCCAAACTAAGTGAAGGAGGAAAAAATGTTAATCGGTGCAGATCGATGAAAGGAAAACACAAAATACCTGGAAAACCGGCCAAATCACAGTGCGATCTGGGAAGTGGGTTCAAAATCAGCAAGATGAAGTTGGAAAACGAAGAAGAAGCACATAAATAGGGTCACTATGTTGTACATGTTGAAGGTCAGTCACGATGGACACGTTTATCAGTCGCCTGGTGGGTCTTTCTGTCAAAGTTCCGTCAGAGTGAGAGCCATCGGAGAGATAAACCTCACTCTTCTGTCAAGCTCTCTATTCACACCCAAGACGATACAAATGAGAGAAATGAATAGCCTCATATTGATCAGTCTCCTTTTAGGTTTGTGAAGATGCGCAACCAAGGGTAAAACGGTCTTTTTAGCAGTTATTGACATCCAGCTGGTACCAACGTTCTTATTTGAGCTACAGTAAAGGCTAAAACGTTTTTTTCAAATTTGAAGCTAAAATAGCTTGGGTAGCCTGATGCCAAACACTGCCAATGTTAGTTTTATATTTTGGTGTGGCCTATTAGCCTACATATCTTTTACATGTTTTCTTATATTTGGACTTCACAATTAAATAAAGCTAATATTGAGACAAAGTTCAGAAATTAAAATTTTAAATATGGGATACTTACTCTTACAAGATAAGAAGAAAATATTGATGAATGGAGATTCTTTTAATATTGTTTGGCCATCTCTTCTCCTCTATAAAATGATGGGTGACTCAACTTTCAATATGCATATTATTTTTTCATCATTTAAAGTATTCTAATAATTCTAGTTAAGAAAGACATAGCGAAGAAGGTGAGCTGATAAAAAAAGGTTCAACTAAAGGGATATTTTCTTAACTTTTCTAATTCAATGGCCAACAAAGACTACTTATTTTCTAATTGCAAGAAATAATTTTGATATTTATGCAGAACTGATACAATAATATTGATAAAATTTGAAGTGCTTTCCTTGAAAGATAGAGTGCTAATAACATCATCCAAACGAAAACAAAATTAGAAAACATTTCAAAAAAAAATAATGAAGGTTGTTACTTGATTATCGAAAAGACACTAGTGGGCTAAGGTCAAATGGGTGGTTATGTTGCTAATACATCAGGATTGAAAAATGCAATGACAAAGAAATATAATTATTTTCAAGTTTCAACTTCTTCATTTATATTTTTTTTACCATCACTTTTCCTGAATTCTCCCACCATTGATTGGCAATAGAGAGATTGTAAGAACACTGTAATAACCCAATAATATGTGAAGCCAAACATCTTTAAGGTAAACTTAACCTAGAATATTTAAAACCCAACTCCAAACTTGTTTGTAGGTGTTACCAAACACGACCCTTCAGCTCAAAACAAAAATAAGAAATGCAGAATTTTTTTTTTTATTTTCATTTTCTTTTCCTTCTTCTCTCCACCTTTCTCTCATTTTCCTTTACTTTCTCGATGGCCAAACACTCCACCGTTGCTCCACCCTTACACCACCACCTCAACCCACCATCATCACCACCACCGCGGGCCATCTTACCTTGCCGGAAAAAGCTCCGATCGGCCACTTATTTCTTTTTACAAAAAAAGCACAAAAAAGTTTCAACTCTAGATTTTTCTTAATCTCTTCAAGAATCAAAGCTTGGGGTTCCTTTTCTTCAAGGATTAGAGGCTTTTAATTGGTAGGAATATCTCTCTAAAAAGTTTTAGTTTAATGTTTTACATTTTTAGAGTTAGAGATGGTGATTTCTAGATTTATTGTGATTTAGTTTTAGTTATTGAGTTTTATACTTGGATTTAGTTTCTATGGATATTTGTGCATGTAGAAAAGTTATTAATTTGATGATTGATTTGGAGATTGAGATTTGGGTTAATCTATAGTTTGAATGTGATGTAAAAATTGGGGATTTGGTGCTATGAAATTTATATGTTGAAATTGATTTGATAAATGGTGGATTGGGTTATCTCTATGAACTATAAATGATTTTAGAGAAATTTTATATATTATTGAAGTGGTTTTACCTAAGTTGTTGGTTGTGAAAATGTTGATTTTTGACTTTTGTGGGTTAATTGGTGGTGGTATTGTGCATATAAATTGATTGGATATTAAAATAATTGATAACTCAAAATGTTTTAAGGTTGGTTGTTGTGAAAATTGGCTAAGTTATTTCTTGGGTGACTTAAGGAGTTTGGAGTTCTTTAGCTTGTCTTTACCTCTCATCCCATTACATGTCTTGTTTAGGTTCAACTTTGTAGATGTTGCATTTTCTTGAAAGCATTTCCCTAATTTTAGTCTCTTTTACAAATTGTTAGGACTAGAGGAAGGCGTCCTTACTTCTTGTGAGAGTTAGCTCGTAGAGTTGTGATTTAGACTTTCTGCTATTTCGGAGGTAAGTATACTTTTACCACAGAAATTCACATTACCTCTAATTGAAAAACAAGATTTGAGAATATTTTCAATTAAATGAAATGAATGAACTAAATTATATGTTTTATCATGTTATTAGCATTCATTGAAGACCTATAAATTTATTTGGGGTCAAAATTTAAAGTTTAAATAAGTTATTTTTATGTGTATAAAGAGGCAACTACTTTTTCAAGAGAATGTATTCAAGCTGAGTCGTTCAAATTTTATAATGATGATATTGGAATGACGACATCACGTTATGTGAAATTATTTACTTTCATTGATCATACGACCAAATATAACTTATGGAACCACAAGAGCCGAAATACTTTGGAATCTTGGGGACCAAAATATTTTAAAGACCATAAGGGTCATTGTACATAAGGTGTCTTGGGGACCAAAATATTGAAATGATAATTGAAGTGCTATGATGACATGACTTATGTTCCTATGGACATATTTTGAGTAATGGTACCGTCACCGCTAAGTTGTGAGGTAATGCGACCCTAAGGTTATTTAGTAGATTGTATGATGGACACGAGATTTTAATGTATTGAAAAGTTGTATTTTTGTTTTGAATCTCCTTGTTTCAAATGTATTTTACCACATTATGATATTCTTTGAAAAATCTTGATAATGGTTTATGCAGATTTTCACTATATATGTATTAATTTCATTCCAATCAAACTCTTATGTTTATTATCCTTATTTTTGGACCCCAATTGGAAGGAACAAGTTTTATCACTCTATGGGATTGGTGTCCTCATTGGGCTCTAAAAGTCATTATTTCTAAATTATTATTATTATTATTATTTTTTCAGATTCCTAGACTATAGCATGGTTCGTCTCAACTTGGAAGCTTAGATTTCTGGAGGATCAAAGGTGGGCATTTTGTAGTTGCGGTTCTGCATAAGGTCACTCTAGGATGTAGTTTTATCTTTTGTATTTATGAAGATAGTTGATTGCAAATATGTTTTATTATGAATTTTGTTGTAAAGATGAATTTATGTTAGTGTTTTTGAGAAATGGTGCTTGGGAACTAACTTAGTGTGGCATGATGATATTTTTAAAACTTGAATGGATCAGTTAGTATAAAATGGCTGATTGAAAGATTTTATACACTATTGTGATGCAAATATATAGATTGTACATGAGGTGTTATAGTGCTTGAGGTTTGCCCTCTCGACAGGGTTTGCTTTGCTAGGATTGGGTTGTGACAAACCCAAAGCATACAAATAAAGAAATAAATAAACAAATTACCAGAATGCTTTATTTATTTACATCCAAACATTTTGTATTACATCTATTTTGATGCAGTACAAAAGCAATCCAAGTCAAATATATATATATATATATATATAATAACACAACATTGAGCAAACAAGAAAAAGATTGAAAAAAGACAAAAAAAAAAAAAGAAGAAAAAAGTTAACTAATCACTACATATTTCGTTTTCTCACCCCTGAGTAATTACACAATCTAATTCCCAATTCGGTACATAGTTTAGAAAATCACCATTTTTGGGAACCGAAGCTTGTTATCTTCTTTGAAAGTTGAGGAACTTGATGCCATAGGCAAAGACGAAGAAGAAGCTGACAACCCAACCCAAATGGACCACTGCAACTACTGGTAGGAAGCTATACTTAAAACCAAAGTAATCTTCAAGAAATTTCTTTAGAAGGATATTACCCTCTCCTGGTATCTCAAGGGAAGCATTTTTGTCACCCACTTGAGAAGTCACAAGTCCGTAGAGTGTCCAAGAGACTGGAGAAGCCCAGTAGTACCACCTCCACCAGACTGGGATTTGCTGCAATAAATGAAATATGTCAATTTATAAAGCAAAAGAACAATTTCGTGGTTAGAAACTATAGTAATACTATAAACACATAAATATTTCATAGAAAAAGTGCACATAATGCAGTGTTGATCCTGTGTAAAAATTATGTTGTATTATTTTCCTCGGAATTAGAGTCTGAAGCAGGCAAAAAATTGACGTACTGGCCCAGGAATAAGGAAACCGGAGAATAAGTTCCAGAAGCTCAAGAAGAAGGACATCACAATGGCAGCAATTTGGGAGCTCGGTGTCAATGCAACAACCATCATGCCGTACAATGTGAAGTAGACGAAACACATCATCATGAAGTAGTAGAACCATAACACTTTGCCAACCTTCCACTCAAACCCGATCATGGAGTACAAGAGAAGGCTATATATCATTGTTTGAATTATAACATACAACATCTCTATAGCCACCTGCAGAATTTTAAAAATATTAGAAAATTTAGGACATTGCTTTAGTTGAAATAGTAAGCTTATTATCACTATATTAAGACAATATTTGCATTTTCTCTTTCGAAGATACTAGGAAAGATTTTCTTGTTGTCGTTACCTGAGCAAATGCATAAGGCAATTCTGAATACATCCCGGCTGCTCTTTCACGATAAAACACTGTTCTCTCAATAGCAACAATAGATTGCACTGCATGAGCATTAGTGGCTCCTAGGAAGACAATAGCAGCATACATAGCTCCCGAAAGATTCAATAGATCTTGTTGTTTCATTCTGTCAACAAATTTTTTTGTCAATACCAGTTACAAAAATATCCAATTTTCATCAAACAACAAAATAAAAATACATTTAATAATGTAAGCTATGAAGTGTTGGATATTTCAAAATTTATTTTGATAAAATACCAAAACTCGAATGAATGGTATGCCGCTCTATTAGTCTCCCAATTGCAGCTTGTAATCTAGAATGCCAGTATTCACATACATCTATTTTGTTGTGGGGTCTTACAAAACACACCTCCTTTCGGGTCCCATAAATTTGGAGCATTGGCTACATTTTTGTGAAACAGAGAAAATTCCAACAAAAAAATGAAGAAATTAAAGACTTACGTTTGTTGTCCTTTGTTCCAGAAAGTAAAACCGAATATACACCCAACGACAATTGTCATGAAGAATCTAATGGCATTATACTGGGGGTTCCTCCAATAAGACCAGTGTTGTTTCCAGAAACAAGCAGAGCATTGAGTAGTGAATGGTTGGGAGTACTTGGTCGGGAAGTATAGGTCCTTGGAACCTGGAGGTGGAGTCCTGAGTTCTTTAATAAGCTCTTGATTTCTCCTGAAAGAGTTTTATATATATATAGCTATTAAGAACAATTTTGTAACAAAGTATGCAGTATATGGATGGTACCATCAAAAAAAAAAAAAACTAATTTACTTACTGATGAAGAGAGGAGTTGGCATAAATATTAGCAAAATCCACATCCATTTGAGCCTCAACCGAAGGAGCACTAATCTCCAACATCCATGTTGCAGGATTGTAACCATCCTTAATCTTGGGAACACCTGGGACAGCCTGTGCCAGGTTATAAATGTATTAATCCATACTAAAATGTCCAGAGCAGTATGAAATTAACAGTGCATCAAGCTTGCTAAAGATTTTTTCTTTTTTTATATTTTATTTTATTTTATCAGAAAACACCATTGTTTGGTGAATAGTTTTCAAAATTTTCTTTTAAAAACAATCTCACTATTTAGGTAACACCAAAAAGTTGTTTTTTAATTTTTAAAAATTGCTTTCATACAAAAATGAAAAAGAAAACACAAAAAACAAATATACTCACTTCAAAATATTCTGTAAGCTTGTGAGAGTTGCGACCTAGAGGTCCTGCATAAATGATTTGGCCTCCTCTTTTCATCAAAAGTAACTATAACAAGCACAATAATTAGTTGCATTTATGCATAATACAATGAAAAATCACAGAACAAACAAACTTCAAGAACACGATTTAGGAAAATTGAATCACACCTCATCAAAAGATTCAAAAATGTCTATGCTTGGTTGGTGAATTGTGCACACCACAGTTCTACCTGTGTCTACTGTATTTCTCACAGTTCGCATAACAATGGCTGCAGCTCTAGCATCAAGGCCAGATGTTGGTTCATCCATGAAAATGATAGATGGGTTAGCAACCAATTCTACAGCTATTGTCAACCTTTTTCTTTGTTCTGTTGAAAGGCCATTAATTCCTGGAAGGCCAACTAAAGAATTCCTTATCGCATTAAGCTCAACCAAGTCCATCACTTCTTCAACAAACATCTAAGGTAAAAAAAAAAGAAGGGAAGAAAACAAAAACGTAAAATAATTTTTTTAAAAATTAAATTTTAAACTTCCTGAGATTCTAGGGACGTTTACTAAGTGACATACCTTGGATGTATTTTTGTTTACATCTGAAGAAAGACGAAGCCAAGCTGAGTATAGAAGAGATTCATAAACAGTGACATATGGTGAGTGAATGTCATTCTGTTCACAGTAACCGCTAACACGAGCAAATGTTGCTTGGTTCTTTGGGTAACCCAAAATGCTAATAGTTCCTTCAATGTATCCGCTGGTTTTCCTTCCAGCTAACACATCCATTAAGGTGGTCTTTCCAGCACCACTAACACCCACAAGTGCTGTCAATATTCCTGGTCTGAAAGCACCACTAACATCTCGTAGGAGTTGAAGGCGATCCTCATTGATTCCTTGACTTTTCATTTCCTAGTAAAGAAATAACAAAATTTCAACTCATTCAACCCTATATTTTTGTGTTAATTTTAAAGCTACTCAGTGTACAAACAAAAGTGCCATATGTTTATTTAAGTGTGCAACATATAGGGTTTTTTAATCAAAAGAATAAATAAGTGAGGTCATTCACTATATATCAAGTTGCTCAGATTAGAAAAGAATGGTGTTTCACTACCCTAAATACCTTGATTCTCAAATCAAGAAAAAAAGAAAAAGACAAAAAAAAAAAAAAAAAAACTATAGAAAGAATAAAAAGAAACAAAAAAGTGTTTACGTAAGCACATGACAATAATGTGCTTAGAATGATTGACTTACAGCGGGCATATCTACGTAGTAGTTGATGTGGCTGAATGCAAGTGAAAGGGGTTGGAAGGGCAAAACCATTCCTTTCCTTGTTGAATGACCAGAGGCAACAATAATTGAGTCACTACCCTGTGAAGCATTTCTCACTGCCATATCAATACCTGTAAATCATTCACAAGATTTCAAAATTCAGACCAGTAGAACATTTTTGACACAACTGGAATCTATTAGATGTCATTCCATAGTCTAGGACATTTGGTATCCTGACTTCATTTCCATCAGTACACACACAATGCAACTCTACTCACCAGGAACTTTAAAATTGATCAAGGAGATCGATTCCTGAGACTCTTTGAACAACTTAAACAAATGGATTTTAACTCCTCCAAGTTTGTACAATTAGTAACTAGTAACCTAAATGTTAACTTAACTAGCACTATAAGGAATGGAAAAAGAGGTAATCAAGTAACGATCAACAAGAGGCAATGGTAAAGACTTTGAACCTTCAGATGCCATTTGTCCAGAGGATGATTTCTTATTCTTCTTTTCATTATCTTCATCCGAGACTACAGCCTTTGAATCACCTAGAGCTGAAATAGAGAATCCACACACAGGGTTGTCAATCCAAGAGTTCAACTTTCAACAAAGAAATTCTATTTTTCAAATAAAAAACCCAAACCAAATTACTAGATGAGATGACTTACGATTCAAGAAAGTCAACGCTACAATAAACAAAACGTTGAAGAGAAGCGAAAACCCAATAAGTGCTACAATGCAAACCCAAAACATGTAATCATCCTTATAGAAGCTTCTTGTGGTAAGAAGGGCTTTCCCAATTGTAGGAGCATTAATTCGGGGGTCTATGTTGTTCTACATTAAAAAAAATGTTTAAATTTTTTATGAGGCTATGTGAACTACAATGACAGACTAGAAAGTAAAAGCAACATTTGAACTAAAAATAAAAAGGTAAAGATCATAAGCCAACCATAAAAGAGAACTTACGGCGCTCCATCTTTTATCAAGAAATTCATTCATGACTATTGCATTCTGTCCATACATCATTGGAGAAATATAATAACCCCATATCATAAATGGTTGAATGTCATCTGCGATCATAAGTATAAATAAATTATTGTAATGTTTTGATCATCTAACATAAGCAATCTCATAAAAGAATCCATAACTTTTTGACCAAATGTCAAGCAATATTCAACATGTGATGTAGCCAATTAATAAATTTAAAGCTCCGTCTAATTACAAGAAATGCTCAAAGTGAACGTAGAAATCAGCAACTAACTTTTGGCAACTATAAATCCTCCAAGCACAAAAACCACTAGCAAGGTGAAGGTGCCTAAAGTGCCTGCAACAACCAGCGTTCTCCCCAATGCAGCAATAAAACGAAAGAGAGACAAAGCCATTAGATGTACACTGAAGAATGCCAAGAATTGTCGGAAAAACCTGAAAGAGATGGTGGATATTTGTCAATGAAATAAACTCTAATTACAAGAAATAAGCAGTTACCAGTGATCATTGAATGTAGAGCGGGAAGAATAAATTCCTAATGCAGAATTAATTAAGCAATGACATTGACAAGAACACTACCACTGGAAGAGCCAAGAACATGTGAACCACTCTTACCTGCTCGCAGCTGGAGCAAACCCAATTGTGTAATACGTAAGAATGACCCATATCCCTGATTCCAGGAATGAGACGGGTATCCTGAGGACCCAAATTGGCAAGCCAAAAGCCCACGGAGGATAGAATAAAAAGTCCCTTTGTTTGTAGAAGACAGGAAGCACAACAACAATCATCACAAGCTCTGCCATCCCATTAAACATCACATTCATAAGACTAAAGAAAAGAGCTCCAAAAAATTTTCCTCCATCTGCAAAGGTACCAGATGGCATTGTTGTCCGGAAGAACACAGTCATGGTTATCAATGATATGATTGTTATCTGGGTAGTCTTGAACACATATACAAAACTGTTACGCTTCATTAGTAGCCACTCTCTGTCAAAGCATGCCTTGAAGAGTTTCCTTTTGGAGATACCATACTTTTCTGTCATTAATGCAGCTGGGTGGGCTCTTGATTTATTGTAAGGAACACTAAGATCTGCTGCTAGTTGTTGACCAATATGGAATGAGTTGAAGGCCTCAGCAAATTCGGAAACTGAGACATATATGTAAGGTTGGTTCTTCCTGAACCAATATTGTTCTTGATCCTTCTTTGAAGTTACTTCTTGGAGAAAGTCTGCAACTCCTTTCCTTTCTGGGCATTTGAAACCCATGACTTCAAAGAACTCAAGGATATCTTGACGTGGACCCTGATAAACAATCTGACCTTCTGCAAGTAATATGATGTCATCGAATAGATTATACGTCTCGGGAGCTGGCTGCAAGAGAGAGATGATCATGGTCACATCCATTATATGAACCATTTGCCTCATGAACTTGACAATTTGAAAAGTGGTAGAACTGTCCAACCCAGTTGATATCTCATCCATAAAAAGAGCTTTTGCTGGTCCAACCAACATCTCTCCTGAATTTAGTTAAACCAAAAAGGTATTAGACAGGTGAATTAGCACAAAAGCAAACTAACAAGCAATCAAAACTGTTGAAAAACAAATGGTTATGAGGAGATGAGCAAAATAGATTATTTCCAAAAAGATTATGATGAAGCTAGACTGATTTGGAAAATAGCAACACATATAACATAGGTCACCATAATCACCAGCATGTAGCAAAATTGAAGTGGACAATAAGATATTTTCGATATGTGGAAAAGTATTTGCAGCAACTAAAAACTATTAGGCATCTAACAATTAAATAGATGCCTAATGCCAGTAAAACTAAAGACAAATGGCATGGCTTCTACAAATGAAGAATAATTTAGTCATGCTTGAACCATTTCTAGAAATCATACGAAAGCAAGAAGAATAATAAATATATCCCTTTCTAGATTTGAAAGCATACCAATGGTCACACGCTTCTTTTCTCCACCAGATATACCCCTTCTCATGTCGTTGCCAACCATAATATCCACACAAATATCCAATCCGAGTATCTGTTATAAGTTCGGTAATAGTAAGTTTTTGCTTTTTGTTTTTTTAAAAATGAACTCCTGAAATAGAAAAATAAATGTAACAGCTTGAAATTTAATCATTGAACCTTGAGAACATAATCTGTAACCAGACTAGTTTCTTGGCCAGACACTGCTGTGGCCTTCATAAATGCATCAATATCAGGATCTGGTTTAATTCCTGCTTCTTTCTCTCGTCTAAAGAGCTCCAGCAGCATTTCATATCTTGTGCCAACCCCCAAACAGCGTGCTGAAAAATCCAATGTCTCTCTTACTGTCAGCTCTCCATAGTGAAGATCATGTTGACTAATGTAAGCACAGGTCCTTTGAGGAACAAATTCAGTCAACTCATGACCACAATATGTAACTTTTCCAGATACCTGTTCGAAACTCCAAGTCATCAATATCCAAACACACTAATTATTAACAAAGAAAATTATTAACCGAAAATAAGAAACACACCCTTAGATTCTTATCAAGCTTCCCTGCAAGTGCCAGCAATAATGTTGTTTTCCCTGCGCCTGGTGGACCCAAAAGCAGTGTCATCCTGAAAATCATGAAATCAGTAATTAAAAACATGAAGGGAGTGATAGAACATAGATTAACATTACCAACTTCAACAAACAACTAATTGTGGTAATCAATAAAAACAAGGAAAAATATGTGTGGAATAATGGTTTCATTAATATTTGGAATACAAATCAAAAGGTAAATTAGTTTGCATTATATATTAGAAATAAAAAGAAAACTGAAATTGAAAGGCAAATTTCACCATATAAGTTTGCAAAATAACAGAATTCAAAACATTTTTCCATGTTACCTTCTTATCAATGTCTGAGTACATATAAAACTTGTATTTTACACCAACAAATATTGCTTCCGCAATTTTTTAAATGTTTTAAAATCTTTTACTTAGGCGATATTGCTTCTCCTACTCTAACATGAGAAAAAAAAAAAAAAAAAAAAAAAAAAAAATGCACACACTTATCATCAAAAATTACCTTGAAGGTTTCACTATCCCACTAACATCATTAAGTATCTGAATTTTTCTCTTCTTAGAAGGGACAAGCCGAATTAGTCCAAGAAGACTCTATTGCTCACAACAGGCAAAAACAATGTTAGTAAGTCACCAAAGCAAAGCACAAAACTAATAGAAATGTAAAATCTTCTTTTTATAGTAACATTATGGGAGCAGCTTGCCTTCGGTCTGAGATCAGACGGGACGTACTGTTCGGCTATGGGGGCCCACCACGGGTCTCGTTTTGATAATCCGAACCATACTCGTTGAGTACTATATGCCTGTAAAAAATCACTTTGATTGGATATCGATAGCTATCTCATTGAATCAGTTTTTTTGTCAACCGTTAATTTGTTCACATAGCTATCAATATCCGATCATCGTGATTTTTTATAAGCATATAGTACTTGATGAGTTCTACACATTGAACGGTTTAGATTATCAAAATAGAACCCGTGGTGGGCCTCCACGGGCCGAATAGCACCGTCCAGTCCGATCTTAGATTGGAGGCAAGCTGCATCCTAACATTATTCATGGAACATCAAACAACACGAAACTGATAAATATAAAAAAAAGGTAATATATTTTGCTTGGCAATTAAAGCAAAAATTTAGTGATATTTTTTCTTGTTTACTTCAATCTAAATGAAGATATGTAAATTTACTGATTCATTTTTTTTCCCCAAATGGATTAAATTTTACCTATTCAAAATTTCTTAAGAAAAATGAAATACAAATGGTTAATTACACCAAGACCCCTTCTAGAGGGGTGGAAGTTCTGCATTTTTAAGTTGAGGTGGTGGAAACATACAAATTCATAATTAAGGGGATAAATTGATATTGGCTAATAGTTAAGGGTTATTGATATATTTAATCCAAAAAAATCATAGTAGAGAATTTCGAAAGGCCTTTATAGTTTTTGTTTTCATTTTCGTCCTTTTTGTTATTCTTATTCTTATTCTTAGAAACAAAATAATAAGAAGCTAAAAAATATCCATTGTTTTTACTTTTTTATGAAAATAATTTTTAAAAATCCAAAAATGACTTTTTGCAATTTTCAAAATAAAAAATCATAAGAATTGTTTTCAAAAATAAATTGCATAACAAGTTTTTTTTTTTATTTTTTTTTATTTTAAGAATATAACGTAAAACACATAAAATAAAAACAGGCCAAAGTGTCCATTTCTAAATAATAAAAGTAAATTGTATAATACATATGCATTACGTATAACGTTTGTGATTTTTTATTATAAACTATTGTAGTGATATTTATGACTTAATTATGACTCATTGCGGCATTAATTATATCTTATTGTGATATTGGTCATGAGTTATTGTGATTATTATTTTGATTATAATCGAAAATATTTTTGATCATACGTGTTTAGTTATGACTCATTGTTTTTTCTTAATTATTACTAAAAAAAAATTATAGTTATGACACCTCACATATATATGGTTCACACCCTTTTAGAGACTTGTACTCTAAAATGACCCATAAATAAATCATATTAACAAAATTGAGTCTCTTGATACAAAGTACAACTGCTTATTCTCATATTAACACAATTTTTTTTTTTTATTATTATAATTATTCAAATGAGAAAAAAAAAAAATTCTCACAAACATTTAATAAAAAAAAGGATTGTGGTTCTCTTTTTGAACTTAACCGTTATATTAGGATCTGTGGAGGGGTTATCACAAGTTTTATTTTGATACCGTTCATTTTGTAGAGTGTTTTGTGTATATCATTGATAGAAAAAATAAGATATATTCGATAATCGTGACATTTTCATTTAATCACATTTGTCTCCCAAAAAATGAATAATTTTTTCTTTTTCTTTTTTATTTTATTTTATTTTTTATTATAGAGAATGAGTATTTTTTCAAAAATAAACCATTCATATTTTTCGAAACAAATGCGATAAAACAAAAAAATAATTTTTCCAGAGATGATAGCCACAAAAAATTTATAAATTAAAGGTTAAATTACAAATATACTCCTGAGGTTTGCTTCAAATATAAATTGTCTCACGTAGTTTTGAAAATTACATTTCACCCTTTGAAGATTTCTTATTTCATAACAAATAACCCTTTTTATCAATAAATCATCAAGTCAATTAATAGTTTTTTTAATAATGGCATAAATATATTTCAATTAATAATTTAGGTAATTTTATTATTACATAAGAGAGTAGTTACAAATTTTATTTTTCAGTTAATTCTATTCAATTAAAATTTTTTACAATGAATTATTTATAATTTTTCAAATTACATAAGATAATTCATATTTTAAGTAAATCTCAAGAAATGTATTTATAATTTACTCTAACATAAATGATTGAATTATCTGCTCATAAACCTTAACATAAGGGACAAGCTCAGATTTTCAAATTTTGTTTTGTTTTGTTTTTTATTAGACAAAAAGAAAACTCCATGAGAGTATCCTAACTTCCATAAGCCTTGGCCCGGCATAACCGGTTGACGGTCGTATTTAACCCAATCCAAAAAAGACCCACTAGGATAAAAGCGGCTTCACACCCACTCCATACATAAAAAAAAAATACACTATCCAATACTAATAGAGTGTTATGTGCTCATACTCCCCCCACACGCAATCTTCCAAAGAAAGTCATGCTTCTAAGGGGTCGTTCGGTAATAACTTTTTTAGTTAGTTTTTTGATTTTTTTTGACTATTTTAGTTTTAAACTTTTTTAGTTATTTGGTTTTCTTGTTTGGATTTTTTGGCTTTTGATTTTGGAATGGCAAATTTTTTTTTTATTCTTTTGTGATTTTCTGACCTTTTTTTATTCTTCCGTGATTTTTTAGCCAAAGATGATAACCAAACGATTACTAAATGTCAAAAGGAAAGCATACCTCGATTGTGTTCAAGGTGGCATTAAACAGAGTAGGAAGTGCTCTGCTCCCAACATATACATCTCCCTCAATTGACAAATGCTCATACCGCACTTCAATCTTCGGAATCTCAATTCCCACTCTGTCGTATCAATCACAACAAAATTCAACTACATCAAACCAAGATTTTTCTTGACCAAAATCTCACAATTCAATTACTCTTATATACATGTATACATGGATATATATTTAGAGAGAGAGAGATAGAGAGAGAGTAAACCTATCAGTCCTGTCCCTGAGTCTCTGAAGAAACTTGTCATTATCATCTTCAACAACCTTGAGTATACTCTCCATCAGCAGTTGTTTATCTTGCATTCCGAGATTGGTGACATCTATCTCATCACGGACAACTTTACCGTCATCGAGAACTTTGGTTAGCATCCCTTTCCTCATTCGGTCGTACGTCGGGAGCCTCTCGATCGCCGCCCACATCAGCTCCGCCTCATCGTCCTCCTGTCGAGCATTCCGGATGAATACGTCCGGCGGCGCTTGCCATGCCTCTCTCAAGCTCACCGACGCCCAACTCCTTCGGCTTCCCGACCCCCCCAAACTCCTCCGGCTGCTCCCCAATCTCGCCAGATCATCTCCGGCCAATGCCGCCGCCATTACGATCCGCCGGAAACCTCCTTCAGATTGAAATTTATGTCAAAACACCAAATCAACAACAACAGATAATTTCACCGGACAATTCTGATTTTTTTGAGTTATGATTTAAGAGTGGAGATATTTTGAGCTTATGAGTTTTAGAATTATAACCTGAACGTGGAAAATTTATTTGATTATGAATTTTGAATTGAGTTTGAAATTTTTGACATAATATGTAATATTTGATTTAAAAACTTACAATTCATTATTAAACCTATAATATAAAATTCTATTAAAAATTCATAAAAAATTTTAAAAAATTTTGAAAATGTTTTTTATTTAAAATATAAAAATAACCGGTGAAAAAAAAAAAAAAAAACCACTGTCCCGATCAATCGGCCGAATGTTTTGGGTAGACATGTTTTCAACTATGAGTGTGGAATTAATTTTTGAAAACTCGTACCAACATAGTTCTAAAAACCGGTCGATATGCTATGTATCAATAGATATGTATCGGAAAAATAGGACACTATGACAGATATAGGTCGGTATGCTGCTGAGATTGAAAATCGTAAGAGAATTGGCCGAGTTCCAATACGCATCAGTCTGTAACCGTTACACAAGTCGCGACGGGCCGATACTCACTGTTCGAACCGGTACGGAAAAGAAAAATTGAAAAACTTATGAAATGATTTTTAAAATTTCACCGCCGGGATACCGGATTTCCGATACATACCGATCGATATTACCGATACCTTTAGTCTGTGATCGATACGTTACGTTACCCCAATACTGCAATTTAAAACCATGCTCACCAAACACCACACTCAAGCTAAGAGGTGAAATTAAATCACCAAGCACTACACTCAAACTTAAGAGGTGAAATTAAATTTATAAAGATCTACCAAATAGAGCCCTGATTTTTTTGAACACTCGGGACGCGGAAAGATTCAGAAATCTGATAAGTATTCATAGGATTGGAATGACTTCAACGTACCGCAGTCTCAACTCAACCAACTTCAAAACAAAAAACTGTAAAATATAGTGTACACGTATATATGATATATATTTCCCCTATGTACCATACATATGAGATTATATGTGTTTGTGTATACATATGAGATCATATCTGTGTGTCTGTGTGTGTAGAATTGATGAGAACAATAGAGAGCAGATGGAATATGTGAGTGAATGGCCGGCTGACCTTAGATGATTGGTTTCATAGTAGTAACATGGTTATGCGGAAGATGAGAAGACTTCGGCGGGAGAGAAAGATGAGAAAGAGTGAAGAGAGAGAGTGAGAGTGTGAAAAAAGAGTACGAGAGTTTTACTGATAATGTGAACATCTTAAATAGGGACGGAGTTTACGCGTTGGGTGTTTGCAAGTGTGGAACATCATGAGAGTTTTACTGAAAATGTGAACATCTTTGAGAGTTTTACTGAAAATGTGACCATCTTAGAGATGGAGTTTACGCGTTGGGTGTTGCAAGAGTTTCCGTGGATAGTGACAGGTAGCTATAATCATCAATTAGTGTATTAATTAATGTTATGATATTATTATTGATTTTATTTATTATACAAATTATAAATATTTAAAATTTTTATAATTATATCACATCATATGTTAATACGTTAGTTAATAATACATTGAAGTGATTTGAGAAGTTGATAAAAAGCTGGTTTTTTGATTTTTGGTTTAATATTTTTTAAAAGTGTCACATCACTCCAAAATGACCAAAATATCCTCACTTTTTGATTTTTAAATTAATTAATTAAAATGTTCCAAGGATAGTTTGGTAAATTTGGGTGTTACGTTTTTAGTCTTCCCAAATGAACTTTTTGGCGTTCTGTGTGTGTGTGTGGCGTTTTTGGCCTGGGCAACAAAAAGTTACGTTTTGATTTTGTTACCAAAACGACACATTAATGGGTGTATATAACATTGTTCCTATACTTTAGGGTGCGGTGAGTAAAAGAGTTGGGACTCGAGTTGATAAATTAGTGACAGTCCCTTCAAATTGTAACCTGATTTTACTACCATACTAATATTCTCTCTTTGATAAAAATTAAAAAAAATAAAAATAAAATGCAAATAGGAAGGAGCTGCCGCCTGCTGTGTCTTTACGGCACCGTTTTGTTGCCTCGTATCAACTCTAGCATTTCTGTTTCGAATTCTACCAATTTGACTTATCTCACTCTCAAATCCATTTTCTTTGTCTTTAGGTAAGTCCCCTGAGAAACTCTATAGTACACACGTCCGCATTTGGTCATAATTTTTATAATTTTGGTTGTGATTTATTATCGTATTAATATTAGTTTAATTATAACTCAAGAGTTATTTAGTCATACATCACATGATATTTCGGTTATAATTTATTTATTTATTTTAGTTACAACTCTCATAAAATTAAGTTATAATATTTTTAATAATCAACCTCACAAATGTTATAATTTGCATATGGTACATAGCATTGCCCCTCCATAGAATATGTATTTATAGAAATAAAAAATTCGTTCAAAATTTTTCATGCAAAATATTGTCATTTAATATGTGCTTTTCATTTAAAAAAAAAAAAGAAAAAGTATGAAGATGACTTTTATTTATAAAATTGACCTTACCATCTTATTTTTGTGGTGTTCTTGTTTTTTTTTTTTTTTTTGGTATAAATGGAATTTTTCTATATATATATATGCTATATTTAACTAGAGTTAATAAATGAACTAAATAATTCAAGCTTGATCACGTTCGACTCATTAAAAGTTCGTTCGAGTTCACTTAGGTAAATAAGTCAATCTCAAATGCATTTTAGAGTTCATTAAAGTTTTCAAATCAAACTTGTGGGGGCCGAATAAATCTATATTACGTATGGAGGCCGAATAACTTGAGGAAATAAACCAAATTGTGAATTATACGGCTCCATCCCTGAGGGACGAAGGCCGAATAACCAGATCGGCCGAATAATCAGCTGTAGACCAGGCCGAGTACGAACAATTAGCCGAATGAGAGATTATTCATTGGAAGAAAGGTGGGCCCAACTGTCAACATCAAGAACGACTATAAATAAGGAGAGTATCAACTAACAAAAGGTATGTGAGAACAAGTAAGTTTAACTTAAGATATAAGAAACCAAGAGAGTATATACTAACTTATCTGTCGGAGTGCTAATTCCGGCAGTTCTGACCGGAGTGTTCATTCCTTTTCAGGTGACTAGCTGAGGATCTCGAGCATCCTATTGGATTCAAAGAGAATTTCCAAACCACTTCTCCACAATTGGCGCCATCTGTGGGAATACTTCGACACATCCATGGCAGGCGTGATGAAAGATCCTTCGGTAGTCGTTGACGACCTTACACCACGAGTTGACACCACTCCAAGCAACATGCTTGGACCAGAAAACATTACCGCATGAAGAGCCTTGAACTTCGACTCAGCTGCCCAGACCTCACCCTCGACATCAGCGCATGAGACAATGCAAGCAATTATGGATCAGGCGAAGCAAAACGAACAGAGGCTGGAAAACATGATAACTGAGAACGAGCGCCTTCGATAGGATTTGGCCTTGGAGGTGGCAAAATCCCAACAGCCGCGCGCCAAGATCCGGGACGACCTCTGAGAAAGGATGGTCAACGACCTCGAATTCGGAGACAAGATAGTAGCAGTAATTCTGACTCGTCATTCCTAGGATCCAAAAAGAAGGGACGAGTCGAAGTCTCCATTTCTTTCGAAGGGAGTCCGCGTGCATGGACTAAACGAAGAAGAAATGATTCAGACGAAGTGGATCAACATGACCCCTTTGTGCGAATGGATCACAAGGGCGGTACTACCCAAAAAGTTCAAAGCTCCATCGTTCACCCTCTATGATGGAAAATCAGACCCCACTGATCACATCTGTCACTACAAGCAAGCCATGACACTACATGCAGACGACGAGGCCCTCATGTGCCGAATATTTCCCAACAGTTTGGGACCATTGGCCGTTAGATGGTATTATAAATTGGAACTGGCATCGATTAAGAGCTTCTATCAACTCCAAAAATCCTTCAGGGAAAGGTTCATCACTAATGAGGTCCAGCCGAAGTAGGCCGATTCTCTCTGGGCAATGCAAATTCAACCAGGGGAAACCCTACATGCTTATTCGGCGTGCTATTGGGAATGTTTTAATCTCGTAGATGATGCCTGCAATGACTCCATGGCCATCACTGCCTTTAAAATGGGATTGCACCCCGACAGTGCCCTCTGCAGCTCCCTGACCAGAAGGCCCACAAAACAGTCTGGTCGCTAATGAAGAAAGTCGAGGAATACTGCAAAGTGGAGGATGACGCCCTGGGGGTTAAAGCAGGGCACAAGGCCAACAAGACGGCCCCATCTGAGATCATTCAGCTGATAAATTTTGTACCCTCACGGAGCCCTGAACCGCGAAATCGGGCTAAATGAGACAAAAGATGAGATTCGCACCGATCAAATGACCAATGTTCACAACGGGCTAATAAACAACTTCAAGTGGATAGCCGGCGCATTAGGTGCGCGGACAAGAAATATACGAAGCTGTCGGAGCTGATCAGCACAGTTATGTCTAAAATTCAACATCTTCCGTTCTTCAAATGGCCACCCAAGATGGTGGGACCTCCCGACATGAGGAGATGGGATAGACGGTGCGAATATCATAAAGACCACGGACATGATACCGACAGTTGTTATACTTTGAAAGATCATCTTGAGGAGTTGGTACAGGACGGTCGACTTAAGCAACACGTTCAAAGAACAATTCAATCAAAACAGTTGCTTTACGACAAGATTCACCCCCACTTGGTGTAATCCATATGATATACAGCTTGCCGACAGCATTCTGCGGTACATACAATTCAGTCGCATCCTGACCCACAAAAGCAAATCACACCAGCGAAACGGCCCCATGAAGCTCCGAGTATTACTTTTGACGATTCTGATCTGGTCGGCGTAACGCTCCCCCCATTGATCCCTTGGTCATCGAACTACGCGTAAATCGATTCACCGTAGAACGCGTTCTCATTGACCAGCGGAGTACTTCGAAAGTTATATACTATAAGACCTTCATCAAACTCGGGTTCACTGAGTTAGACTTGTCTCCAGCTTATTATCCGTTATTCGGCTTCAATGCCAATCCGGAATATCCGTTGGGCAAAATCACGCTACCAGTTCGAGCGGGCTCTCGATCAGTGGATGTGGAATTTTTGGTTGTCAAGCTTCCCTTGCCGTATAATCTCATCATGGGACGAACTTGGCTGTATATGATGCAGGCTGTGCCAAGCACTTATCATCAATTACTCCGCTTCCCGACTGAACGCGGCATTGAACAAATCCGTGGTTCTCAGAAATCGGCACAGGCATGTTATCTCCTTGCCGCAAAGACACCACGAGAGCTGAAGTGAATTTATGAGGTGCCAGACCGAGAGAGCCTCGACGATGTTGGGCGGCTCCTAACAAAAAGGCAACCAAAGCCCTAGATCGAGTTGAAATTAACGAGAATCCTGATAGGTTCTTCATGGTCGGCGCCTCTCTAAGCAAAGTTGACAGGCAGTAGTTAATTTCCTTCTTACTCGGCAACCTTGATGTATTTGCGTGGTCACCATATGAGATGCCAGGAGTGGATCCATCTGTTTCTCAGTTTTGTTTAAACGTTGACCCCAAATGTAAGCCGATTATTTAGAAAAAGCCGGCGGTCAGCCGTAGAACACACTGCTGCCGTTCTTGAAGAAGTTGACTGGTTGCTTGATGCCGGGGCAATACGGGAAGTGACCTATCCTACATGGCTGTCGAATACTGTGGTTGTGAAGAAGAAAAATGGGACTTGGCATGTTTGTGTGGATTTCACCGACTAAAATAAAGCTTGTCCCAAGGATTGTTTTCCCCTCCCCAGAATAGACCAACTCGCAGATGCCACGACATATCATCAACGTATGAGCTTCCTCGATGCCTACAGAGGCTACCATCAAATTGCCATGCATCCGGAGGACCAAGACAAAACTACATTCCTCACCCCAAGAGAAACCTATTGCTATAAGGTTATGTCTTTTGGACTGAAGAATGCGAGGGCAACTTACCAAAGGCTAGTCAATGCCATGTTCAAGGAGCAACTCGGATGTACTATGGAAGTGTACATTGATGATATGATGGTCAAGTCCAAAGAAGAGCAAAATCATCTAGCCGATCTGGAAGAGACATTCGGTATTTTATGCAAGTACAAAATGAAGTTGAACGCTTCCAAATGTGCATTTGGGATCGGATCCGGCAAATTCCTTGGCTACATTGTTAACCACTGCGGAATCGAAGCCAACCCGAGGCAAATTACAGCAATTCTGGAACTCGGCTCTCCTCGATCAGTCAAGGAGGTTTAAAAGTTGATGGGGATGGCCGCCGTACTCAACAGGTTCATCAGTCGTTCCATAGATTGCTGCCGACAATTCTTCCATACCTTACGACAGGGAAAAGCTTTTGAATGGACCTCTGAGTGCGAAGCCGCTTTGAACGGTTTGAAGACTTACCTCCGATCAGTTCCATTCTTAACAACACCTTCGGCATGTGATTCGCTCATTTTATATCTAGCAGTTTCCGACAGGGCCGTCAGCACCGTACTGTTAAAGGAAAAACTTGGGGAGAAGCGGCCAGTGTATTATGTGAGCAAAGCAATGGTTGACGCCGAAACACGTTACCTTCCGTTGGAAAAACTTGTCATGGCAGCAAGAAAACTGATGCATTACTTTTAGGGCCATACCATTGGGGTACAAATGGACTACCCCCTCCAATCAGTACTTCGTAGTGCAGAAGCATCAGGACGCGTTTCAAAGTGGGCTCTCGAACTCGGCCAGTATGATATTCAATTTCTGCCTAGAACCTCAATCAAGGGGCAAGTGCTCGCCGACTTTGTGGCCGAATTCACTGGAGGCCTCGCCGACTTCAAGTTTGATCAATTTAACCTAAGCCGAACTGGAGAATTTATGTTGGGGACATTTGGCAGTTGTATTGTGACGGATCGTCCAACCAACGTGGCAGTGGGGCAGGCGTAGTGGTCATGGCTCCCGACGAGGCAATAATTGAGCAGGCTGTCAAACTGGGCTTCGATGCATCGAACAATGAGGCCGAATACGAAGCATTGTTAACAGACTTATGGAATGCACATCTCTTTGGTGCTCGGCGTCTCCTTATTTTCTGCGATTCAAAGCTATTCATCAACCAATTTAAAGGGGAATACGCAGCAAAAAATGACCGTATGGCAGCTTACATGAAAATGGCGAATTCTTTGCTGGAAAAATTCGACCATCATGAACTAAATCAAATAACCCGGGATCAGAACACGTATGTGGATGCCTTGGCCTGCTAACCTCCGCCATCAACTCAGAAATCAAACGGACAATTGAAGTAGGATTCATCCCTGAGTCGAGCATTGCCCCCTTGGAGTCAATCCAAATTGATGTCATAGAATCAGGTCCAAGCTGGATGGACCCTATCACCGCATTCCTATCTTCTGAACAGCTCTGACGGACAAGAAAGAAGCACACAAACTGCGGAACAAAGCCCTGCAATATTACTTGGATCCGCAATGAAAGCTCTACAAAAAATCCCTTTATAGTCCATATCTAGAATGCGTTCATCCGGATAAAGTTGAAGAACTCCTGACTGAAATACATGAAGGTAGTTGTGGTGCCCATTCCGGTGGGCGCTTTTTGGGTCATCGAGCTGTGACACAAGGGTATTATTGGTTGACAATGAGAGCTGATGCTGAGTGTTACGTCAAGAAATGTGGACAGTGCCAAAAGTTTTCCTCTTTAACCCATTTGCCTGCTAAAGAGTTAAGCTCTGTCACCAGTCCTTGGTCGTTCGCCCAATGGGGACTTGATATTGTCGGACCATTACCTCGTGCCTCGGGCAACAAGCGATTTTTGATTGTCGCGACAGATTACTTCACAAAATGGGTCGAAATGGAGGCACTAACGCACATTCGAGATACTGATGTTAAGCATTTTGTATGGAGAAATATCATCACACGATTTGGCATTCCAAGAGCACTTATTTCAGACAACGGCACCCAGTTTGATTGTGGCGTCTACCGGGAACTGTGTAGCACGTATGGTATTCGGCCTTATTTCTCGACGCCGTCTTATCCACAAAGCAATGGCCAAGTCGAAGTGTGATAACCCTAGTCCGTATTATGCTAATTAATCTTAATTATGATTGTGATTATGTGTTTGATATGATTTTGAGTGCCATTTATATGAATATATGTGGTTTTGAATCTCTATCTGTTCACCGTAGGAAAATCTGTTTGATTATTTGCTTTAGAATTTAAATTGAAGGCTTTATCTGTCACAGAAACCGAAATTGACTATGCCATTGCGATTGGCGAAATTTGTAGAGCCTATGGTGAAATTTAATTGAAAATTTATTCGATCAAAATAATTAGATTCAGAACAATTAATTAAGCACCATTGATTAGCCTTAATCAAAATTTGATTAGGCCATTCTATATAAGGGCCTATATAGCCTCATATTATGGTTTTGAGCTCATTTTTGCTGAGATTACACTCTAGAGAGAGAGTGTGTGATGATTAGAGAGAGAGAGGGAGCTCAAGTTAGGGAATTGCTCAAGAAGCTTGAAGATCTTGGAGTTTAACTCAAGGATTAACTAGAATTTGGAAGACTTGAACTTCTAGGTGAGTAAATTTATGAGTTTGAGTTTGTGATTTTGTGAATTCAAGGTTAAATGGTAATCAAGAACATGAATGGTGTTGATTATGATGAAATCGAAGTTTATATGCACATGCATGCATAGAATTGCCATGAATTTGTATAATTGAGCATAATACATATGATCCATGAAGAATTTGATGTCAATTCATGCCTTTGATGATCATTTACGTCATTTAAGTTGGAAATAGGAGTTGTATCCCACATGCAAATACAATTCATAGAGGTATGAGTTTTGAATACATGAATTTGTTATATTGGAGATAAGTTTGGTGTAATTTGAGGCATGCATGTAATTAATTCATGAGATTTGAGCTTCATAATGTGATAAATTTGGGGTTGTATCATGTTAGTAGATGTATATGTGAGCTTTGGGTCATAACATGCAAGTTACATTAGTTTGAATGCAAGTTTGAAGCTCAAAATGGTTGCTGGAAAACCCAGAATTCAGCATGTCTGCTCGAGCGGGGTAATGGCCGCTCGAGCGTGAAATGCTAGTTCCCAAACTTTTGCAGACATTGATGTCCGCTCGAGCGGGAAGATTCATGCTCGAGCGCCAAGCCATGTAGTTTGACTTTCAGCTCGAGCGTCCACAGTCACGCTCGAGCGTAAAAATAAGGCAACTTGTATTTTTGCAGACCAAAGGGGTCCGCTCGAGCGGCGGAAGCCCCGCTCGAGCGGAGAGCCCTGTTTCAGAAATTTTGAAAAGATGATTTATGTTTTGTTTTCCATTCCCTTCCACTTCTAAGCACTCTTAGGCACGCATTGAACATTGGAAATGGATAAAGAAGATAAGAAAGAGGCCTAAGAGGAATGTATAAGTTAAGAACGTATTGAATCGTTTGTGACCCATGTATGTGTTATGTATTATGTAGGGTCGAGCACAAGGACGAATCCGCAAGCAGATCACTGTGAGTAATATCTTAGTAAAGATGTTTTGAAGTATGTTATTTGTCCTATTGCTTATTCCTATAAAAGTCTTCTAAGCTTGTTAATTTGAATTGTGGACAAATATTTGTTATGCCATATGATTGGGCCAAAGGCCGTCGGATACGAATGATTGGGCCAAAGGCCGTCTGACATGAATGATAATCTGACATGAATGATAATTTGACATGAATGACTGGGCCAAAGGCCGTTTGACATGAATGATTGGGCCAAAGGACGTCTGACACGAATGATTGGGCCAAAGGCCGTCTGACACGAATGATTGGGCCAAAGGCCGTCTGACATGAATGATAATCTGACATAAATGATTGGGCCAAAGGCCGTTTGACATGAATGATTGGGCCAAAGGCTGTCTGACACGAATGGTTGGGCCAAAGGCCGTTTGACATAAACGATTGGGCCAAAGGCCGTTAGATGCAAATGATTGGGCTGGAGGCCGTTTGACATGAATGAAATGGGCCAGAGGCCATTCAATATGCTCGGGCTTAAAGCCGTCTAACATACTAGATAAAACCACAGATGGGCCCAAGGCCATTTGATATTTGTATATCTATTCCGAACTTCATTCATGTATTCTCTTTATTCGATATTATTCACTTGGCTTTTGCTCACTCTCCTTCATGTGTATGTAGGTGAGCTAAGAGATGTCCAAACCCAGCCCCGGTGAAGTATGTGAGAAATAGTCAAGTATTGAGGAGTCAGCCCAACTTTCTCATGCACGAGACTCGTTTTTGCCCTTTTGTTCTTTTGTTATGTTATAAATTTTGCAATATTGGCGAAAACGCTGGATTACCTTTGTGTATAAGTTTGGCTTGGCTGACTAAGACTTGAATGATTCTATGTGTATAAAACTTTAAGTTATTTTCCTTTTGGTGTGAGTTATTAATGAATACATATGTTTGATGCGTTTGACGTGCCACGTAAGCACAACTTTATGGACAAAAGTTTAAGTTTGCTTCCGTTTGGCCCCTTTACTCTGATGATATATATTTATTTGGTTTGAGGTCATAGGTAATCCCTTGATTACTAGCCGGTTATGACCTTAATCCGTAGGAGCGGGTTAGGGTCATGACACGAAGCCTCCAACAAAGCCATCTTGGACGGCATCAAGAAAAGGCTGGAGAAAGCCAAAGGCAGATGGGTCGAAGAATTGCCGAGTGTGTTATGGGCTCATCGCATTATGCTGAGGCGATCCACTGGGGAAACGCCATTTGCTTTATGCTTTGGAACCCAGGCAATCATTCCCCTGGAGATCAGCCTTCCAACCTTGAAATCGAAAGCTTTTGATATGGGCCGAAATAACATGATGTTGGCCTTGGATTTGACTCTGATTGAGGAACGACGAGACCATGCCCTTGTATCCATGGCACAGTACCAGTAATAGCTTGCTAAGTCGTATAATCAACGTGTTCATCTACACTGTTATACACCAGGAGAATTGGTCCTCAAGAAAGTACTCCCAGCTGCCAGGAATCCGGCTGACGGCAAACTGGGTCCTAACTGGGACGACCTCTATCAAATCGATTCAATTGCGGGAACAGGGGCATATCGGTTCAAAGACATGTCCGGAAGAAGTCAGCCGCGTCCTTGAAATTCCACGCATTTGCGTAAATTCTATCATTAACTCAACTTGTGGGGCATGATGATTTATTTTAAATGTTTGCCATGTACAAACTTTCACTTTTATAATGCAAGATTACTTATCTCACTACATGAAATTTTAGTTTGAAGATGAAAGCCTCTGGATTCGGAGCGCTCTTCATGGATATCATGATTGGCCAAGTTAAAAGCCTCTGAATACGAAGCCCCATCAGTGAATGACACTTTTGGGCCGAATAAGCCTCCGGATTCGGAGCGCCCTTCGTGACTCACGATTGGCCAAGTAAAAAGCCTCTGAATTCGGAGCCCCATTAGTGAATGACACTTTTGGGCCGAACAAGCCTCCAGATTCGGAGTGCCCTTCGTGACTCACTATTGGCCAAGTAAAAAGCCTTCGAATTCGGAGCCCCATCAATGAATGACACTTTTGGGCCGAGTAAGCCTCCGGATTCGAAGCGCCCTTCGTGATTCACGATTGGCCAAGTAAAAAGCCTCCGAATTCAGAGCCCCATCAGTGAATGACACTTTTGGGCCGAATAAGCCTTCGGATTCGGAGCGCTCTTCGTGGATATCACGATTGGCCAAGTAAAAAGCCTTCGAATTCGGAGCCCCATCAGTGAATGACACTTTTGGGCCGAGTAAGCCTCCGGATTTGGAGCGCCCTTCGTGACTCACGATTGGCCAAGTAAAAAGCCTCCGAATTCGGAGCCCCATCAGTGAATGACACTTTTGGACCGAGTAAGCCTTCGGATTCGGAGTGTCCTTCGTGGAATTCACAATTGGCTAAGTAAAAAAAAACTGAAACAACATGAATAAGCATCTGGCTTTGGCACGATTTTCATGAATATTCAGTTAACAAGCATAAACTCAGTTGACGAAGGATGGAAGATGATTGTTAATATGTTTAAACATAACCTGAAACAACATGAAAACATATAAAATAATAAGTTTTATTGAATTAATGGATAATACATAATTTGCTCCCAATTTATGTTAGAGCGATACAATATGTTTAATTTTATTTGGCATCCCCCTCATCATCGCTCTTCTCGACTTCGAAGGCCGCGAAGGGAAAATGATGACTCTGGTATAATGGGGATGCCATATTAACGCCTGCTACCCGTAAAGACTCTGCGGCCTGGAGAGCCTTGATCCACCCGTGCTTAAATCCACGGTTCTCACATCGGCAGACCTCCTCGGCGAGCTTTTCCTTCGTCTTCTCTATCCCAATTTTTTGACCTGCATGAAAGCCTTGTTCATAAGCCCTAGTCTTTGTAGCTTCTATTGCAAACATGCTTGCCGTATCGCGATTAGCAATCGCGTGACTTATAAGACGCTGGGTCACCCTCTCCTCCACAATCGGGTTAGCTAGGCCAGCCGAATGAGTTTTGGCGGTTTTGACTTTTCTTAACTCCTGCTCGGCCTTCTCTACGCAGGCCTCTAAGTTACGAATGCGTTCATCTTTATGTTCGATCTCCCGCCACGCGGCATGAAGGCGTATGCCGATCTCATAAGCGGTACATAGTCCTTTCACCGCTCCGTGAACGCCCTCTCGAAACACTTCAAAATCTTGTTGACCAATCATCGATTGCTGGACTTCCGGCGGAAAAATCTGTCTTGCAAATTCGACTCCACTCTTGGATCTCGAATGATCGAGTCGGCTTCCGTCATCGATTTGTTCCCGATAAAGACTGAAAAACTTAACGGGCGTGGTGGCCCACTGGCCTCGCTTCGCGAATGAGGGGAGTTTCCCTGCTGTCGCTTCTCCCTTCTAGGTGACCTGCTTCGACGACGTGGAGAGTGACGCCTCTCCCGCTCCCCAGATGTCCTACTTCACGTTTGTGAAGGTTCCCCACCTCGATGCATCGCTGAGTCCAGCTCAGCCAATGTCCTACCTTCTCTTCTGCTGTTGAAGAATAGTCTACCTGACATTTACACTTATCTAGCCTTCTTTGACAAACTGGTTTGAGTTGAGTCTTAACACGCTAATGGGACCTACTTGCACGAAGCAACTACCCTTTTTATTAACCATAGATGCACCGCTCCCAAAGTGGTCCTTTCAACGCTGCCCCAGCCAATTCATAAATGCCTGATAATCAGTGGCAACGTTCACTAATCCACTGGGGCAAGGGCAGATTAATTAATCTATTCGGCCTTATGAAAGTCTTTGTGCTGAACAGACAGGTTGCCTCAGCTAATTCACGAACGGCAGATTCATCAACCAATTTAGAGCTAATAGCTGAATATCATTGTGCCCCAACAAACATCTAAACTGCCGTTATTAGGCGGCCTTCATCAATTTGCTGGGGCAAGGGCAGATTCATCAATCTATTCGGCCTAAATATCAGAATTAATAGCCGAATATTCATTGTGCTCCGGCAAACACTTGAACTGCCGTTATTAGGCGGCCTTCATCAACTTGTTGGGGCAAAGGCAGATTCATTAATCTATTCAGCCTAAATATCAGAATTAATAACTGAATATTCATTATGCTCCGGTAAACACCTGAACTACCGTTATTAGGCAGCCTTCATCAACTCGCTGGGGCGAGGGCAGATTCATCAATCTAGTCGGCCTAAATATCAAAATTAATAGTCAAATATTCATTGTGCCCCAGGAAACACCTGAACTGCCGTTATTAGGCAGCCTTCATCAACTCGTTGGGGCGAGGGTAGATTCGTCAATCTAGTTAGCCTCATGGCAAGCATGCTATCATGGCAGTCACTCACAACACATGCAAGGATGCTAAAGCATAAACACTCACCGAGTACTCCAAGCCAAAACATAAACTAGTTAGTAATCAATGCATGATCTTAGTTCATGTTAAGATGGCTAATGCAACACATGCAAAATGCAACTAAGATAGTCTCGGCTACTCTAAGATGGCATATGAGATGCTACAGATAACATGTATTCAACTCGGAATTGAAATACAATGCAGTTAGTATGATGCGCCGAGTCCAGTGCATGCAAGACAGATGAATGGATGCAATCATGCGAGCATAAGGATGCTAATTGAAACATGCCCTAAAACTAACCATCATAAGTTGGTAAATAAAAGGGAGAAAGACGTGGGATTGGAATACATGCATCACACACACGCACACTTATTACAACAGTTGGCCCTCTCGACGGAGGGTCCGAATAAATAATACAACACCAACTAGCTAATCTAAGCTAATCTAATTAAGCTAGTTTTTATACAACCAAAATGAATAATAAATTATAGCTAATTATTACACAACTCTAATTAATTAACAAACTAACTAAGTAAGCAATTAAACTAGCATGCAAACTACATGAATGTGGACTGCCTCAGCTCTGCCTTGAATGATAAAAGGTGCACGCATGCTCGAGTCGCCTTGTCGGGAAGCCATCGCGATGCCCCGACTTGCCTTTGTTTGCAATTGATTTCAGAAATTTGCATAGAGCTCCAGAGAGATGAAACTCCACCCCGGGGAAACTGTGGGAAGGCTGCCGACCAGTTTATAGGCATGAGACCACTACGACCACCTTTTGTGGTGGAAACCAAAGAAGGTGGTCGGCCTGCCAGAAAGCCTGGTCGCGACCAGTTTTTTCTCCCGGATTCTGTTTTTCTACAACAAAGGAAAGAGAGAGGCATAACAAGGTATTTGCAACACATGTGTGCATGACCACTCCCCCCGTCATTGCATAAGTTCTAGGGAGTGTAGTCCTCGACCCTCGGGCCACCAATCATGCATTTCGATGCATGATGGCCGAGGAATCGAACTGCACGACTCAATGTGAAATGAATGCACATACAAGCACCTAAAGCTAATAACTCCGTCATAGGTAGTCAAGAGTGTCGGCGATCAGGAATCGAGGCACATTTCGTCACTTTGAGTACGAAACGTCCCTCGTTTCCTGTGTTCGGACTAACTCCTATTCCGAACACAATGCAACAAATAACATGGCATGACACAAATGCAATTCTAGCATGCAATCCTAATGCAATGCAACTAAGCGTGCAAAATATGCAAGGGATATGATAGCATACACAATGCCAATACGAAATGCAAATGGACAACCTAACAAGACTAATGGCATGCACAATGCGCAATGCTAATGCACACATACTCAATGCAAGACAACATATGCAACAACATTACAAAATGCGACTAGCATACACAATGCGAATATCAAATAGCATACTCAATGCGACGAACTACATGGCATGCGCAATGCTATGAACTACAATGGCATACTGAATGCAAAATGGACTTAAACCAAAATAAATGGGCCTCAGCCACACCCAAATCAGTGGCCAATGATGATGAAATCAAGGCACCAAAGCACATGCAAGCATACAAAATGCAATGGCCCAAGCCTAAGGCACAAAATGCAACTCTCCAAGATCATTGAGAAGATGAAACATGGAGTACGATGGCATGTGTCACAGCACTGAAATAGCATACAAAATGACTCCGAATGATGTAAACCACTCACACAATGCATGTTGAAAAGCTTAAGTCCCGAAGCTAGTGAAGCACATTACACTAGAGGCCTGCAAGGCGATGCTCAAATGATGAAACCAACCCCAAACAGACCCTATGCAGGCCCAAAATAGTAGCAAAATGGGTTGAGATGATGGCTTGAAAGGCACAAAAGTGAAGCTCATGCAATAGCTCGCAAATAGGGCAAAAATGCACAACTCTAAAGAGCACTTAAAGCATGGAAAATATGGAAGTGTAACACCCCTATAAGCTCTGAAATATCATGCCCAATGATGCCAAAACATGTAAGTAGCTCAAGTTAAGCATGCAAGGGACCTCCAAACTCAAAGCTAGTCAATGCTTTTACACAACAAGTATGCATGGCTAGCACTTTTCGACCAAGAGGCCTCAAGACAGAGCTAAGGCAGCCCAAAATATGAACAAAGTCAGTTTGAAGTATGGCCAAAATATGCTAGAATAGAGGGCCAAAACAACATGCATTATAAGCTAGTAAACATGATTTACACTACAAGCATGTGAAGCATATGAGAGGCTACCAAACCAAGAAAAAATAGAGTCATGGCATGCCAAACGATGGCCAAAAACCCACTGAAACAAGACCAATACATGCAAGAATGACATGCTCCTTTGATAAGCCATGAAAGGGATTACTCTACACATGCAAGAAGCAAGCAAAAGGGGACCAAACCAGCCATGGTCAGAGCCTAGGCAAGTCCTAGAAGTCACCAAAAAGTTCCTGAACTAGGCCTCCAAATGGTATAAACATATGCACCTTTGGTAGGCCAAAAATGCCAGTAAACAAGACAACAAGAGAGAGGGTCACCCCTCTCTGATTTAGGCCCTCAAAGCCACATTCTCACTACTGAAAATCCACTGGATTTCAGTGGTAGGAAGGCCAAGCAAAGATTAGCTCGAATGCCTTATGGCATGGCACAAAACAAGGCTAAAAAGAGCATGCAAGAGGGTAGATGACCCTCAACACCAAAAGAGCCTTAAACAAACATGAAAAACACTTAAATATGAAGTTTTTTTCAGTTGACAACAAAACTCAAATAAGCATGCAAATGAGGCTAAGAGAAGGATCAAAACAATGCTTAAAAGAGGGAAAAGTGATTACCCTTGAAGCTCAGCAAAAACCAGCAGATTCTATGCACCAAAAACCAGCTTTTGAGACCTCTCAAGACCCTCCAAGAACTCAGTAACAATGGTGGAGGTGTTAGGCTATGAGGTGTGGTGCAAAGGGCTAAGAATAACACATTCTTTAGGGCCAAAATGTAGAGATATAAAGAGGGATATGTCTTTTTGCCTTAGACCAATTTTTCAACCTAGTATAAGGAGAGAGAGGGCCTCTCTTATAGACAAGCAAGGCCAAAGCTTCTCCAAGAAGCTAAAAACAAGGCTCAAGATCCTCCATACACGTGTATGGAGGATACAGTCTATGCTTTCCAGCTGGCACAGCTGGTACCCACTCAAACAGACAAAACAAGAGGGAGCTGGCCGACCAGAAAAGGTGGTCGGCTGACCACTTTCCCTGGTCAGCCTACTAGGGTAGGTGGTCTCCCACACAAGAAAGTGGTCGGTGGCTCCATTTGGTGGTCTCCACTTTGAAAGCAAGCTAGTGGTGTTGGGAGACTAGCAAATGTGGCCAAAGACCAAGAAAACCAGCTTCCCGACAAGAAAAACTGGCTGGCAGGGAAAATGGTCTCCAAGGAGAAAAGGTGGTCTCCCACCCTTGTACCACCTCCCAAACAAGGAAAACAAGGTTCATGCCAAAAATGAACCAACACGGATGCAAAACGAGAGTTCGGGGGGCAAAGCGCGCGGCCGGGTGCCCCGAAAATTGGCTGTTGAGCACCAAAAGTGGCGTACGGCCACAAAAGTGGTCTCTCGGACCACAGTGTCCCTCTAGACAGAGGAAACAAGGTGTGTTCCAAAAATCATGCCAAACGGAGAATGTTAAGCGGTCCCGAGCCGAGGCGCGCGGCTGACGACTCCGAAAATCGGAAACAAGTCTCCAAACGGGAACAGTGGCCTACGACCACGAAAAATAGCCTACGACCATTGAGAGATGGTCTACAAGACCTCTCCCTCCCTTCGGGAAGAGAAAACAAGACCTGGTCCACAGACTGAGTCAAGGCACAAAAAGTTTCGAGGCTCGGAGGGTAAGGCTCTCAGCCAAAACTCCGAAACTTCAGAACGAGCACAACATGCACCATCATTGAGCGCTCAATCGATGACGTCTGAGTCTTAAGGTCGGTCAAAAATGAGGTGTCTACATAGAGGAAAGACGATTGTACTCTCATCATTCCTCTCCGTGTCAATCACGTTCTCTGCCAAAAGTGACAGATGAATGTCGTCAGGGATAGAAAAGTAGCGACGGAAACCAGAGACTCTCCGCAGAAAGAAGGGCTCTCAAATGTTTGGCCATCACAGCATGAAAAACGGACACTCTACACAGCAAACAAACAAGGAAAAGGGAGTCGAGATGGAAGAAAGAGAAACTTACAAAAAATGAGGAGGACAATGAAGAGCGGAAAGAAGTTGCAGAAGACGAGAAGCGAGGGAGTTGAACTGATAGGCAACGAGAAACCTTGAGCATTCAAGAAAGAACATACAAATGAAAAGACAACACGGTTTCAAATCGTATTAAATGAATGAAATGTACGAAGGGGCGAGAGATTGTAATGATGCTCAAAAGTAGTAGGCGTCCTGACGCTTGCATTGGAGTAAGGGATACCGCTGTATTTTTTGACTCTCTAGGTCTAAAGACCAAACATGCCGAATAACTGACGTTAATAAGATGTTTGGGGGGCAATTGTGGGGGCCGAATAAATCTATTACATACGAAGGCCGAATAACTTGAGGAAAGAAACCAAATTGTGAATTATATGGCTCCATCCTAGAGAGACGAAGGCCGAATAACCAGATCGGCTGAATAATCAGCTGTAGACCATGTCGAGTACGAACAGTTAGCCGAATGAGGGATTATTCATTAGAAGAAAGGTGGGCCCAACCGTCAACATCAAGAACGACTATAAATAAGGAGAGTATCAGCTAACAAAAGGTATGTGAGAAAAAGTAAGTTTAACTTAAGATATAAGAAACCAAGAGAGTGTACACTGACTTATCCGTCGGAGTGCTAATTCCGGCACCCCCGACCGGAGTGTTCATTCCTTTTCAGGTGACTAGCTGAGGATCGCGAGCGTCCTATTAGATTTAAAGAGTATTTCCAAACCACTTCTCCACAAAACTTAAATAGTCAATTGTTTGTTTGACGTAGTTCAATAAGCCTAAAACTATATTAAAATAACAAGCTATTCGAGTTTAGCTTGACAAAAGTTTGTTTGAGACATGCTCAAAAGTTTTAACGAATGAAATTTAAATAAATTTTGAAACTTGAAAAATCTAAAATCTCCAAGATATTGATTCGCTATTGTGTTTCAATTTTAAATAGTAAATACCAATCCCAATCAAAGAATCAATAACAAATTGACACAACGATTTAACATGGAAAAAATAATTGGAACGCCTCCAATTGTGATAAAAAATCACAGGCCAAAGCCACAAAACAATCTATTGAGAAGACAAAAAAGAATTACACATGTGTACTCTCAATTACCTAGCAAATTCACACCCAAATTGAACCGACCCCAATGTGCCTTTTCCACCACCGTATTCACCTCGGAGTAGGCTAGTAGGTGGCAACTTAATTGGGATGTACTTGACCTATAGTGATACAATTTCTCTACCTTCATCAATAATCTATATCTATTTTATTTAATAATATAAATTTTTTTAATATTTTATTTCATTTTGAAATAAAAATTATTCATTAAATAAATTTTGTATATTTAATTTAATGATTGTAATATTTTGTTTCATTCTGATATATATAAAATTATTCATTTCAAAAGAACATTACATAATGTTATACTTTTTTAGTCATAACCAAAAAAATCATAAGTCATACATAATTAAATACCATCATATGAAACATAACCAAACATCTTATTAAATTTGATTAAAAATACTCTAATTCAATTTTTCTTTTATTATTTATCTCTCATAAATATATATTATTTATTATTTATCCCTCATAAAATATATTATTTATTTATTGTAAAAAAAAAAAAGCCTGCCAGGCCCGGTTAATGACCCTAATCTGAATGGGTTTAAGCCTGGACTGAACTTTTTAGACCGTGGGCCAAGCCGGCCTGGCCCGAAAAATGACAAGTGTCACGCTCCGTTTTTTTTTATTCAGATTCTATGACCAAACCATTATTATAGATTCAATTTCAGAGATAACATGTGGAATCTCTTTATATTAACAAGAACACATGAATAAAAATTCTCTCATCTGAATCCAATATGACTGCAATAGGAGTTATAAGTAAATAAATTACTTGTAGGCTTGCATCCTTTAAATTAAAAGAAATGGTTTAACCCTTTTACATCAATGACATTCCATCCACAAATAAAAGGCCCCGTGGCCAACACCTAAGGATGATCCTCGATCTTGAACACTTCTTAGCATCACCTAAAAAGAATTAGCAACGTGGGATGAATATAAAGTCTAGTAGGGATCCTAACATGATCCTAAACAATAACAACATACAGATAGTTATGATCATGAATGTTTTATATCATATCATATACATAATGTGATGGTTTATACGGAAAATATATTCATATAGGTACTTTTCTGAAAATAATTCAATTTACCCAACAACACAAACAATTCACTTTTCTTCCTCATTTCCCAATTATAAATAACACATCACAACTGTTTCTTTTAAAATACTTTCACAAAACCCGATTACTTCTCATTACTTGCCAATACAAAACATACATTCACTTCTGATACATTCATCACATTCCCTTGGCCCTAAGTCCATGGTCAAGAAACACTTTCAACAACTCATTCAATACACCTATGTACATACATATATGTCCTAACAAGAATACGAAATCAATACATATACAATAATTACTATACTATCACCTAAAACAACCCGGCCTCACTCAACCATAACCATCACTTACTCATGATATATAAGGATACACCAAGACAAAATGAGAAACAAAACAATGCTTTACCTGCCTTAAGTATGGTAAGCCAAGGATACACCCTTCCATAACGAAATACTAATTTATCAGACACAAGCTGGAAGGTAATGGTACCTCTGCAATTTACTAGACACCGACTGGAAGGTAATGATACCTTAGCCAACTTCTCCTGGCATTAGCTAGAAGGTACTGGTATCTCTCATTCTAAACGGGGCCAATTCTCCAAGCGCTATCTGGAAAGTAATGGTACATATCATTCTCAGCGCGTGAACATTTCCAACTACCTCAACATACTAGAATGCATAATAACACTAGTATACTACATACACGATATTATTCAACAAAACAATACCATCCTCCACCGATGAGTAAGGACAAAACCTCTAAGTATATATATTAAAAACACGTAGGACAACCATCCAATTCTCACGAGACCTTAAGTACAATAACAATAATAATATGTAAAGATTTCAAAATCCGACCTCAAGTTCATTATTAATTTACGAAGGGTTATGATTTCATTTTCTTTAAAAAAAATAAAAAATAAAAAAAAATTCCTTATTTTCCAATCCACACTACTCCAATCGTTTTCTAAAAATTTGTTCTTTTCATTTTATTAAAACTACATCCTTTTGCCAAAGCCACTGCCCAACCCCACTCAACATGATTAATTCAAATAATTCCAATACCATGGTTACTTTTCCCTTTTAGATATTAACACAATTACACAATCCATATTAACAAAATACAAAAGGTTATTAAACTTCCTCCCTTTTAAATCCATTAAGTCAATAATATTAATTTAGGGCTTTCCTCCCTCTCAACATAAACATATCAAACTAATCCCCAATTAACCCAAACAACAACCAACTTAACAATCTTCAATCACAAATATCAAACTCTAGATCCCTATTCATGACTTTCAAGGAAACCCATAATGAATATGGTTTTTATGCAATAAAATCTACCACATGTCTATCTATAGACGAGGTATTGAAAAAGAGCAAATAAATCCCTACCTCTTGAAGCGAAGAGGAGACAATTCAAAAATCACTAGTGACGAAACCACGAACTACTTGGATCAAAAGGAAGCCCTTGACGAGATCTACAATCTTTCTTAAAGGGCCAAGGTGGAAAGACAACTGTAGGTGAGTAGATCTAAAGGTCTAAGTGAAAAAGTTGAGTTTAGAGAGTAAGAGGGAAGGGAGACTCACAATGTAGAGATAAAAAAAGAAAGAGAGAGAAAAGAAAATAATGAGAAAAGTGTGTTTGGGGCCTATTTATAGTAGTAGAATAATAGCTCCAAAGTCAATGAAAAGAATAAGTCAAAATTCCTAAAAAGTGGGGCCCAAACCATACCAAAAAATCTGAAATTTACTCACAGGGTTCGACCCTCAGGACAGTGGTGTCGATCATCAAGAAGAAATGCTGAGACACCAATGTGTGCAGTAGACAAGGGTCGACCCTTGGAACCTGTGATATCGACCCTTTATTTCAGTAGCAACACCCAAAACACAGCAGCAAACAAGGATTGACCCTTGGAACCAGTGGTGTCGACCCTTGGAACTAGCAGAGATACTAAGAGCAAGGCAAAAAGGTCGTGTCAACCCCCAAGGAAACTAGTGTCGACACTAGAACAAATTTTCAAAGTTCCCAAAGAATCTTTTCCACGAAAACAAGCGCGAACAAACAATCCCAACAAGTCTAAATCGAATTGTACTCCTCCAAAACCAAGATACAGCAACTGAAAAGACTTCCAAAATGAAAATAAAGGAATTAAATACACTTTCCAATAGTTTAAAGGACACAAGTGCTACAACCTCCCCACCTAGGAAATTTCATCCTCGAAATTAAGAACACACCGCAACACAAGGCGAACCAACCACAAAATGTGACATTATTCGCAACACATCCATGTAAAAAAAAAAATTCACATGTTCTCCTTTTCTTTGAAAGTCTCCCTCTTGTACGAAAAAAAAAAAATTTAATTTTTTTCTTTTTTCTAAAAAAAGTGCCGAAACTTGCACTGCCACAACCAAAATACATTCTCAATTTCCACGTAAAACCTTAAAATTTTGCAATCATCATTTGACAACAAAATAAAGTGTTACTCAGAACACCTAATCATTCACATTATCATGATTTGTTAGATTTATCTTTTATTAAATCAAATAAACCACACATCAAAATCTTTTATTACACTTAGATTAAATCCACAGCATTATAGTTCAACATTGCCATCCGTGGCTACAACAAAAGGAAAATTTTCGTTTTCCGTGTTCGTTTCTCCATATAAAACAATTGGTGAACCTCTACTATCACCCAACAACACCCCATCACTCTTATAGTGATGCCACAACCAACATAAACGTAACATTTCTATAATAAAATTAATAGAAATTACAACTGTACTATCAACATAACAAGGCACAAGAAAATCCACAATCTTGCAATTCTATTATGTCATAACCATCATTATAAATTATCAATTGCATGAGGCATAATGTACACGTAAAATGAAGAGTTCACAATGCGTTACCCCAACCAGAGGATTTTCCACAAATTCAAGACAAATTTCACACAAGCTTCACAACCACTTACACGAGACTTAATGCTCGCCAAACCATTCTAATGCACTCACAACCTTACAACCTCGCACACCAGTCCAAGCTATTCCCAAAGTGACTACTTGTTAACCAAACCCCGATATCAACCAACTGACTAACCAACTCGATAAAACTTTACACTCGGTACCAAACACCGACGTGATACCCAACACCACTTACTCCAAGATGGAGTTCCATACACAAGTCCTCATATTCCTTGAATCTTATCGGATTCCTCAAGATTTGGCCATACCACCATCGTTTCCAAGGAAACCACCACTCATATGCTTACATGGCCTCACCTCTCAAACATAAGACTGATATGGTCAACGACAATCATCCAATTCTGGACACAAAAGAGTTTTCACCAATGCCACACTCGTTACCCTAGAACACAACCTTACCTTCTTCCAAGGAATACCTCTAGCATCTAACCACTAAATTCTCCTCACATTCATAAACTTCATCCAATATCTAATAATACCACAAACCCCTACCAATTCATAACAATCACAACACAAACACTACTCTTAACACGATCGATAAGATCACAACAAACTCATTGACCAGCAAAACCAAAACACTAAACCACACACACAAGTACCATCCTCATTACCCCAAAATCCAAATCTCACACTCCCGCGAAACATTCCCGTGTAACTTGGCAGTTCTACAAAATCCTAAAGTCTCATACTTCATTAATAATGACACAATTTAGCCTTATAACTCGGCTCTCATGACACAATCCCACCGATCACAATAACCTACGGATTTCCCATTTTTAACAGACAAATTCCAAATGGAACAAGATTCACAGGCCATCACAAAACCATCTCACAAATTAACATAAAGTATATAACAACACTGGGATCATCGATCCCATTAACAACTTCTCATTACATATATATAAAAGAGAGTTCGAGATTCACTGCGTGCCCCCAACATAGGAGGATAACAAACAACAACAATATATATACAAATACAAAACATAATTAGGGTGTCTCAACATCCAACAGTACACCAGTCAACAACAAAAAGATTCATATATTAAATCACCAGCCCCCAATACAAAAGCCCCTCTCCAGGGTAATACTACTATGTTAGCTGAAAAATAGACCCTCGCAAGGCACTTGAAGCCTGCCCTGCCAGTTTTCTGGTACTGATATTGCCCTCGACTAGACTGATGAGACTAGGTCCGACTATGTTCTGAAACACCCGAAAAATTCACACACAAAGGGCATAAACGTCTAGCATGGCCCAACTAACCACAATTAAAACAAACAGCAGACTCCCTACTTTGAGACTGGCCTGAAGCCTGAACCTCCCCAACATAGGAGGATAACCAAACAACAACAATATATATACAAATACAAAACATAATCAAGATGTCTCAACATACAACAGTACACCGGTCAACAACAAAAAGATTCGCATATTAAATCACTAGCCCCCAATACAAAAGCCCCTCTCCAGGGTAATACTACTATGTTAGTTGAAAAGTAGACCCTCGTAAGGCTCTCGAAGCCTGCCCTGCCCGTTTTTGGTATCGATACTGCCCCCGACTAGATTGATGAGACTGGGTCCAACTATGTTTTGAAACACCCGAAGAATTCAAACGCAAAGGGCATAAACATCTAGCATGGCCCAACTAACCACAATCAAAACAAACAACAGACTCCCTACTTTGAGACTGGCCTGAAGCTTGAACCTTCCTGGACCTCCCTGACCTCCTAACAGACGAGTCCGAAACCCTCGGCGAAGACAAGGACTAAGCTTGGGACTGAGCATGCGCTCGCCTCAACTTGTAACTGAGTCTAGAGTGCTTATGAATTGTAGGAGTTACCGAGATGGTCTCCTCCCTAACTCGACCAACACATACAACCATGGCCTCTACATGGGCCGCCACCTAAACTAGGGCATAGTAATTCTTCCACATAGATCTAGCTACCTTCTTTCGATCATCATCATGCAATCGCCTCTCAAACTCATAACAACGATGCTCCTCCGTTGCCACCAATTCTAGAGCAAACCTCTACAAACTAGTAAATCGCATCTGAAACTGTGCCAAAAGAGTGGCATTCTGGAGCAACTCAACAAACTGTTCCCTCAACCTTTCCTAAGTGGAATGAGGCAAGTACTTGGCCCAAAAGGCCTCTGTGAAAGCAACCCACGTGTTACCTACTTTGTCCTTAGCATACTTCCACCAATACCTAGTGTCTTCTTTTAATTGGAAAGTCGCTAAAGAAATCCTCAACCCCCATCCTTGACTTTGAGCATACCAAGAGTCTTGGTATACAGTTCCAACCACTAATCCGCCTCCAATGGTTTAGCCTCCCCCAAAAACTCTGGTGGATTGGAGCAACTCCTTAGTAAGCTTGAGGGTACACTCGTTATCACCCTCATTATGAGCTAGAGTATCTTGCACCACTCTCACAATCTCGTGAGCAACTTCCTCACCAACAGTTGATACTGCAATGGCAGGTGCTAAAGGAACCACTGTGCCTCTATCAACACTTCTACTCCCTATTTGTTCTCTATTCCCTAGTGTAGACATCTTATAAAATACAAAAACAAAACCAAACTTAATGCTCAACACAACGGCCTTCCCCGAGACATACATTCACCACCGCTAAGTGTAGCTGGTTTTTGGTTACTCCTCGGAGGGGTTTAGTCTCCTCAAATACAATAGCCCTATAGTTCGAACTCTCGTGGTTTTGAATCCAGTTTCACAAGTGCAATGTGAAACGGATAAAATATGAATGAGTCTAAATTCGGCAATTTTTAGAAAAAATCCATTTTAATCATTAAGGATGCTAGAAATGGACTGCATTGCCACATTTCAGAGTTGCCACCTAAATATTTTTAAGAAATTTAGGAAACCTGTGACTTGTGCCAAAGGCCACTTGTCCGTCATAACCAAAGTGTCTCGGCTCGGAAACTTAGGTATGAGAGGAGAAGATCATGAATTGAGCACCCCCACTCACCTGATCAATGATCGGCCTCTACTAATCATGATGTGATTTTTACATACATTATATGCTTTTGTTCCAATTATTGTGCTAACTTTACTATGTGAGGCACACAAGTATAGACTAAGTCACTCACTTTGGAATGCTTTGATTTTATGTTTGTGAAAAGAGTTTTAAATATGTGCTACTTAAAAAAGTAAGCTCATATGCATATTAATCAAATCATCCCAACTTAAGCGAAAAAGCCTTCAACCACCGGCATTCAAGAGTTGTATCAACTAAGCACTTAGCCTCATGGTAAATATGCTTGATTTGGCAACACGAACATACATGCAATGTGCTAAAGCAAAAAACGCTCACCTAGTATTCAACCGAGGCAAGCCAAAATAGAAGAAAATGGTTAGAAAAATGTATGCTCTAATATGTAAGTGACTAATGCAACACATACAAAATGCAACTACTAGGCTCAGTTTATTTCACATGACATATGTGTAGCTTGCTTTTCGTGCTCCTTTTGAATACAACTAGCCCTACAGTTCGGACTCCTGTGATTTTGAATTTGATTCCATAAGTGCAATGTGAAATGGATAAACACAAATGAGTCTAAATCCGGAAATTCTTTTGGAAAATTGATTTTGAATCAAAATGCCAAAAATGGACTGCTTTGCCAGATACAGAGTCGCCATCGAAATATTTTTTGAAAAATTTAGGAAACCCGTGACTCGTGCCAAAGGCCACGTGTCCGTCATCCCCAGGATTGTCTCGGCTCAGGAACTTAGGTACGAGAGGGGAAAGTTATGAAGTGAGCACCCCACTCGCCCGATCAAAGATTAGCCTTTACTAATCATGATATGATTCTTATTTACATTATATGGTCTTGTTCCGATTATTTGGGCTAGCATTACTATGTGATGCACACAAGTATAGACTAATTTGTAAAAATTAGAACATTTTGATTTCATGTTTGTTTGAAAATTGTTTTGAATACGCGTCACTTAAAAAAAAAGTGAGTTTGTATGTACATTAATCAATTTATTCCAATTCAAGCAATTAGCCTTCATCCACCGGCATTCAATTAGATATATCACTTAAGTACTTAACCTCATGGAATCATGCTTAGATGACATGGCAACAATCACACGCATGCGGTATGCTAAAGCAATTAAATGCTCACCTAGTACTTTGAGGCGAGCAAAAAAGACAAAAGAGTTAGAAAGAAAAAAAAAATGCGTGATCCTAACTAATGTAATATGACTATTGCAACACATACAATTATGCAATTTAACGGGCTCGGTTACTAACATGGTATTTGAAGCAATTTGATAGCATGTGGTCTAAATACGTATTCAGAGAATTTAAGCAATAGTAGTGCTTTGCTAGAATGATGAATCGAGCTTTGATGCATGCAAGACAAATGGATACTTTGGTCATGAAAAATGCTAATTAAAATATGATGCTTTATTCTACCATCGTAAGCAAAGAAATAAAAGGGAGAAAGAAATGGGGGTTGGAAGACAAACACACTTATTACATTGTTTACCCTCATACAAGAGGGTCCGAATGAATGTCCAAGTGTCCGAAATAAACTAACTATTACAAAGCCAAATGAAGGAATTAAGCTAATGAATACAAAATAACTAACTAGCTAGCTACAACAAGAATGAACAATAAAACTAACTATCTAAGTTAACTAACTATGACAATTACGAATAAACATCAATAATAATTACAACAATGCTAACTATAATGGTAATTAATTAATTACAACACTAATTGGAACATTAATTTACAAAACAAAGATGCACAAGGATTGCATGCGGGTGACTGTTTTTAGAAACAGCTCTGTTTGCCTTCTTTGGAATCTACCCTGTTTCACCTTCAGCCACTACCCTCTATTTATGCAACAACACACTGTTTACCAAACATTGGAGCCCGGCCGGCCCCCAATAAGGCCCGACTGGGCCCAAACAAGGCCGACTGTGCCCCGATTTCATGCAAAAGTCTGCTTCTGTGCTCTGAGGTGAAAACAGTGTAGACAGAGTTTTTTTTAGCTTTGTTTGTCCTTTCTGCTCTTCTCTGTCATGGAGAGGCTCAAGAGAAGAACGAAGTTAGTTTCGAAACCACCAACAAGCAAGTTGATCGCTTGATGATTTTGGGGACAATTGGAAAAAAATCAATCAATGCAATGAACAACCACTCCTCCATCTTATTATAAAGTGAGCTTAAGGGGGGGGGGAGGGGTAAAGACGCTTCAAGTTTCATTAACACATCATGAATTGGTGCGTGATGACTCTTGGCACTATGGACTCGGCATAATGTCTGGCCGAATCCAAGCAATCTTACTCATTTTCTTTACGTCAGTTTCATTAGTTTTAAGCCCATTTTATTAGTCCTTTCTATTCTTTAATCAATTTGTCTCAAAGTGATAGTTAAATCCACTACATGAGAAGAAATGTCAAACGAGAAGTGATCTGAAGCATGAAAGAGTGACTACACCTTGATGATGAACCTCCGAAGAGGTTAAGACATTGAGCATAGGTCTCTTTCTCATGCCTTGAATAACCATCAATCCTTTGATATAACTCTCAAACAAAAAGAAAGAAGAAAGAGGGAGGTTACAGACATGATTGTACAATATTGATTTGAAGAAGGAGACTCTTAATATGAAAACCAAGCAAAGAAAAGCTATCAACTTAAATGGCTTGATGTCTAAGGCCTAAATAAGCAAAGCCATGGGGACTTACAAAATGATAGGCAAAGTATTCAAAGCACAATCCAATTAAGTGAATTAAAACAAGTCTAAACAACCCTTAACATGTAAAAAAATAGTGATTAAAATGATGTTTAGAGAGTACGAAAAAGATAGGAAATAGCAAGAAATCACAAGGCTAATGAACAAGAGCAAGGAGAGGTGGCTAGCCCTCCATTTTTAGACCTCAAACCATGTTTTTCAGCCTATTTTGAACTTTGAAAATCAATTTGAAGACTAGAAAAAAAAGAGTTTAAAGACAAGGGTGTGAGCTATGAAGTGAGGTGTAAGAAAGGGTGTTAAACCTTTCTACCTTTGGTAGCTATTCAAACCCAAGTTCTAACACTTGAAATGGATTCAAAACAATACAAAGATACAAGAAATTGATAGTAAGAGACAGAAATGAAAGCAAGAGAAAAGATGGTAAGCTTATACCTCTTAAAGAGGATGAGCTCTTGTTGTGAATCAAACTTGGTCCAAACACACTCTCAAGCCTGAATTGTGATTCTCAAGGCTCAACCATGGCTTCAAGGTTAAGGTTTGAGGGTTTTTATGGTATACAGCTATGACTCAAAGATGTCAAGCTTGCTCAAAGATGGCTTGCATAAGAAGGAGCTCTCAAGTAAGTGTATAGGTTCTTTGAAAATTGTTAAACCCTCAAAATAGAGATATAACCTCGTATTTATAGAATTTAAGCAAAATAGGTCGAAAATATCTTCAAAAATAGACAGCTAGCGGGCTCCTGCCCAAAATAGTGTTTATTGACACCAAGGCACGACCGGCCCCAAAACAGTGTTTATCGATACCAAGGCACGGTTGGCCCCAAATGGCCATGGCCGGCTCCCAATGAGGCACGGTCGGGTCCCAATGTGCTTCCTTATTCCTCTGTTCCAAGCTTAGTGTAGGGTAGCACAATGTTCAAAAAGGGACCTCTGAGGTATAAACAAGGTAAATAGGAAGGTGTTGGGACTGTTTCAAAGCTCGACCTTGGAGTCCTTCGTTGAGCATTCGAATCACACACAATGTAACTTTCATCATCGAGTGCACAAGACAAAATGCCCAAGTCTTATGGGCGGTCAAAAATGAAGTGTCTATAGTTTCCCTTCTTTGACATAGCCCAAAGTCATAAAATGATGCGAGTGAATGTCAAAGCCCAAAGACGACCCATTTGAGGTGACCGTAAGACTTTGGCAAGAAAATAAATCAAAATACGATTGGTTGAACCCGTGGGTTGCCTACATATCCCTTTGCAAGGAATCAAACATGCGTAGTTCAGAGGCAAAATGTAAAATGATATGTAGAACATAACTTGTGATCATGCAATGAAACAATGCAATGAAACATTTGAATGCAAATAACAAGCAATGAAACAATACAATCAAAACAAGAATGCAACATTGAACGAAAGCATAAATGAGAGCAAAACAAATCCAAACATGTCTCACACGGAAAGAAGTGAGTAACTAAACACGTCTCATGTGAAAGGGAGAAAGAAAGTATAAACCAAACTACGTCTCACGCAGAAAGAGTGTAAGAAAATGTAGGCCCAACTACGTCTCACGCAGGAAGGGTGAAAAGCTCCATGCCAATCTGCGTCTCACAGAGAGGGGCGGAGGTTGGTGTGAACACTAGGCGCACCTGATGTTTTGAACCGAAGAAAACAACTCCGAGCGCGTCTTACGCGAAAGGAGGAAAGATGGTGTGAACACCAGGTGTACCTGATATTTTTAACCAAAGAGAAAAGGTGGTGTGAACAACTGGAACACTTGTTGTTTTTAACTGGGGAACAATAACCTAACGTGTCTCACATGAAAGGAGGAAAAGGGTGGTGTGAACAACAGGAACATCTATTGTTTCTAACCGGCGAATACCAACCTAACGGGTCTCACACGAAAGGAGGAAATAGTGGAAGCAACGAAAGGGCAAACAACACTCGAAACTCGAAACTTGACACAGTGAGATTGGAAGGCCTCAGAAATTGAAGCTTGCCACAATAACCCAAAGCAGGGCACAAAATGTAAATACGAATTTGACGAAGATTTGACTACGAGTGCAAAATGCATTGTTCAAAAACCAAATCAATTGAAACGCATCAATAGCTTGAAATCAATTTTGCCAATTCTTTTTTGAAAATAGCCTTCAATTTTGCAACATGAAATAAATTACGAAAAAAAACGTAATTATGAAACAAAACAAAACAAAACAAAACAAAAACAGAAACAAACACCTTTTCTTATTCTCTCTATTTTTTGCTCCTTGTCATTTTTCTTTGCTATCTCTTTTCCCTCTCTTTTTGCTTTCTTTTCTCTTATTTTCACTGTTTTTTTTTTCTTTTGTTTTTTCTCTTCTTCTTTTTCTTTTCTTTACCTGTTATGTGTTTCTGCACTCTTTTTGTTTTGTTTTTCTTAAATTTTTTTTTTTACACCTTCCCACAACCAAATTGAGGCCCAACATTGAAATATATTAAAATAACCAAAAAAAACATGACTGGGTTGCATTAGGGGTCGGTCGGGCCTAAATGAGGCACGACTGGGTCTATTGAAGCACGACCAGGCCGCGATGGCGACCAGGGGCAGATCGGGTAAACCATGCACCATGGTTGACTGAAACATGAACCAACCCTCATTTCACACACACCCAAGATCGAAAAACCCTCCCCTTCCTCTTTAAGATTCCTCTCTCCCTAGATTTAATCTTCCCTTGAGTTACCTAACAACTTTTGCAAATTTTTCCTTAAAACCCTTTCAATCCCCTACACTTTGAATCGAACAAAATTTGATTTGGTTGAGTTTTGGTGTTTTTCTTGCCTTTTGCTTAGGTTTTCACACATTTGCCCACACTTTTCCCTCTCCTCCTTTTAGTTTTTACTCTCTCTTTAGTTTCTCTCTCCTAGGGTTTAGACCTTTGGGGTTTTTTTGGGATTTTCACTTAAACTCACTCACTCGCTCACTTTTTCTTCATTTTCCCATTTTACTCATTTTTTCCATGGCTAGCGATGAGATTTGCATTCTTGACCCAGCTGTGGGTGTTGGTGCCCTTCTAGGTGCTGATATAGAGGTTGAGGACGTTTTTGAGCCCGCATTACCGCCTTTTGCCGATAGGCCTTTTAATGCGGCCACCTACCAGCCCCGCACACATGCTCCGACCCCAGGCGGTATTTTGAGATTCAAGGGCCTTATCCCTGAGATTGACGAGGACATTCTGCTGTGAGAGCCCGTGGAGCACTGGTCCGCCGATGCCTCTATGGTAAGCAATCTTTCATTTATTTTGCACATATTTTGAATCTCATAAGTTAATGTTATGCACCTACTGATAACCTTCCCAACCTATAGGTGATAGCTAGGAGGATAGGCCGCTATGGATCCATATCCAGCCCCCGGCACTGGTATGAGAGGCTTCTTGTGGAGGTGCGCACATTGGTCGATGTTATTGGCTTCTGGCCTTTCTGTTTAGGGCTTATACAGATAAGGGCTGAGTCATGACTCTACGGAGCCCTGGTGGAGAGATGGTGGGACACCACAGACTCATTCCACTTCTCATTGATTGGGGAGCTGACTCTAACCCCGTACGATTTCTTGATGCTCATCGGCTTACGGGTAGGGGTTGGTGGCCTGATCCTATTTGATCCTGATATGATGCAGTGGAGAGCTGCATAGCTTCAGCTTCTCAGGGTGATCCCAGACACCACCGGCCATGAGATGGTGCAATATAGTTGGCTCTTGGATCACTTCATCGACCTTCAGCCAGTCACCCCAGAGGAGGTTGCTTAATATGCTCGTGGGTTTCTCATATATCTCCTTGGTACTACCATGTTTGCGAAGAGGGAAAATACTGTAGGGCTATACCTCCTGGGCGCGCTTGTGCACCTACCGCAGGTGGCGGAGTATGATTGGGGTGGTGCCGACCTAGTTATCTTGTACTGCTACATGAGCTTCGTATCTCTGTGCAAAGCGGATTCACTTGGCGGCTACTAGAAAGTTTGGGAGGTACACCTCATACTTACTTTTCTGCTCAGCTTTGCATTCTGTTCGACTTTGCATTATGTTCAACTTTGCATTTCCTACTCATTTTTGCTTTGCATTTTTTGTTAATCTCTGCTCATTTACTTCATTCATCTTTCTCTACTTGTAGCTATGGGTTTACACACATTTCACTTCTTTGGCTCCGGTCCCATTGAGGTCAATTAAGTTGTCAGTAGCCCGCTCCCGGTACTAGAACTCCCGATTTAAGCGCCGCCGCCGTGTAGACCTAGACTTCCCTTACTTTCGCCATTTTTTTGACACCATCACCGTGAATTAGGTAACAAAATACTAGTATTTACATTTTATTGTTTCCATACTGCTGTTTCCATACCCCTGATATCAGACACTTAGCTTGCATCTTCTATTCACAAGTTGACTGGCACCCTTGGGCGGGCATCCCTCAGGTAGCAAGGCCTCCACAATGTGGATCCTATTTGAGAGCCTTTTCGGCAGGGCGTTCTATTTGAGAGAGCAATTCATTCGCCAGACCCGGGGCCAGGTCGATCATGACGTCCCACATCCTCCTTCTTCCGGTATAAGGATAGTTGATGATCTCCACGATAGGCCCCAGATTAATCACCTCATGCAGGGAGAGGACGGTGGCCAATACCGTGAGCCCGGTGATTTCACTGCCTTCTTACAGACTCGGGTGATAGCACTTCTTACCTAAGGTGTGATTCGCGCCGTTCCTGAGGTTGCTGTTACTGCTGCTACCGTTACCGTTGGAGGGGTTCTTGCTGTAGCTCCCTTCCCTAGGCTTCTGATGATTCCTACTGAGGTTGTATACACGCAACCAGATGGGGTGAATGAGCAGATCCCCCTTGAGCACATTGATGAGAGGGATTGCAAGTTGGTGATCGGTCCCGACTTTGAGCAGGTACACACTTCTCTATATGTCTGCCCACTGTACGTTCTCATTTTCTGCCCACTATGCTTTATTACTTACTATCCATTGTGCTGACTTTCTGCCCACTGTGCACCATTATCTTGTTTTCATATTCTTAAATCTTTCCTCTTTTGCAGGTACCTGCAGGGTATGTAGATGACCTCCTCCGGGCAATTGACAGACTGCTTCTGATGGTGTGGATGAGGCAGACTGCTCTGGCCACCAATGGGATCGAGGTACACTTTGCCCCTAGCTCACGATCATTACAATTTCGCTCATAATTCTGTTGGTCTTCTCTGATATCTGTACTTTCTCTCTCTCTCTCTTTTTTTTTTTTTTTTTCCAGCTTGAGTCAGCACTAGTTGCACCTGCAGGGCCTCCTCCAGCTAGGAGACGAAGACGGGGCCCAGTGAGAGGTAGATGAGAGGTCGATCAAGGGAGAGGTCGATTGAGACAACGCTCACCCTCCGAGGAGTCCTTTGATGAATACACGACCCCCGATGAGAAGGGGAAGAAGGTGGACATGTAGTCTAGCAGCCCTAGTGATGACAGTGATGCACCTCCTCCGCAGCTGAGGAGGAAGAGAGTGAGGATGGGTTGTTGATTTTCTTTGATTTTCTTTTACTTTGTAGTTAGGAACTATGTAGCTTCAGATAGACCTATGTATTTTGTTTTTGAAGACTTTTCTTTTATTTTTGGTCTTTGTAAACAATGATTGGGGTTGGACCCACCAGTTAATAAAAGAAAATTTTGGATGATTTCCTCTTGCCTAACATGTGATGAATGGTGTAACCTTTGCATGGTAACTTTGTATAAGACTTAAAACAACAAATACTTGCTCTTGCATTCATTCCTGAATCAGATAACAACCCACAATCGGACAAAATGTAAACTACAACTCGATAACATAGAAGTACAATGAAAACAACTCGAAAACACTAAAAAACACTTGATACAAACAAAACATAACTCAAAATACAGCTGTAGTACACCAGGGAAAAAACCAACCCTTTTCCTATGACTTGCTCTATCTGGCCAATATTTAGACCTGGCCAGGTCCAAATAGGCACAGCCAGGCTTCAATGAGGCACGATCGGGCCTAAAAATGAGGTCGGTCAGTGGGATCTAGCTGTCATGCACTGCCTTTTCTCCAACTCTATAAATGGTGCTCCCCATGCTGTTTTTTCGGCAGAATAACAAGTCTTTGGTATTTTTCTCTCAAGATGGAAATGCTGCTCAACAATAGGCTCTGAGACTGGATAGCCACTTTGGATGGCTTGAAAAAGGTGAACTTTCACGGTTTCGGCCTAAATTCTTTTTCCTTTGAGTCGTACTTTGCTTTATTTTCCATTCCTCCATGCCACTGCTCGATGTTGGAACCTAATCACACATGTATTTCACTTTGGATCACAAGAAATGTGTTCGATGCTCGAAGAATTTCAAGCATTGATGGAATCTCGACGTGACGAAGAAATCATGCCTCATCCCCGTTTTGGCCATGCCCAGGCTTTGGGACGGATGTGTGGACTCACCTTGCACGAGGCTCCATCCTTGGCTCACGATGGGGAGTTGGACATCCTAGGTTTGATTCGTTGGTTTTCCACTACCGGAGACAGAGGCAACCTTATTTGGTGGGGTTATCAGCAGCATGCCCTCTGCTTATGCTTACTCGCACACTTCTTTCTTTCCCCTAGTTGCGGCGGAGCCAGCATTAGGTTGATTGAGGTGGCCCAATGCTTGAAAGAGGGGAAGAGCTTCTTTGGTTTAGCATTTGCCGAGACCCTGATGATGCCTTTCATCGGCGAGAGATTACCCGATTTGCAGGGAGTCCACTGCTTCTTTAAGTATTGTTTCCCACCCTTTCTTATTTATGATTCCTCGCATCACTTGACACTCACTCTCTATTTTTATCTCTAAACCCCTTTTCTTACTTTTCTCTTAACGTATATCTCTCTATTTTTTAATCTCTCTTATTTTTCATCCCTTCACAGGTATGGCTCATGAATAAGCTAAAAGTAGTGGACCCTTGCCCCGAGTACTCGGCCAAAGCTTACTTTTTCTGCAAGGGCTAGTGGACTTCCCTTTAGAGGAATGGTGGTGCGACTGGATGTGTAGTAGATCTACAGCTGATATAACTTGGCGTTGCCCCTGGCTTAATTTGACTGAGAAGTGCAACAACATGTCTCGTCAGCTGGGTATACAGTTGATTGGCCTCACACACTGTGTGTTCTATTTCCCTTTTCGGTTCTGATGCCAATTCGGACGTGATCAGACTTGTCTAGAAGAAGAGGTGGAATACCTAGCTTCATTTCCCATTCGTTGTTCACACTTGCCTTGGTGCCTCACTGCTTGGAGAACGAGAGAGCTTCTAGCCCCTGCTCCTAGCTTCAGTTAGGCCCTTTCTGGCGAGTGCTTGGCTTGGCTTGAGAACGAAGCACAGGTTGGGCCAACTTTGGTTACAGAGACTTCTGCAAGCACGAGCAGAGGACACAACACCACCTGACCTATCTATGCCCCTAGTTTATTGCTTTGACCCTTCTTTTGAAGTTTTATGATGTAAAAGTAACTTGATTTAAATCAGAGAGTTGGAGAATGTACTTGCGTTGAAATTAATGGAATTAAAGTTGCGGGTACTAAAAATTTTCCTTTTGATCCCAAATTGGTCTAAGTTGTACAAAGGTAAAATTTTGAACAAAATCAACTTTTATAAAAACTTTTCAAAACCATTTTTGGGAATGATCGCCACCTGACATGCATGGACTCAACCCTCAAGACGTACAACCTCAAATCAACAAATCATAACCACCCCCAATTGCATCTACCACCGCTGCTCTGCATTGTAACTGGCTTTTCTGCCCAAAATGAAGATCACAACCAAGCTAACAGTAATGAATGAACAAAGATTGCCTGATCAAATAAATAAAGAGGACAATTGAGTTGGAGATGGTTACCAATAAACTTCAGGATGAGGTTGCCCACGTAGTTCTGTTCAAGTTCACTCGAGTATTAACTCTCTCCTTTTGCACTCTAACTTTTGCCAAAGTCACCCTTTGGCGTTTTCAACCTTGCAAGATCAGTTTTTCTGTACTTCTAATTTTTCATGCTCTAACTTTTGCCTAGGTCGTCTTTTTGGGTTTTTGGCCGAGCGACATAATCTTTCTTCAACTTGTCCATATTGATTGGCTGCGAAAACTCCAGGCCATCTAAATCTATGAGAATAATCGCCCTTCTTGACTAGATTGACTTGATGATATAAGGACTAGTCTAATTAGGTCTGAACTTGCCCCTAGGGTCATGGATTAAAGCTCGGTTGTCTTTCAGTACCATGTCTCCCTCCATGAGATTCTTGGACTTAACTTTTTTGTTAAATGCCCTAGCAATTCTATGTTGGTAGCCCTGGATATGATACAATGCCCTTAGTCTTCTCTCATCAAACAACATTAACTCCTCAAATCTACTCTGTTGCTAGTCCGCCTCCGCTATCTAACACTCAGCCATGACTTGCAGTGACGAAACTTCGATTTCAATTGGCAGAACAACCTCCATACCATAGACAAGAGAATAGGGGGTTGCCCCTGTAGATGTTCAGATTGAGGTTCTCTAGCCCCAGAGCGCGAATGGCAGTTTATCTAGCCAATCCTTGTATGTTTCCACCATCTTCTGCAAGATGTTATTAATATTCTTATTAGCAGCCTCAATAGCTCCATTAGTCTGTGGTCTGTATGTCAATGACTTATGAAAAGCCACATTGTATTTCTCAAGCAGATCCACCACCTCTTTCTTGAAGTGTGAGTTGTTATCTGATATGATCTCGTTCGAAACTCCATATCGGCAGATGATGTTATTTCTAATGAATTTGGCTACATGCGACGCTTTCAACACTGCATAGGACTAAGCTTTCACCTACTTTGTAAAGTAGTCAATCACCACTAGGATGAACTCATGTCCATTTGATCCCTTTGGCGAGACTACACCGATAACGTCGGTCCCCTAGATTGAGAATGACCATGGTAAAGTCATATTGTAAAGCTTAGAAGGCGATATGTTCATGCGATTGGCATGAAGTTGACATTTGTGGTATCGCCGTACAAAACCAATGCAATCCTCTTCCATGGTTGATCAGACCATGGCTGAGGATCTTCCAGGCTAGCATTACACCATTCATGTGTGCCCCACATTCTCCTTCGTGGATAGCCTCCATAAGACGTTGCGATTCCTCTTCCTCTACACACAGCTTGTGCATTCCTAGATGACCTCTTTTATACAACTTACCCCTGCAGATGATAAATTGGACGGCCAGACGCCGTATTTCCCGTTTGTCCTTGGCATTTGCCCTTGGTGGATACATCTCTTTTTTCTAGAAAATTCCAAATATCGTAATACTAGGGTTTTTTTGTCTTGAACTTCATCTATTACAGCAATAGTCTTATAGGCTGGCGTGTATTGCTGTTCAATAATGATTGGACACATCTTCACTCCCAACGGGATGTCTACCACAAAAGATAAAGTTGCTAAAGCATCAATGAACCTGTTGTTCTCTCTAAGCAGATGCGAAAATGTTAGTTTTTCAAACCTCAGAATCAGAATATCCAGGGCCTGATGGTAAACCTTCATTTTTTTCTCTTTGACTTTCTAGTCTTCGTTTGCTTGAGAAACAACCAAGTTTGAGTCCCTAATGACATCCAACCTTATTGCCCCTAGTCCTAGGGCAGCTTCCAAACCAGCAATGCATGCTTCATATTCCGCTTCGTTGTTGGACATCTTGAACCGGAGTTTGAAGGCTAAAGGTATATGGGAATCATTGGGTGCTATTAGCAACACACCTATCCCATAACCGTACTTATTGGATATTCCGTCAAAGTACATCGTCTAAGTTTCCTCTTTGACTTGCAGAATGTCTTCATCTGGGAACAAGTATTCCACTACCTCATCTCCTTCTATCGGGTGGTCTACCAGGAATTTCGCTACAGCTCTTCCTTTAACGGACTTGCGCATAACATATTTGAGATCAAATTTGGAGAGAAGAAGTAACCAACGAGGTAGCCTACCCGTAAGTGCTGGTTTCTTAAAGAGATATTTGATGGGATCTAATTTCGAAACCAGGATTATGGAATGAGCTAACAAGTAGTGCCTCAACTTCCTGGTAGCCCATACCAAGGCTAAGTAAGCTTTTTCCAGGGGAGTGTAAATGAGTTTCATAGTCTAGCATCTTCTTGCTTAAGTAATAAATGGCCTTCTCTACTCTATCTTCAGATTCTTGAGCTAACATGCACCCCATGGTTGAGTCCATTACTGACAGATACAAAATCAAAGGCTTCCCTGGCTTTGGTGGTGACAACATAAGCGGATTCTGGTGGTATTTCTTAACCTGCTCAAAGGCAAACTGACATCGATTGTCCCATCGGAACTTCTTTCCTTTCTTTAGGAGACCAAAGAGTGGTTCACAAGTTAAGGTTAATGTTGAAATAAACCGTCTTATGAATTGCACTTTACCCAGAAAGCCGCACACCTCCTTTTCAGTCCTTGGTGGCGGCATTTCTAGGATGGCCTTGATTTTGGAAGGATCTACTTCAATTCCCCTATGGGTGATCAGAAATCCCAGCATTTTTCCTGTCGTTACGTCGAAGGTGCATTTTTGCGGTTTAACCTTAACCTTAACCTGTACTCCTTGATCCATTGAAACAATTTTTCCAGTGCGATATAGTGGCCTTTTTGCTCTTTGGATTTGACAATCATGTCGTCCACAAACACCTCAACCTCTTTGTGGATCATGTCATGTAAAATGGTGGTTGCAACCCTCTAATAGGCAACCCCAGCATTTTTCAACCCAAACGGCATGACTCGGTTGCAGTACGTCCCCCATGATGTGGTGAAAGCAGTCTTTTCCCGATCTTTCGGTGCCATCAAAATCTAGTTATATCTGGAAAACCCATCCATAAAAGAAAGTAATGCATGGTCTGCAGTGAAATCTACCAACTCATCAATATGTGGCAGTGGAAAGTCATCCTTCGGGTTGGCTCTATTCAAGTCCTGAAAGTCAACGCAAACCCGAATTCTGCCATCCTTCTTCGACACTAGGACGTTATTGGCCAACCAGGTCGGATACTCGGATATTGACAAGAACCATGCATCAATCTGCTTGGTGACCTCTTCCTTGATTTTCGATGCCCAATTTGGACGAATTCTGTGCAATTTTTGCTTGATTGGTCGGGCCTCGGGTTCAAGAGGGATCTGATGCTGTACAATCTCAGGATTGATTCTAGGGATGTCTTCGTAGGACCACGCAAAAGCATCTTTGAAATCTTTTAATAAAGCGATTAAAACCTGGACCCGATCTGGACCAAGCATGGATCATTCTTAGTACCCACATTAATGGCAATGATTTCATCAAAACAAAGCTTAACAAACCTCTCATCCTCTCGATTAATCAAGTTTTTCAAAGCTAGAGAAATTTCTTCCTCTTCATTTTCGTTAAAATTCTGAAAATCTTGGTCAATGCATTAAATAAGTGGCACAGAGAAGTACACAGAATCCATAGAGTTCTCATTCAAAAGATCTAGATCTTCGATTACAGACTCAAAAGAAAAGCTGAATGAAGACCTAGGTAGGACTTTGGTATTCGGGTTACCACCCCTAGAAATACCAGACTCAGACCCCGAAGAACTCGAATCTGATCCCGACTCCACAGACTCAGTGGAATCAGATTCTGGCTTATCACCCAATTCAGAACTGGAAAGAAAGCCTTCCTCCAGCTACCAAGTAAGACGCGGTGCCCTTGATGCATCCAAAATTCTAGAGATTGGGTCCATTCCCAATTCTTCCGCGATCATGGAGACAGTAAAGTTATCCTCCAAGTTCTCTAGGTTGGCTGTAGGATCTGTTAGGAGATTGGCCAGTTCTGCCCCCACTTCAACCTCACTGTTGTCTGAGTCGTCTTCTGTGCTCTGGTTAGCTTTGATGCTTGGTTCAACCTTTCCTCATCACTGTCCTGAAGCTGTAGATCAAAGAAAATCTCGAATCCAGGGACGCGCTTCTTTGAGGAATTTACCTAAGGCTTAGGAAAGCCACAAAAAGGGAAATCCTCTCCCTCTCGAACAAAACAGTTGTTGAGTGTTCCCCAAATTGGCCTGTGGACGAGCTCATAATGCTTCCTAGGTCTCTTGGCCTTGGCTCTGCCCTTCATCTCTTCTCTTTTCCTTATCCATTCCTCTTTGGTTGGGCACATAGCCCAGTCCAAAGGTATACGGGTTGTGTGGCACCTCTGTCAATGCTGCAACACTTTTCCGTCCGCTCTTTCCAAGTCTCATTCCCGGAAGCAGCTTGTTTCATAAAGTAGATGGATTGGGCACTAACGTACATGCCTTTGTCCACGGCCAGAAGGGTCTGCACTACCCGGGCTTCAGGCAGAGTGAATCTTGAGAGGAATACATCTTCATCGCCATGGTTGATTTCTAGGACTGACGTGGTCACCTCCGAAGGTGGATGGATGGATGAGTTCCCAAAAACAATTGCTACTCCTCTTCAGTGAGGATACTTCATCATTTGATGGAGAGTGGAGGACACAACCTTCATGTGATATAACTAAGGCCTCCCTAATAGCAAGTTAAAGGCAGCCGGTATATCCAGGACATGAAACTCGATCTCTTGCTCAGTTGGGCCCACCTGGACTCGTAGTTTAACTGTGCCCATGACTTTTCTGGTTGTATTGTCATACACCTGTATCACTTAGGCTGTGGGGATAGAGTTTGTCGATTTAAGGCCAATTGCGTAGGCAGTATGGCATAGACAGACATTAATGGCAGAACTGGTAGCTACCAACACTACTGGCACCCACTTCTCTCTACACTCCATAGATATGTATAATGGCTTGTTGTGAGCCGAGCCTTCTGGCGGCAGTTCTTTGTCCGAGAAAGTAAGCGTTGGCTTGGCACCACCTGGAAAGACCAGGCCCACAAGTTGTTCGGGCGTAGTATTAATTGACAATTTAGCCTTGTCCATTTCCGACAATACTGCTTGTTGGTGCACCCATAAGGCCATGAGGCGTCCCCAAATAGAGATATTAGCTTGGATTTTCTTGAGCTATTTTAGTACTAACTCATCTTTTAGTTGCTTCTTTTTTGTTTCTCGGCCTCCTTGTCCTTTCCAGACGCCTCTGTTTGATCCAGGTGCGGCGGTTTAAAATACCGCCCACTGCAAGTAAGATGGCCTATTTCCTCAACATACTATGTATTATTTGGGAGATACCCTCCCCAATCTTCGTCGATATGGGCCAAATGTAAATCATTGTCGTCCCATCACTCGCCATCAGCTGCCGACAAACAATTGTCCAGCTCCACATGAATCATCTTCGTAGTACAAGTGCCCCTTTTAGGGCGACACGTGGTTGTAGTTTTCTGGTTATCCTCAACTCTTTCTCTCTCAAACCGCCTCAATGCAGCTTCCTGTTCAATATCTACATTGTTCACAACTCTCACTTCTTGACTTGGGTTTCTCACACATGTGCCCTCCGGTAGTTTTCCTTTCTTATCAACCTTCCCGACCACTGCAACCACCTCTGCTTTCTTTCCCTCTAATTTCATCCCAATTTCTTCTTCCTCGTCTGGTTCATCACTCAGCCATCTGTTGTTATCAACCGATCCACTCAAGTCGAACCACCTAATCTATACATCTCCCTGATTATGCTCATCAAAGAACTATAGATTGTCCAAATCTTCTTCAAGATCTGCCAAATCATCCACCCTTGGCTCGGGCCATCCTCTCTGACCACATTGATGTCTGCCGAGATTGGTAGCACCAATTTAGGCTTGGTTTGATTGGTTGGCGCAATATAGCGACTCAGATCATATGCCTTTTCAAACAAGTTCTCGGGACACTTTGACAATAGGCCAATACCTCCCTCTGAGGTTAGACCCTCCTTTACCACAAATATTGCCACCACATTGTGAGGCTCAGGTTATGGCTTAAATGCGCCGATTATGTATAGATCTGTGCCCTTAGAAATGAACAGTATTGGTTTTGGTAGGTGGGAGGGGGTAATATATTTGCCAGGGTCATAAGAGGTGGCCAGTGTATAGATGAGGTTAAGGTTTCGAGGTGGAGAGACTTGATTATGGGTTGAGAGTGGATTTGTGGTTACATTTGGTTGCTGAGGTGGAGAGATAACCTTGTTGTCAATGAGAACCTGAATCTTATGATGCAAATGGTAGCACTGGTCAGTGTCATGACCATGCTACTAGTGAAAAGCACAGTACTTTGCAGGATTATGCTTAGGTGGAAGAGGGTTGGGGAGTGAACGTGGTTCTAAGGGTTTGAGGTGCCCTTTTTTTATCAGCACTTGCATGGCTTTAGAAAGGGTCATGTATAGCTGGTTAAAAGTCTTTTGGGGTCGGGTAGGGTTGGATGATGTTTGTGGTCCTGTATTGGCAAAGGGGTTAACAGTTTTTGTCGTGGTGACAACACTTACATCCGATGGCCTTATAGTTGTGCTACCACTGGCAGCATTGGAACTGCGAACAAATGGCCTTTTTGTCGGCTCCGTCTTGTTTGTAATAAGCCCCTACTTCATGGCATCTTCGATTTGCACTCCCATTTCATGAATTTTATAAACGTAAACAACAGGAGCACAATCATTTTCTATAATAACTTGCCATGCAGATTTCGGATGACCATTCTGATCTGGTCCTTCTTGGAAGGTCTCGTGGTCATCATCGAGGCTTTAGCTCTCGATCTTGTCACAAATTCAGAGAAACCCTCATTTAGCTCTTAGCGTGTTGCCTCAAGATCACAAGTTGTGACCTCAATCTGTGTATTGTAAGAGTACTGAACAATGAAGGCTTCAGCCATCTCCTCTTAATTCTGTTTGACGGAATCTTCCAACTTAGCATACCAAATGGTCACTATACCCGACATGGTGCGACCAAAGAGAGACAGCTTCTGTAGTCTAGTTAAACCCATTGGCTGTAAGATATCTGAAAATAGTCGTAGGTGAACCATCGGATCCTCGGAATCTTCAAAACGATCAATGTGCGGCATCTTAAACTGATCCAGCAATGTAACTGCAGAATCAGTGTATCCATCCTTTATGTCTGGGATGGAGTTAACCCCTTGTGCTCTTTTGAATAGTTTCTCCAGTTTGTTGACCTTGAGTGCAGTTGGGTCAACCTCGAACTCAAATAGAGCCTCGGTCTGATAAACCCGGGCTTTGGAAGCTTTTGCTGGGATTGGCTTTGTTTGGACTGGCAAAGCCGGATTACCCTGGTTTTGTGAATCTTGAGCATTGACAACATTAGTAGTGGCACTAGGCACAGGAATAGCCGTGGTGGGTGCATGGGATGTAGGGGCCGCAGCCGACTATGGTTGCTGTTGCTATAACCTAGTTATGACCTCAGCCTGATAGGCTATAACCTCGGCGTGTCTGGCCGCATCATGCTGTAGGGTCTCAACTGTTTGTTGTAGATGGAGTAGTAGTTCCTCCATATTGGCCGGAGGATATTGTGCCATTAGAATAGGTGACTAGTTTTGAATCAGGCTGGAAGTGGATGACTGCTCTTGAACAGGACTGAACACAGGTGAACTGAGAGGTGATTACTGTAAGAATTGGACTGGTGAACTCTGTCTGGTTCTCCTTCGTCTTGTAACCGGTGAGAGTGAGGTAAACACGGGTTGTCCCACAACAAGATCCCCGGCCTTGCAAAGTCTTTCGACTTGGGTCCAGAGTACTTGGGGGATATCTGAACTTTCTAAAGATATGGTTTTTAGCTACCTAACAAAAGAAAATAAAGAAAAGAATAGTAATCAGAAACTGCACAACACCTCAGCTAAGAAGTTATCAACACAGACATGCTCAAAGCTGTAGAACTGTACTCCACATTGAATCTTGCACCAAAACAGATATAACCTTGCAACTGATATGCACATTTCTGTACAGTTTCACTATAAAGTACATACCAGTTAAGAGAGAGCCAAAACACCCTTATAAGAGGGGGGGTTACCTTGTCCTAGTTTTGTCATCAACTAAGGTTTTGTAGACACCCGATTTTTGACCGTCCTCAAGGCTTGGATGTTCTTGCAGGTACATCCGATGATGAGTTTGATTGCTCGTCGAGCACTCGAAGTCTGCGGCGAAGCGCCACAGGTTTGAGTTTTCCAAACCCTGCATCCATTCTGTCTTATCTTTGGACCATGTCTAGGTCCTTCCAGCATGATGTTGTTGATGGCCTGCCGGCCATCCTTGGGCACTACTGGCCATGGCTCTTGGCCTATCGGCCATTGATGTGCCCTGCCGGCCATCACTGATGGCTGGCCGGCCACCAGTGTATCAGTAGATATTTTCTAATATTTTGTGCCAACTGTTTGCACAGATTGAAGCATCTTCTAACACGTGTGTGGCTAGATCTTTATGAGGGGATTTTGCATTGTCTATATATAGAAGCCCTCTCTTGCATGTGGAGGGGTTAGAAAAATTTTGAAGACAAAAAAATTCTCTCTCTCTTTAGAATTCTCTCTCTCTTGATATTTTGTGCCTTATAGCCTAAATTCTCTACACTCTTGCATATAAACCCTTGATCAAACTTGATCACCATTGAGTTGAGGTTACTTGAGGCCCTCTTTGAGCTTTAGAAGAGGATTTTAGCTTGGTTTAGCTTGATTTTGGTGCCTAAATTGCATCTTGTCTTCAAGAGGTAGAACACTTGTATTTTGAGCTTTATTTAAATACTTGTTTTGCCATCTTTACATACTATTTTAAGGCTGGTTTTGACCTCTTAAAATCTCTATTTTTATGGTTTAAAAATGGTTGTTTGAGGTTTCTTTTGAGTTAGGGGTGGTTCACCCTTTTGTTCTTTGGTTTGTTAAAGCTTTTGTGCTATCTTCCAACACTTTCAACTCAACTTTTTTGGCCCTTTTAACCACTAAATTTCAAAGGATTTTCAGTGGCAAAAACCATGTTTTGAAGTCCAAAATAGGAGGGGTTAGCCTCTCCTCCTTGTGTCTTGTTTGCAAGCCTAGGTAGCTTAACATCTGAGCATGATTTTCTAGCATTTTGTACCTTAATCTCAGCATGTTTTTGCTACTATTTTGACTGGTTTTAGCTCTGTTTTGAGCTAGTTTGGTTCTTTGAGGCTTGTATTGTGTGGTTGTGGTGCAATCTCCTTTACTAGCTTAATGTTTTAGGCTTTTAAACATGAATTGCATGAGTTGCTTGCATGTTTTAGTGTCATTTTGCATTCCATTTCAACACTAAAATCTCTGCAATCTCCCTCTATTCTTCACTCTTTCATTTGTTTTGAAAGTGACTTTGAACCCCTTGTTGGCTTGAGTGTGGAATTGAGACCCTCATGCCTAATGGTTTAATTCCTTCGGGAGTTCATTACCAGCAGCACGAGGCCTCTTTCATGCTCAATGTACTTGTGGTTTAAGCCCTCTTTCCATTAGAGGACTCTCACCAATGGACTAAATCAATTAAAGAATGAGTTGGTAACTTAAAATGAGTAAACAAAAGTGACAAGTAAAACTTGAGCAAGATAAGCATGTTGTGTTGCATTGTATGTGTTCAATCGGACGTTATATTGATCACAAGGAAGATTGGAGCATTTCATACTCAAAGTGATGAAATGGGCCAATCTCCTTGGTCTCCATTGCCTTTGATCACATATGATAAGGTGGTGGTCTTAAGTCTTGTTTTTGCATACAATGAAATTGCATGCAAAAACAAGGAGATGCCTTTGATCACACATGATAAGGTGGTGGTCTTGAGTCTTGGTTCTTTGACCATCATGCATCGAAGATGCTTGGTTGGTGGTTTTAGATCCAAGTGTGCCCCTATTTTGAGGATTTGAGATGATAAGGAGAGGCACAGTACAAATAAACCCCTAGAAAAACCTTCATTTTCCTTTGTTTGTGCTCTGTTACAGTGTGGTGACTCAGAGCACCAGCGGCCGGCAGTGCCTCACCAGTGGCCGGCAGAGCCTCATTCTTGGCCGGCAAGGCACACTTTTGACTGGCAGATGGCCGATAGCAACCTCCTGTAGACGTCCCCGAACGTCCCGGGGAGGGATCCCCGTTTTGTTCATTGGGCTCACTATAGTTCAGGACTCAATGTCACGGTCCTGTATCTAATCTCGCAGAGTGCAATGCAAGACTAATGAATCATCAAAGAGTCCAAATCTGGCAAATCGTTTTTGAAAACAGATTTTTTTGAAAGAAGTGCCAAACATGGACTGCTTTGCCAGATACAGAGTCGCCACCTAAATATTTTATTTTGGGGGAATTTAGGAAACCCTGACTCGTGCCTAAGGCCACGTGTCCGTCATCACCAAAGTTGCCTCGGCTCGGGAACTTGGGTACGATTGGGGAAGGTCACTTCGTGAGCACCCCCGCTCGCCTGATCAAAGATCGGCCTCTACTAATCATGATATCGAGTTTTGAAAACATTATGTGCTCTTATTCTGGTTATTAGCCTAGAATTACTATGTGATGCGCACAGCATACAAGTATAGACTGGGTCGCCCGAATTGGAACAAAACATCTCATGTTCGTTTTGAAAAACAGTTTGAAGGTGCTACTCGCAAGTAGGCTAAGACGTGGATTTTGCCACCCTCAAGTGGGCTTAGAAAACATGGTGATTTGCCACTATCTAGTGGGCTTAAAACTCTTATTCAATGCATTGTTCCAATTCAAATAATCCAACCTCCACCCACAGGCATTCAGGCAGTTATATCACATAAGCAAATAGCCTCATGGTAAGCATGCTATCATGATAACATTCACACGCATGCAAGATGCTAAAGCATAAAAGCTTACCTAGTACTCCGAGCCAAAACAAAAGCTAGTTAGTAATCAAATGCATGATCCTAGCTCATGTTAAGATGGCTAATGCATCACATGCAAAAATGCAACTAAGCTAGGCTCGGCTACCCTACGATGGCATGTGAAATGCTACAGACAACATGTATTCAACTTGGAATTTGAAATACAATGCAATTAGTATGATGCGCCGAGCTCGGTGTATGCAAGACAAAATGAATGCAATTATGCGAGCATAAGTATGCTAATTGAAACGTGCCCTAAACTAACCATTGAAAGCAGGTAAATAAAAGGGAGAAAGAAGTGGGGGTTGGAAGACATACAAACACTCACACACACTTATTACACAATTGCCCTCGCTCGGAGGGTCCGAAAGAATAATACAGGCCAAATAATGAATCAACTATCCTAGCTAATTAATTATTACAAAACTTCTAATTAATTAACAAATTAATTTAAAAAAAAAGCCCAAATATGAAACTAAAGAGACCGCCGCAGCTCTGTCTTGGAATGCGTGGATGATGCATGCTCGATTTGCCTCGCCCGCAAACTCGGTACCATGCCACTGTTGCCTCTGTTTACACTGCCTTGCTCCTCTGAAATTTATGAAAGTTTACAAAATCGTTCTGAATCACTCCCTGAATGTTGTGGAATGTCACCGGCCATAATTCAAATCCACCGGCCATGAGGATAGGCTGATCGGCCAAATATTGAACCACCGGCTAGACCTTGGTGGCCGGTCGGCACTAAAAGTGGCCGGCCGGCCATTTCTTCCTGCAGAGCACTGGTTTTGTTGCAACAGAGGACAGACAGTGTATGGCAAAGTATTTTCAAAGCAAGTGTGTGCACGGCCACTCTCCCTATCATGCAATGAACTCAAGGGAGTGTGGCCCTCGGTTCTCGGGCCACCAATCACGCATTTTGATGCATGATGGCCAAAGGCACCAAGTTTGCAAATCAATGTAAATGCATGCGACAAAATAAATGAATGCTTCACGCCCTATCATGTTGGGATCAAGGGCATCGGCGACCGAGGGTTGAGACGTGTTTCGTCACTTCGAGTACGAACACACCTCACTCCTGAAGTTTGGTTTGACACCCCAAACCAAACGAAATGCAATGCATGCATGCCCTATGCAATGCAAAGTAATGCAACTAATGCAACTAGTGCAATATGAGGATGCTAACTCAATGCAATGTAATGCTACCTAAACATGCAAGTTAAGCTAGTGCAATATGAATGTGTCAAGTATACAACAAGGTTATGTGATGCAACTAGGTAGATATCATGCAATGTACTAAGCATGCATACATGATGTAATGCAAACATGCAACAATACACAAATGCAACTTGTCAAACATGCAATTATATACAAAGATGGACTTAAACCGAAATTGGGAGACCTCAGCCCATCCTAAAACAGTGGCCAAAATGATGGGTGAAGGCAACAAAAATGCAAAGCAAACAAGCTTACTAATTGGTCCATTACTTAGACCACAATGCACAACCTTTAAGCATGAGTGAAATGTGATGAATATGAGAATACGGCATTATAATAAACTCTGAAATCTCATGAGGAGTGATGCCAACTCAAACAAAACATGCAAGTAAGGCATGCAATAGGGCTCCAAACTTGAGGCCAACAAGGGGGTTCAAACCATAGCTATGACAACCAAACCCCAAAGGACCAAAATGACTTAAAACAGTCCTAGGGCATTCCAAAATAAGAATAGAACATGCATGGAACATGGTCAAAGCATGCCAAGAAATGGGCCCAAAACAAAGGGGATTCAAGGCCACAAAGAGGGCACTCTACTACAACCACCCCAACCACATATGGCATGGACTAATTAATGCAAAACAGAGTTTTAACATGCAAAAAGGAGCCCCAAAACCCACTGATATGGCAGCCCAAAGCCTCAAACACATAGGCATGCACAATGACTCATTTTAAGGCACAAAAGAACATCTTTTCAAAGCATGGAAAGGATGATGAATGCAAGCATACAAGCATGGATTATGGACTGAAATAGCATGGAAAATGATTCCAAATCACTGAAGCAACCGAACCAAAGCATGCTAATGACTCACACACTCAAGGCTCATAAGCCAAAATGCATGGTGGCTATACCAAACATGGCGAACATGATCAAATCAGCACCCAACAAACCTCAAGCATGATGAAATATGACCAAAAGCTTCATGAAGTCAAGCTAGAACATGCAAGCATGAAGGGGCAAATGCATGGCACATGTTATGACAATAAAGGGGATTACTAGACAAGTGTATAATGCATGTAATGGACCATCAATCCGACCAAAAACAGAGATACAATGTGACCAAATAACACCCAAAAACCTCTGAAATGGAGCTATGTAAAGCTAAGCATGTATGCTACCCTTATGAGCCAAAAATATGAACAAATGAGACACAAAGGGAGAGGGGTGTCCCTCCCCTATAAAAGATTTCAAGACCCCTTCACCACCACTGAAAATCCACTGGATTTTAGTGGTGAGAAGGCCAATACACAAAAGGTTCCAAAGCTCAACAAAGAAGGCACAAAAGGGGCCAAACAAGGCCTAAGAGGGGGAGGTCGACCCCCAACACCAAAATGACCTTAATGAAACATCTTAAACATCAAAAAATAGAACTTTTATCAGTTATACACAAAGCTCAAAACAGCATGCAAAGCGGGTTAAAAACTAGTGCAAGAATGGGGAATATAAAGTGATTATGCTCACCCTTGAAGAACTATTGAAGAAGAGCAACCTCAGGCCCCTTTTCTGATCAAAACCAGCTTAAAAGCTCTAAGAACAACCTCCCAACACCTCAATAGCCCAAGTATGGTGTAATACTAGGTGCCTTAGTGCAAAACTAAGAACAAAACACCCTTTTAGGCCCTCTAACACACACAAATGAAGAGAGAGAGGGAGATATAGAGAGAGAAAGTTGTATATATCATATATCTCTGGTTTTTGCTGAACCCCTTCAAAGGAGAGGGAAGGCTCTCTTATATAGAGCAAGATAAAGACCTAAGCTTCTTAAAGAAGCTAAACAAAAGGGGTCCAGGGGGTCAAGCTTCTCAAGGAAGCTAAGGCAAAGGGTGCAAGCTTCTTGAGGAAGCTAAGACAAAGGGTCAAGCTTCCTCAAGAAGCTAAGGCAAAGGGTGCAAGCTTCTCCAAGAAGCTTAGAACAAAAAGGGTGCAAGTTCTCCATACACGTGTATAGAGGACAGATCTGTGTGCTCCAGCTGGCACAGCTGGCATGCACAATGCTTGAAAAAGGAAAAAAAGGAGCCCCGACCAGAAAATATGGCCGATTGACCAAATCAAAGGCCGGCCGACCACCAAAGGTGCCGACCGGCCATCACCAATGGCCGGTGGCAAGAGAGCATGGCCGGTGACATCATGTCTAAGGCCGGTGGGTTCCAAGGGTAGCTAACAAGCTACTCTCTACCCTCAGAAGCAAAAACCAACAAGTTCTTGGTCCAAAACCAAGCACAGAACAGCCCAGTTAAGAGATCCTGAGGCAAGGCGCGCGGCCAAGACCTCTGGGAGCTCAAAACGAACACGAACATGGATGATCATCGGGTGTTCAAACGATGACGTCCAAGTCTTGAGGACGGTCAAAAATGGGGTATCTACACCTCCCATGGCCGGCAGGCCACTGGTACAATCCTTAGCAAGTTTTTGGTAAGGTGGAGCAGAAAGATTCTGGAGTATGGTCAACCTTGCAAACAAAGCCTCTCAAAAGCAAAGCGTTGGCTTTTCGGGGCGAGAACTGAGCGCATGCATCTTCTATTTCCCAAGGCAGAGCAGTGGCAGCATAGTTTAATATCTCACATGTTTAGTTAGCGCGCATTTGTCTTAATTAACTAGTTTGCTAATTAGTTAAAGTGTTGTAATAATTAGTAATTAGTTTGTTAGTTATTCGATTGATTTGTAATAATTAGTCTAATTAGTTTAATTAGATCAGTTAGCCCAGCTTAGCTTAGCTATTATTTATTCGGACTCTTCTTCGCGAGGGCACAATGTTGTAATAAGTGTGTGTGTGTGTGTGTATGTCTTCTAACCCCACGTCTTTCTTCCTTTTATTTAATCACTTTCGATGGTTAGATTAGGGACATTTTCGATTAGCATACCTTATGCTCGCATGTTTGCATTCATTCATTTGTCTTGCATACACCGAGGCTAGGCGTATCATTCAAATTGCATTGCAATTTCAATACTATAATAGTAGTCGAGCCTACTTAGTAGCATTTTTGCATGTGTTGCATTAGGCATCTTGTATAGTTAGGATCATGCATTTTTCTAACTAGTTTTTGTTTTGGCTTGGAGTACTCGGTAAGCATTTACGTTTTAGCATGTTTGCATGAGTGTGATTTCCATATTGCCATGATTCGCATGCTTGCCATGAGGCTATGTGCTTATTTGCTAAACTGCATGAATGCCTATGGATGAAGGCTTGTTGTTTGAATTGGAACTATTCAACAAATGTAAGTTTTAAGCCCACTTTGCGAAGTGGCAAATCATGTTTTAAGCCCACTATGTTTGGTGGCAAATCCGCACTTTTAAGCCCACTTGAGGGTGCAAATTCAAACCATTTTTGAAAACAAACATGAATTGAATTTGTTCCAATTCTTGTGACATAGTCTATACTTGCTTGTGTGTATCACATAGTAATGTTAGTTAATAACCGGAATAAGAACACACAATGTTTATGAAAGAACATATCATGATTAGTAGAGGCCGATCTTTGATTGGGCGAGCGGGGGTGCTCATTTCAGAACCTTCCCTCTCGTACCTAAGTTTCCGAGCCGAGGCAACTTTAGTAATGACGGACACGTGGCCTTTGGCACGAGTCAGGGTTTCCTAAATTTCCCAAAAACAAAATATTTAGGTGGTGACTCTGTAATCTGGCAAAGCAGTCCAATTTTGGCATTATTTTATTTAAAATTGATTTTCCAAAACGATTCACCGGATTGGACTCTTTGGTGTTTATCAGTTTCACATTGCACTTATGAGACTAGATTCAGAATCGCAGTAGAGTCCGAACTGTGAGGGCCTTTCTTTTCAAACCTTTTCGAAAGGTGCAGGGATGCGAAAAAAGGCGAGCCCATAGGTTTGGTATTTCAATCAAGTAGTTTCACGCAATCCTGTATTCGGTGAGCGTACTGTCCTAGTTTGGAACAATCATGATGGCTTACTATATGCAACTAGGCCAAATGGCCAAAAAGGGATACCTCAGCAAGACTACCTAATATACCTCTCACACCTAACACTGAGAAGTGAAAGGAGGATCAAACGGTACAACGATAGTCCAGATCCAAGGGTTGTGTTCCCAACATGGCAAAGCCTACAACTGGTCAGCCTTTTGGCAAGCTTTTGGGCAAGCCTTCGGCAAACCGTCTAGGAATAGTAGATGGGAAACACAATGACTTAAGCACACCAATGCAAATGCAATGCAAAGAACATATAAGTGTAGATAAAATTTCACATCATGAAGTTCGAGTCAAGTTCTCTACATTCCCCAGTAGAGTCGCCAGTAACTGTAGCTTTCTTTTTGTGCTCCTTTCGGATACGACTAGCCCTATAGTTCGGACTCCCGTGGTTCCAAATTGATTTCATAAGTGTAATGTGAAATTGATAAACACAAATGAGTCCTAAATCTAACAATTCTTTTGAAAAATCAATTTTGAATCAAAATGCCAAAAATGGACTACTTTGCCAAATATAGAGTCGCTAGTGAAATATATTTTGGAAAATTTAGGAAACCCGTGACTCTTGCCAAAGGTCATGTGTCCGTCATCACCAAGATTGTCTGGCTCGAGAACTTAGGTACGAAAGGGGAAGGTCATGAAGTGAGCACCCCACTCGCCCGATCAAAGATCGGCCTCTACTAATCATGATGTGATTCTTATTTACATTATATGCTCTTGTTCCGATTATTTGGGCTAGCATTACTATGTGACGCACACAAGTATAGACTAATTTGCAAAAATTGGAACATTTTGATTTTATGTTTGTTTGAAAATTATTTTGAATACATGTCACTTAAAAAAAAGTGAGTTTGTATGTACATTAATCAATTTATTCCAATTCAAGCAATTAGCCTTCATCCACTGGCATTCAACAGATATATCACTAGCCTCATGGAATCATGCTTAGGTGACATGAAAACAATCACACGCATGCGGTATGCTAAAGCAATTAAATGCTCACTTAGTACTCCAAGGCGAGCCAAAAGACAAAAGAGTTAGAAAGAAAAAAAGTGTAATCCTAACTAATGCAATATGACAAATGCAACACATACAATTATGCAATTTAACGGGCTCGGCTACTAATATGGTATTTGAAGAAATTTGATAGCATGTGGTCTAAACACGTATTCAGAGAATTTAAGCAATAATAGTGCTTTGTTAGAATGATGAACCGAGCTTTGATACGTGCAAGACAAATGGATACTTTGGTCATGAAAAATGGTACTTAAAGCATGATGCTCTATTCTACCATTGTAAGCAAAGAAATAAAAGGTAAAAGATATGGGGGTTGGAAGACATACACACTTATTACATTGTTTACCCTCATACAAGAGGGTCCGAATGAATGTCCAAGTGTCTGAAATAAACTAACTATTACAAAGCCAAATGAAGGAATTAAGCTAATGAATATTAAATAACTAACTAGATATCTAATTTATTACAACAAGAATGAACAATAAAGCTAACTAGCTAAGTTAACTAACTATGACAATTACGAATAAACATTAATAATAATTACAAAATGCTAACTATAATGGTAATTAATTAATTACAACACTAATTGGAACATTAATTTGCAACATTGACAAACAAAGATGCACAAGGATTGCCTACACGTAATTGTTTTCAGAAGCAGCTTTGGCTGCCTTCCTTGGAATTTGCCTTGTTTCACCTTTAGCCACGGTCATCTATTTATGCAAAAACACACTGTTTACCAAACATTGGAGCCTGGCCAGTCCCTAATGAGGCCCAGTCGAGCCTAAACAATGCCAGTCGTGCCCTGATTTCATGAAAAAGTTTGCTTCTGTGCTCTGAGGTAAAAATAGTGCAGACATAGTTTTTCTGAGCTCTGTTTGTCCCTTCTGCTCTTGTCTGTCACAAAGAGGCTCAAGAGAAGAACGAAGTTGGTTCCGAAACCACCAATAAGCAAGTTGATCGCTTGATGATTTCGAGGACAATTGGACAAAAATCAATCAATGCAATGAACAACCATTCCTCCATCCAATCATGAAGTGAGCTTAAAGATGGGGGGTAGAGACGCTTCAAGTTTCATCAACACATCATGAATTGGTGCTTGATGACTCTTGACACTATGGACTTGGCATAACGTCCGGTTGTATCCAAGCAATCTTACTCATTTTCTTTACATCGGTGTAATTGGTTTTAAGCCCATTTTATTAGTCCTTTCCATTATTTAATCAATTTGCCTCAAAGTAATAGTTAAGTCCACTACATGAGAAGAAATATCAAATGAGAAGTGATCCGAGGCATGAAAGAGGGACTACGCCTTGACGATGAACCTCCAAAGAGGTTAAGCCATTGAGTATAGGTCTCTTTCCTATGCCTTGAATAACTATCAATCCTTTGATATAACTCTCAAACAAAAAGAAAGAAGAAAAGAGAGAGGTACAGACATGATTGTATGAGATTGGTTTGAAGAAGGAGACTCTTAATATGAAAACCAAGTGAAGAAAAGCTATCAACTTAAATGGCTTGATGTCTAAGGCCTAAATAAGCAAAGCCATGGGGACTTACAAAATGATAGGCAAAGTATTCAAAGCACAATCCAATTAAGTGAATTAAAACAAGTCTAAACAACCCTTAATATGTAAAAAAATAGTGACTAAAATGATGTTTAGAGAGTACGAAAAAGATAGGAAATAGTAAGAAATCACAAGGCTAATGAACAAGAGCAAGGAGAGGTGGCTAGCCCCTCCATTTTTGAGACCTCAAACCATGTTTTTAGCCTATTTTGAACTGAAAATCAGTTTGAAGACTAGAAAAAAAGAGTGTAAAGACAAGGGTGTGAGCTATGAAGTGAGGTGTAAGAAATGGTGTTAAACCTTTTTACCTTTGGTAGCTATTCAAACCCAAGTTCTAACACTTGAAATGGATTCAAAACAATACAAAGATATAAGAAATTGATAGCAAGAGACAGAAATGAAAGCAAGAGAAAATGGTAAGCTTATATCTCTTAAAGAGGATAAGCTGTTGTTGTGAATCAAACTTGGTCTAAACAAACTCTCAAGCCTTGAATTGTGATTCTCAAGGCTCAACCATGGCTCCAAGCTTAAGGTTTAGGGTTTGTATGGTGTATCGCTATGACTCAAAGATGGCAAGCTTGCTCAAAGATGGCTTGCACAAGAAGAAGGAGATCTCAAGTAAGTGTATAGGCTCTTTGGAAATTGTTAAACCCTTAAAACAGAGATATAATCTTGTATTTATAGAATTTGAGCAAAATAGGTCGAAAATATCTTCAAAAATAGACAGCTGGCGGGCTCCCGCCCAGTACAATGTTTATTGACACCAAGGCACGACTGGCCCCAAATGGCCATGGCCGGCTCCCAATGAGGCACGGCCAGGCCCCAATGTGCTTCCCTGTTCCTCTGTTCCAAGCTCAGTGTAGGGTGGCACAATGTTCAAAAAGGGATCTCTGAGGTATAAACAAGGTAAATAGGAAGGTGTTGGGACTGTTTCAAAGCCCGACCTTGGAGTTCTTCGTGGAGCATTCGAATCACACACAATGTAACTTTCATTATCAGGTGCACAGACAAAGCGCCCGAGTCTTACGGGCGGTCAAAAATAGGGTGTCTACAATATGGTTCAACTCAAAGCATGCGATAGTGCACATATTCAATTTAGTAGGAAATAACAAGAAGGTTAGAATGATGAACCAAACCAATGCATGCAAAAATGGATACAAGACATGGCAATGATATGACAATGCAAAAATGTTCTTTGTTGAGCATTCGAATCACACACAATGTAACTTTCATCATCGAGTGCACAGGACAAAGCGCCCAAGTCCTACGGGCGGTCAAAAATGGGGTGTCTACAATATGGTGCAACTTAAAGCATGTGATAGTGCACATATTCAATTAAGTAGGAAATAACAAGAAGGTTAGAATGATGAACCAAACCCAATGCATGCAAAAATGGATACAAGACACAGCAATGATATGAAAATGTAAAACATGATGCTATCATCATAAGCGTATAAATAAAAGGGAGAAAGAATCGGGATTGGAAGACATACACAATATTACAAGTTTTTCCTCATACAAGAGGGTCCGAATGTCCGACTTAGACTAATTATTACAATTCTAAAGCAATGAATTAATGCTACTTAACTAGCTATTACAAGTTTTGAATGAAGCTACTAATTAAGTATAACATATTACTATTTAAGCATTAATTTAACGGGCCACGGGAAGTGAAGAGCTGCACATGCATGAACAAGAATATCTGCTTGAAAACTCCTCTGTTTCGCTACTAGAAATTGTTCTGTTTGCAGTCAAAAAATTAATCTATTTTTGCCCCAACTTCTGCTCTGTTCTTCCATGAAAGTGACACTGTTGCATAAAATAGAGTGGCCGGCCGGCCTTAAAAGTGGTCAGCTGAATGAAAGGGTGGCCGGCTGGCCACTGTTTTTTGGTACTGCTCTGTTACCACAGAAATGAAATAGAGCAAAAATAGAGTGTTTCCAGGAGGTGTTTATCCTTTCTGCCTCTCCCTATCATGAAACTGATCAAGGGAGGGTAGACTCAATTCACAAACCATCAATTGATGCAAATCGTTGTGTGATGATCTGTGAATAGATGAGACAAAGACTCAATAAATAGAAATAAAAGACCAACAAAACCTCCTCCCTATTATGGAGTAAGGGAAGTGGTAGACATTGCTTCTCGAATCATTAACATCACTAAAGAGTATGTAATGACTTGAGACGCAATTGGTTCAATATAACGTCCGATTGAACCTAAACCAATTTTGTTACTCTTGTTACTACTTTTAGTCCAATTTTAACCTCTTTTACATTACCTTGCCGTTCTTTATTCATTTTGTCCAAAAGTGATAATTACGTCTACTAATGAAGAGAAGTGTCAAACAAGAAGTTGCACTTAGCATAGAGATGTAATGCCCTGTAATGAACCTCCGAAGAGAGTAAAACATTAAGCATGGAAGGTCTCTTTCTCATGTCTTGAACAACAATCAATTGTTTGAAACAACTCTTAAAAAAAAGAAAGAAAACCAAGAAAGGAGGGAGGTTGCATAGATGGTTATTACAAGTGTGAGTTTATGTATGAAAACTATGAAATAAAAGCTATCAACTCGAATAGATTGGTGTCTAAGGCCTAAACCACCAAACATATAAGGACTTACAACAACACAAGCATAATATGCAAAGCATAAACTAAGTAAACACACTAAAACAGCCCCAAAATTAGTAAAAATAGTGCTGAAAATTATCTTGGAAAGCTAAAAAAGTAAGCAAAAATAAGAAGGGAACAAAGCTAGTAAGCAAGCCTAAGGAAGGGTGGCTAACCCCTCCACTTTTTGGACCTTAAATCACATGTTTTAGCCTATGATAACTTTGAAAATTAGTAGCTAAAAGTTGGGAAACAAATGGGAAACACAAGGATATAAGCTTGGAATAACGTTCAAGGAAGGGTGGTTAGCCCTTCCACCCTTGGTAGCTTTGAAATCACAAGTTTTAGCCCACAAAAACAGTCCAAAACAGAGTATAAACACCAAGAAAAAGAAGAGTGAAGAGTAGGCAAAAGATGGCAAGAGTTGTACCTTTGAAAAGAAGACACTCTTTTGTTCACAAACCACAAGATGTTCACTCTCAAGGGCTAAAGCCTCAAATTTTTGGTTTAGGAAGTATATGTAGAGTGTATGTATGTTGCAAGATAGAGAGGGAGAGTGTTTGGCAAGCTTTGGGCTCTTAGCAAAATTTTTCTAACCTAAAATCAAGAGGGATGATCAAGTATATATAGAAAACAGGTGTCTCTGTCGGAAATATCTGTATTAAGCCAGCTGGTGTAGTGCATGCACATGAAGGGATAGCTGGCAGCAAAGTATTTGCCAATCGGGAAACATAGTGGGCCGATCATGTAAGGGCCACTAAAAATTGGCCTATCGGCCACCTGTTGGCCAGTAGGCCTCTAAGTGGTCAAGCTAGGGAAAAAAAAATTAGGTTTTGGTCCAAAGGAGGTGCAAGGTTCTAGGCTTTGAAACTCAAAACCGAAGCTTCTTGTTGAGGAAATCGAATGTTCGTACAACGTAGTATTTCATCATCGAGTGTTCAACCTATGGTGCCCAAGTCTTATAGGCGGTCAAAATGGGTGTCTACAGTTGCCCCTCTTTGATAGAGCTCGAAGTCATGAAATGACGTGAGTGAATGTCAAAGCCCAGGGACAACCCATTTTGACAAGTTTGTAAGACTTGGGCAAGAAATCAAAACGTAAATGCAATGGTTGAACTCGAAAGTTGCCTACGCATCCCTTTGCAAGGAATCAAACTAGCATAGTTTAGGGGCAAGATACAAATGATATGCAGAAATAATTTGGAAAGTTGGACTTTTAAGCTACGCGAAACCGGTTACTTTTGAAAAATCTATTATCATGCAAGACAATGCGATAAGCAATAACAAGATAACAGCACGAATGAAAAGCTAAAAAAAAAAAAAAAAAAAAAAACCTTGTGATGCCTCGAATCCACACTAATGGTTGCAGTCAAGGGAGAGTCACTAATAAGTCCTATGGTCAATAACCAAGTAAGATCCCAGATCGCCGGAGGAGTCAAATTAGCCTCCCTTCTAAGTCCAGCTTTCTTAGGCAGTGCACTACCCTTTTGACAGATCTTAAAAGGTATTGACACAAGGTCTCATAAGCAATGATGAGGTTCATACATATATATATATAGAATACAAGTACATAACGACCACGAATATCCTTAATTTCAAAAGCTTGTTCCATTACATTACATCCCAAAAAGAAAATTTAAATCTTCACATGAGCCTTACAAAATATCAAAGGGAAATTTCTAACTTTTTTAAGATAGCCAAAAGTCTTCGAAGGTTTCAGGCTCATCGTCTCCAACTATAAGCTCTTCTTCGGTACCTGGCATGATACGCCATGAGCTTTGAATGCCCAGTAAACACACACACACCCCGTCCCTTTTTCCCCAGTCCAATACACAATCACAAATATGACGGCAAGTAGTAAAGCATGATACTCAAATAAATAAAGGGTTACAAGGTTAGATGTTAGTAAACTAGAAATCCCCCAAAGAGATTTCATCCTCCCAACCACAAGAATTGGATGCGGATTATTCGGTATAACCCCCCTTTTGCTGCTTTGTTGCAGACCTTACCTTGGATGCCTACCAACGGTTATGTACCGTGTAGCGCCAACCGCAGGGCCTCAAAAGAGACGGTAATAACGGGCCTTGCCCAAATCCCTCCTCACACCAAACCACCTAGGGTCTGAATACAACCGCTCCGTTCAAGGGTTTCGAAAACCACTTGCGCAAGATTTTAACTTCCAAATAGGGAACGCATCACAACAATCCATACACCACGTATTATCATCTTTTCATTACTCAAGTGATTGAAAACCCAATACCATCCCAGTTAAGTTTTCCGTGGAGTTAAATGTTTTTAATCAAGGTCAGACCAACTTAACAAGATAATAATATCCACATAAGCATGCATCATTAAGATGAAGAAGATAAAGAACATAACCATAACACATACAATATCCTGCCAAGACATGATCATAAGCTAATAAGCATTTTCATGAACACAAGAGCATAAAACACCCATGCACAACAGAATTTCCAGATTCAATATCACTTAAGGATTAGAATGAAAAGGGCTATTTTAGATTTTTACCGGACTCGGCCTTCCTATGGTTCGTAGAGCATTTAATCTAGTTTCCAGAACATATTTCGAAAATGGGATAGCTTTTCTAGATTTTTAGTTATTTAAGAAACACTCCAGCGTTGTCTAGATTCGTCGACCGTAACAAAAATTTGATTTTCTTACAAACCGCTCACTTTTTTTCAATGAAACCAATTTTAGTTGAAAAATAACTCCTTAAGGAAAATTTTGACATAAAATAGAGGTCCAGAATAATTTTCTACATTTTTCTAGAAATTTTGAAAGTTGGTTGTGAAAACAGATTCTTAAGGCACAATCAAAACAAAGAATAAGTCAAACCCCCTAAAAGTAGGGCCCAACATCGAACCAAAATCTAGAAAAAAGACTCACAGGGGTAGACCCTTGGGACAGTGGCGTCAACCCTCAAGAAGAAAAGCTGAGACACTAATGTTTTGCAGCAGGCAAGGGTTGACCCTATGAGACAGTGGTGTCGACCCTTTATTTCAGAATGCAACCCAAAATAAAACAACAAGGGGAGGGTCGACCCTCAAAACCCATGGTGTCGACCTTTCATTTCATTACGTAATCCAGAACAAAGCAGCAATGGAAGGATGACCCCACCAAGACTGGTGTCGACCTCAGAGGCAATTTACGGGGCAAGTGTCGACACCTCTAAGCTTGGTGTCGACCCTAAATTCAATAGCCACACTAAGGGCAGAGCAAGAAGGTGGTGTCAACACCACCAAGGCTAATGTGGACCCTCTTATCAAAATCCAACAAGAGAAAAGGGGAGGCTGATCGCTACGGATATGGTTACCCGTGACTCATGCCAAAGGCCACTTGTCCGTCATAACCAAAGTGTCTCGGCTTGGAAACTTAGGTATGAGAAGGGAAGGTCATGAATTGAGCATTCCACTCACCCGATCATAAGATTGGCCTATACTAATCATGATGTAATTTTTATGTACATTATATGCTCATGTTCTGATTATTATATTAACATTACTATGCGAGGCATACAAGTATAGACTATGTCACCCCCTTTGGAATGCTTTGATTTTATGTTTGTTTGAAAAGAGTTTCGAATATGTACTACTTGAAAAGTAAGCTCATATGTACATTTATCAAAGTCATTCCAACTTAAGTGAAATAGCCTTCATCCACAGTTATTCAAAGAGGTATTTCAAATAAGCATCTAGCCTCATAGTAGTATGCTTGAGATGGCAACACAAACACACATGTAACATGCTATAGCAAAAATGCTCACCTAGTACTCAACCGAGGCAAGCCAAAGAAAATAAAATAATTAGAAAAGTGCACGCTTCTAAATATGCAAGGTGACTTATGCAACACATACAAAATGCAACCACTAAGTTTGGCTTTTTAAACATGTTATATGAATCGACTCAAAGCATGCGCGACGCATGTATTCAAGCAAGTAGAAAATGACAATAGAACGATGAACCAAACTTAATGCATGCAAAAAATAGATACAAAGCATAGCGATGATATGAAACAAAGACATGACGCTACCATGGTAAGCATGTAAGTAAGAGGGAGAAAGAAATAGGGGTTGGAAGACATACAAATATTACAAATTTGCCCTTGCATAAGAGAGTCTGAATGAATGTCCTAATTAACTAATTATTACAACACAATTGAATAAACTAATTAGCTAAGTTATTACAAGTCCTAATGAAAGTAAAGCAACTAATTAATTACACGTACTAATATTAAAGCTACTAATCTAATGGATTCGAATGGGAGGCAAGGAACTGCATACGCACAACCAAGAACATCCTCCAGAAACCTCTCTATTTGCTGCTAGAATCTGCTCTATTTGCAATTAAAAAACTATTATGTTTTGGCCTCAGATTCTACTCTTTTCTGCTGTAAAAATGCCACTGCCTGTTCAAAAAAAGGTGGGTGTCCAGCCGGCCTTGGAGAGTGATCGACTGTATAGAATGGTGGCCGGCTGGCCACTGCTTCTGGGGAATACCCTGCTGCAACAGAGCTAAAACAGAGCAAAAACAGAGTGTTTCTAGGAGATGTTTATCCTCTCTGCCCTTCCCTGTCATGAAGATGATCAAGGGAGGAGTAGATTCGATTCTCAAATCATCAATTATCGAAAATTTGTTGCATGATGATCTTAGAAAGAATAGGACAAGAGCTCAACAAAATGGAACAAAAGATAGACAATACCTCCTCCCTATCATGGAGTTACCTCAAGATAGGGGTAGACTTGCTTTATGAATCATCAAACATCACTGAAATAGTATGCGCTGATTTAAGATGCAATAGGTTTAGTATAATATCTAACTGAACCTAACCAAATTTTATTATCTTTTACCTCTTTTACTCAAATTTTGTTAGCCCTTTTTTACTTTACCTTTCCATTGTCTTATCTTTTCATTCTTTTTGTCCGAAGGTGATGATTACATCCACTAAGTCCAAAGCAATAAAGGATAGCAAGCATGACTTGACCCAAGAAATGAGCTTTTCAAGCCCTTTTCTACAAGGGAAATTACAAGGGAAGAATCAAACTCATTTACAAGCAATAATGAATTCGGAGTCAAACTTGAAATGAGCAATAATAACTCCAAATCCAAACTCGATAATGAGCTATAATGACTCTTTCCTTTATGATTTCCAAAGGTCTAACTAGAAAGTTACTCCCTTAAAAGTAATGCACTGACGATAAAGGAAAATGTCAAACATGAGATCATGCTTAGCATAAGGGAGATGTAATGCCCTGGTAATGAACCTCCGAAGAGATAAAACCATTTAGCATGAGAGGTCTCCTTCTTATGCCTTGAGCAGTAATCTTTTGTTTGATACAACTCTTTATCAAAGAAACAAAGAAAGGAGGGAGGTCGAAATGTGCTAATGAAGGTGGATGATTACAATGGTGTGAATATGAACATGAAAGCTATAAAAAAAAGAAAAAAAAAAGAATATCGACTCAAATGGATTGAAAGCCACGGCCTATATACCAAATCCATGAGGACTTACAACAACACAAGTATAATTTTCAAAGCATAATTTAACACATTAAAGAGTACTGAAATAGCACAAAAAAACTGTGCTGAAAATCAAGTTTTAGAGGTGGAATAAGTGAACAAAAGTAGAATAAAACCAAGGTGTTTCAACCAACCAACTAGCCTAAGGAAGGGTGGTTAACCCCTCCTCTTTTTTGTGACTTTGAATCACATATTTCAGGCCTCAAAAACCTCTGAAAACAGCAAGTAAACACAAAGAAAAGAGAGAAAAGATGGTGAAAGAGTTCAAAATTTACCCCTTTAAAGAGAGGAAGAGCTTCCTAGGTAACAAACCACAAGCTAAGCACTCTCAAGAGGCTAGAATTATACTGAAGAACCTCAACAAAATCCTCAAGTTTAAGCTTAGAAGGTGTATGTATAGTGTATGTATATTGCAAGAGAAGCGGAAAGTGTGTTGGACAAGTTATAGCTCTTGGCCAAAATTTTCTAACCCCAAACCATGAAGGGGGGGGCCATGTATTTATAGAAAAACATATTCTCATGTTGAAAATATCAAGAAAGAGATAGTTGGTGCAAGGCATGCACATGGGGACAGCTGGCTGTCTCAAAATATTTGCTATCGAGAAACTTGGCCGACCAGCTATAAAGGGATACAGTCAACCACTTGAAAATTGCCTGCCGACCACTTGTTGGCCAGCTCTTCTCTGAGTGGTCAGGCAAGAAAAAAATACGATTTTGGTTCAAAGGGGGTGTAAGGTTTAGGTTTTAAAGCTTGAAATTAAAGCCTTTTACTGAAGAAATCAAACGATTGCACAACATAACATTTCATCATCGAGTGTTCAGAGTGAGGCACCCAAGTCTTAGGCGGTCAAAAATGGAGTGTCTACAGTTGCCCCTTTTTGACAGAGCTCGAAGTCTTGAAATGACGTAAGTCAATGTCACAGCCCGAAGACGACCTATTTGACAAGGCTGTAAGGCTTGGGAAAACAAACAAAATGTAAATGCAATTGGTTGGACTCGAAAGTTGCCTACGTATCCCTTTGCAAAGAATCAAACCAGCATAGTTCAAGGGCAAGATGCAAATGATATGCTCATAGAATACACTTGGAAATTGGACTTACACGCTTCGCAAAGCTAGTTATTTGTGAAAAATCCATGATCATGCAAGACGATGCCCTGAGCAATAACAAGATGACAGCATATGAATGAAAAGCTTAAATTAAAACAAATCTAACCGTGCCTCACACAGAATTGAGTAAGCAAACAGCAATTCCAAACACGTTTCACGTGAAAGGAGGAAACACGGTGTAACCAATAGGTAAAATCAAACAACCTAACGCATTTCACTCAAAAGGGGCATAAAGGTGCTGTAACCAACAGGCGTATCTCACCACATATGGAGAGAGGGAAGGTCTTAACTAGAGAAAAACAACATCCTAATGCGTTTCATGCGAAAGGATAGAAGGGTGGTGTAACCAACAGGTGTATCTCACAGCATTTCATATGGAGAGAGGAAAGGTTTTAAGAGAAAAACAACATCCTAATGCGTTTCATGCAAAAGGATAGAAGGGTGGTGTAACCAACAAGCGTATCTCACCGTATTTCATACGTAGAGAGGGAATGTTTTAACTGGGGAAAAACAACATCCTAATGTGTTTCACGCGAAACAGGCGTATCTCACCATATTTTATACGGAGGGAGGGAAGGTTTTAACCAAAGAAAGATGCGAGTCAATCTACGTTTCACACAGAGAGGAGGTGACACAAAAGGTACAAGCCAAACTACGCTTCGTGAAGAAAGGGAAAGGGTACAAGCCAAATCACACTCGTATGACAGGGGCGAATCACAATAAATGAAAATCATAATGCACATAGATGCAACACAATGTGATATAATTACTATAATTAATGCGAAATATGGCGCGATGCATATTCCATGCAACATAACAGGCAACATAATTAAAAAGATAAACAAAAAGCGTTGGCTTTAAAAACACCTCATAGTGATTTTTGACTTACCGTTCGGAGGTCCTCAAATGCTCAGAAAAGGATACAACTTGCTCAAGCTTGAGATCGGGGCGCTTTCATACTTCGGAGAAATGACGGGACCTGGAACAGTGCAAATAGAATGCAATCTCGAAATTTTCAAAAACCGAAACAAACTCAAATTCTTCAACTTTCCACTTTTAAGATGAATATAAGATCAACCATGCCCAAAACTAGGTGAAAACCCAACAAAACAACTCAGGACACTCTGAGACAGCCAACCGGCCAACAAAGGGGCCAGTCGGCCAAAAGAAGGGCTGGCCGTACAATAGATTGGACGGTCGGCCATCTGTTGCGGTTACGGGGGTATATATGAGTTTTCACACCCGTGGGTCATTAAAAACATATCTTGGCCCTAGTTTCTCACACCTTGACCTCAAAAACTCTCTCCCTCTCTCTCTAGGCTCTCTTTCTCTCTAGATTTTCACTCTGCTCGCGTTACCCAACAACCCACACAAACTTCATTCGCGAAACCCATTTGGCCCTCTACGTTTCAAACCGATTGGATTTTGTTTTGGTTGAGTTTTTGGGTTTCTTATTGTTTTTGGCTCATTCTCACTGTTTTTTCTTGGTCTTTGGTACTTTCTCTCGAGTTTTCACTTTTTTCTCTTTTTTTCTCTCTCCTAGGGTTTGGTTTTGGTATTTTTGCCTATTTCTCTCACCACCCACTATATTTCTCATGGCTAACGATATGCCACATGATGGTGCCCTTCCCAAGGTACCAGTGCTTCCATCCGCTGCGAGGGTAGAGGAGTCAATGATAGACGAGACTGGCAGGGCGGTAGAGGACATTACCGACATTGCTGCAGAGGAGATCTTTCCTCTAGAGTTTGAACCCAAGCTACCACCATTGAGGGTGAGGCCCTTCAACCAAGCTACATACCACCCATGCACGCATGCAATGGCCCTAGGTGGCATGTTGCAATTTAAGGACTTTGCTTGGGATATGCCCGAGGACTTCCTTTTGTGAGAGTGCACCTCACATCTATCTTACGATGCTTCTGAGGTAAGAACCTTTGCTCCTTTTCTATGCATTTTTCTTTCTTTGATATTTCATTACAGTCTTTCATCTGCCATGCATTTAACAAATTCCTCTTTCAATACAGGGTGACGCTCTTGCCTGAAGAGGTTATGGGGCAGTGACGGTGAGAGACTGGTACCAGTGGCTCCCCGCTCAAGTTAGAGAGTTGGTTGATGAGGCAGGCTTCGGCCTATTCTGCTCAAGGCCCACACAACTATAGGCTAGTCGGTCTTTGCTCGGCACTTTGGTGGAGAGGGGGTGGGACACCACCAACTCCTTCTACTTCTCCTCCACAAGGGAGATGACGATGACCTCTTATGACTTTTCCATGCTTACGGGGTCACGAGTAGGGGGTGATCCAATCCCCTTTGATGTTGATATGAGCTAGTGGGAGGCCATCTGGGTCTATCTTCTCGGAGCACGCCCTCCCTTGGACAGGTCGACCATGGTCAGATATAGTTGGTTCTACGACCACTTCCATGGAAGTTAACCAGACACTTAGGAGCAGGTCGAGCAGTATACTCGGGGCTTCCTTATCTATCTCTTCAGCACCACCTTGTTTGCAAATAGGTGGAACACCATAGGCCTTTATCTACTCAGTGCTTTGGTGGTGTTGCCCCGGGTGCGGTTCTACGACTGAGGTGGTGTTGGCCTCGCCACTCTGTATGAATACATGAGCTTCAGTTCCCACAAAAATGGGAACAATGTTAGAGGTTACTGAAGAGCCTGGGAGGTACACACTGCACTTTATGTTTCCATTTTTGTTTATACATTTTTCTTTCTTCTTTGCACTTTATGCCTTTATTTCAGTCTCTGCCCGTTAACTTACAAACTGATCTTTTCTTGCATCTTGTACGGGGAGTAAATATTCCAGCGAGCTCGTACTCTTTTTTTCCAAGCTCTGTTTTTGTCCGATCACCTGAAAGCACAACGGCGGTAAGCTACCCGGCGGTATGTGGCCGGAAAACCCCTCCGACGATCAAGTTAGCACACACCTTGGGGTAGAGAGAGAAGGAGGAGGGAGTGTTTGAGTGTAAGAATGTCTTACAAAGTGTTCGTCTCTCCAGTATGGGGGGTGCAAACATGCCTATATACCCTTCTGCGTCCCAAACCTACTCCCAGTGGTCTCTCAACACGTGGCTCTGCTATCCCATCTGTCAGCACAAATCTTGCTGAACATCACCTAACCCAACTGCCCGCTCACTCCACTGGGAGCTCGGCAGCCGAGCTGTACCATCTTGTCTGTCAACGGCCATGCTGTGCTTCATGCCCAAGCACTCCACTAGCTAAGCTCAATGAGGGCCGGGCTCGGCGGCACCTTGGCGAAGTCGAGCCCGGGACAGCACGTGCTTGTCTGTAGTCGGCCTTCCTGCCGAGCAAACAGGTATCTCGGTCACTCGCGCCTTTCCGGGCGCCGGACTCTTAACTCGACTGGCTTCGCCTCTGCCAAAACACGTAGCTCGGTCCAACCAAGCGTTGCCTTAACCGAGCAGCTTCTTTCCAGACAGGGCCACACATCCTTGGCCTAACACCTGCTCGGCCCAAATTTGTCCGGCAAAACTCTGTCTGGTCCAAATCTGTCCGGTCCAGTACCAGATCATTAATCTCCCTCTCAATTGCCCCTTTTCCTCGGCCTTCTGATTGACGTCTTCCAAAACCAAACTCCCTAGATCTCTTCCATGGTTGTTTGCACCGTCATCCTCTGCGCTTCTTGCCGGGATAAAGCAACTCAGTTAGAGCCTTGAGTTAAGCAAAACATCAACTCCTTTTGCCGGAGTAAATAATCTCGGCTAGAGCCCTGAGTTGAGCAAAACATCAACCCTTTTAGCCGGAATAAACCATCTCGGCTGAAACTTTAGAGTTGGGCAAATCATCAACTCATCTGGCCGGAATAAATCATCTCGGTTGAAACTTCAGAGTTGAGCAAATCATCAACTCATCTGGCCAGAGTAAATCATCTCGGCGAAAACTTCAGAGTTGAGCAAATCATCAACTCATCTAGCCAGAGTAAATCATCTCGGCTGAAACTTCAGAGTTGAGGAAATCATCAACTCATCTGGCCGGAGTAAATCATCTTGGCTGAAACTTCAGAGTTGAGCAAATCATCAACTCATCTCGCCGGAGTAAATCATCTCGGCTGAAACTTCAGAGTTGAGCAAATCATCAACTCATCTCGCCGGAGTAAATCATCTCGGTTGAAACTTCAGAGTTGAGCAAATCATCAACTCATGTGGCCGGAGTAAATCATCTCGGCGAAAACTTCAGAGTTGAGCAAGTCATCAACTCATCTAGCCGGAGTAAATCATCTCGGCTGAAACTTCAGAGTTGAGCAAATCATCAACTCATCTGGCTGGAGTAAATCATCTCGGCGAAACTTCAGAGTTGACCAAATCATCAACTCATCTAGCCGGAGTAAATCATCTCGGCTGAAACTTCAGAGTTGAGCAAATCATCAACTCATCTAGCTGGAGTAAATCATCTCGGCTGAAACTTCAGAGTTGAGCAAATCATCAACTCATCTCGCCGGAGTAAATCATCTCGGTTGAAACTTCAGGGTTGAGAAAATCATCAACTCATCTCGCCGGAGTAAATCATCTCGGCTGAAACTTCAGAGTTGAGCAAATCATCAACTCATCTGGCCGGAGTAAATCATCTCAGCTGAAACTTCAGAGTTGAGCAAATCATCAACTTATCTCGCCGGAGTAAATCATCTCGGTTGAAACTTCAGAGTTGAGCAAATCATCAACTCATCTCGCCGGAGTAAATCATCTCGGCTGAAACTTCAGAGTTGAGCAAATCATCAACTCATCTGGCCGGAGTAAATCATCTCGGCGGAAACTTCAGAGTTGAGCAAATCATCAACTCATCTGGTCGGAGTAAATCATCTCGGCTGAAACTTCAGAGTTGAGCAAATCATCAACTCATCTGGCCGGAGTAAATCATCTCGGCTGAAACAGAAAAGTTCTTCAGCAAAAGTAATTCACTTCTACTACATTGACAAAAAGAGTATTACATTCAGAAGTGTAGGGGAAACAAGTCCTTCCTCAAAAAATTACATAAGAACGATAAAAATAGTTTAGTTTGAGGTTAGCCGTATTCCATAACCGGGGTACGCCTTTGCTATCACGGCCCGCCCTTGCCCTGGTTCCATGGAATGAGGTGGAGGCAGCGGTCCCTTACTCCAGGCAATACGATGGCAGCTGCTACCTTCAACGCCGTAATGTCACCATCTTTGCATACTACAGTCGTTTCTTTGACACAGTGATGGCACACTGGGTAGTCTAAAACTCATATTAATTTTTGCTTCATTTCCATTTCCATTGCTTCAGCCCATACTTTGACAACTAAGACAACTGACAACTATGAATTCTCTATTCGTAGATCATATGGTAGCCATGGGTGGCAGTGCCGATTGGGACGAGGGACGAGTATATCGGGTCTCGTGACACCTCCAGTTTACAGATCTCGCTGGAGGGTTCTTTCTACAAGACCTGGTACCTGGGAGAGAGGCTCGTTCACCAGACCCTGGGGCTACCAAACCCCGTCGTTCCTGCTATTTCACCTACATCGATAAGGATTGCCAATAGCCTACCAACCGAGGCCATTGTATAGTTTATAGTGGGGTAGGACGCCGATCTCCTTCGCGGGGTTGGGGACAACCCCGCTTTCATCCAGACCCACCTTATGCTACCTCTGACTAAAGCTCACACGGCTGGTGTTGCAGATGCTTCTGCTACCAGAGGTGGCGCTCGCGCGACTAAGCCTGATATTGGAGGGGATGCCCTCGCTGTACATGTTGCAGTTCTGCCTGTGATCTTGGCCACAATCACCTATTGGCAACTGAGTAGGACAACCCACCAGATTCCGGTTGACTACTCGGAGGAGCGCGAGTACGTCAGGGACCCCGACGTATAGTAGGTATGCACTTTGTTTTGCAATTTGTATTTCATATTCCTTTTATGTACACTAATGTTCAAACTCATTTGTAGGTGCCGGTGGAGTATGTGGACGACCTCCTTCAGTTCGTCGACTCTCTGGTCCAGATGGTACGGAGGAGAGAGGCCCTGCTCGCCTAACACGATCATCAGGTACCCTTACTTTTCTCATTCATCTGACTGCTCTGATTCTCTTCTTGTTATACTCATATTAATCCTGCACCAAACTGTACTGATACTCTGTTTCTTGCTTTTAGCCTCTAGCGGCACCGGCGGCACCTCCTCCGGCTACGGGGAGGAGAGGTAAACAGGCTCTCGTATACGGCAGGGGCAAGAGTAGAGGTCGGGGTAGAGGTAGGGTTGCCCGGAGTCAGAGTGGAGAGTCTCAGGTGTCAGAGACTTCCTCATCTTCAGAGTCGATTTTGAGTGGAAATGATGTTGAGACTAGTGGCACTGAGGAGACGATGAGCAGGCACTCCGGGTCAGAGAGCGGGAATGATGAGGCTAGTTCCGAGTCAGAGAGTGGAGAGGATGATACCGGCTCTAAGTCCCACTCCTCTGATGACAGTGGTGCTGACGGTGACAATGATCCTGAGTCCCCTCATCAGAAGAGGACGAAGAGGGCCTCTCAACGCACCTGATGTGGCTGACTCTGATTTTTGCACTTTTTTACTCTTTTCTTTTGCTTTATAGTATAGAACTTTGTATAGCTTCAGATAGGTCTTTACTTTTGTTTTAAACACTAGTATTTTCTCTTTGTAAAAACTGTGATCGAGGTCAAACCCTGCAGTTTTATATAAGAATTTTTTTTTGTTTTTGTTTTGTACAGCATCTCGAGAATGGCACAACACTTGCATAAAATTGTAACTGAATTTGCAACTAAGAATGCTTATATTTGAATGATGTTTGTAACTAGATATTGAGACTACAACTGACCAAAATATAAAATACAACTCAACAAAAGAAAAACAACGTAAAAATAACCTAAATACGGCTATTTACATTTGCTAGAAACAAAAGACTCAAAATAAGACTCAAAAGCAAAAATGAGCCAACATAACACTGTTGTCCAGTTGCCTGGCCAACATACTTGGTCGGTCGGCTGGTGAAGTGGTCGGTCGGCCGGTGAAGTGGTCGGTCGGCCAAGGCTTACGGCTGGATAGCTGGCAACAGCTGTCAGCCACTCACACAACCTTATCTTCTAGAAAAGTCTTCTCTTGTTCATTCTTTGACAAAATATTATCTTTTTGCTAGTTTTTTTTTTTTGAAAATGAAGGTCTTTCTTGTTGAGAGGCTCAAGGATTGGATGGCCACTTTGGATGGCGTAGGAAAGGTAAATTTCAGCAATTTTGGCATAAGCGCTTTTTTCCCATTGAGCCGCACTCCGCTTTGTCTTCCGTTTCTTCATGTTGCTACCCATTGTTGGGACCTACTCACTCATGTGTTTCACTTTGGAACACAAGAGGTGTGTCCTACTCTCGAAGAGTTTCAAACGTTAATGGAGTCCCAGCGTAATGAGGAGATTATGCCTCAACCTCGTTTTAGTCATGCACGGGCTCTTGAATGGATGTGTGGGGTTACTTTATATAAGGCTCGGTCCTTGGCTCTTGACAGGGAGTTGGATATACCTGGCCTGATTCATTGGTTTTCTGGCATTGGAGATAGAAGTGACCTTCTCTGGCAAGGTTATCGTCAACATGCCTCTGCTTATGTTTACTCGCACACTTCTTACTTGCCCCTACTTGTAGCGGAGCTAGCATTAGGTTGATCGAAGTGGCCCAATGTCTCAAGGAGGGTCAGAGTTGCATAGGTTTGGCATTGGTTGAAACTTTGATGGGTTTGGATGCTTTCCATCGATGGGAGATTTCTTGGTTTCCGAGGAGTCCGCTGCTTCTCCAGGTATGGTTTCCCACCCTCTCTTATTTATGACTTCTCACACCACTTTGGCACTCATTCTCTATTTTCTCTCTGGAAACCCTTTCCTTACTTTTTCCTTAACTCACATCTCTCTATTCTTTATCTCTCTTCTTTTTATCCCTTTCGAGGTGTGGTTAATGGATAAACTGAAGGTCATGGATCCTTGCCCTGAGTATTCAGCCAGATCCTACTTCTTTTACCCATGACTAGTGGACTTTCCCACAGAAGGATTGTGGTGCGACTAGATGTGCAGCAGATCTGCGACTGACATCGCTTGGTATTGCCCATGGCTTAACTTGTCAGAGATGAGCTACAACATGTCTTGCCAGTTGGGTATACAGTTGATCGGCCTCACACACTACGCGTTCTACTTCCCATTCAGGTTCAAGCGCCAGTTTATGTGTGATCAGACCCGTTCAAATTAGGAGATGGAATACCCTGCTTCATTTCTAATTCGTGTTTCGCACTTGGCTCAATACCTCACTGCTTGGAGAACTGGAGAGCTTATGACCCCTACTGCTAGCTTCAGTTACACTCTTTCTGGTGGGTGCTTGTCTTGGTTCGAGGATGAGATATAGGTTGGGCCATCTTTGGCTGTAGAGACTTTTGAGAGCACGAGTAGGAGGCAGAGGACTACTACCTGACTTATCTATGTCCCTAATTTATTGCGTTGACTTTTCCTTTTAAGTTTTTATGATGTAAAAGCAACTTTGATTTAACTAAAGAGTTGGAGAGTGTACTTGTGTTGAAATCATGTAATTAAAGTGTTGTGAGTACTGAAAATTTTTCATTTTGGTCCAAAGAATGGTTTGTGTTGTAAAAGGTAAAATTTTGAGAAAATCAACTTTATTAAAACTTTTCAAAACAATTTTCACAAATGGTCATTACCTGACACACACGGAATCAATCCTCAAGACGTATAGCCTCAATTCAAAAAGATCATAACTGTCCGTAACTGCATTCATCTCATTGGTGTTCTGTCCCTTGCTTTATCTTGCAATTGGACCCTTCTACCAAATGGATGTAAAACAACCGAATCAACCAATAGTGAGATAGACCAAGTAACAATGGATAGGACAATTGAGTTGAAGATGATTATGGCCGAACTTCGAGATGAAGTTGCCTACGTATCCCAAAGATGGGAATCAGGCCTTACGTAGTTCGGTTTAGGTTCACTCAAGTATTAACTCTCTTTTTGCGCTTTAACTTTTACCAAAGCCGCCCTTTTGGGTTTTCAACCTTGCAAGCTCTATTTTTCTTTATTTCCACTTTTTTATGCTCTAACATTTGCCTAGGTTACCCTTCTAGGTTTTCGGCCTAGTAAGCCTCTCAAGGGTAGTATTTCTTCAACTTGTTCATATTGATCGGTTGCGAGAACTCCAAGCCATCCAAATCCATAAGGATGATCGCTTCTCCTGACCATATAGAATTGATGATGTAGGGGCCAGTCCAATTGGGTCGGAACTTGCTCTTAGGGTCATAGATGGGAGCTCGGTTGTCTTTGAGCACCATATCTCCTTCTTTGAGGTTTCTGGATTTGATTTTCTTGTTGAAGGTCCTGGCGATTCTGCGCTAATACCGTTGAACGTGATATAACGCCTTCAACATCCTTTCCTCAAACAACATCAATTCTTCAAACCTGTTCTGCTATCTGACATTCGGCCATGATTCTCAGCGATGGTACTTCGATCTCAATCGGCAAAACAGCTTCCATCCCATACACCAAAGAATATGGGGTCGCCCTTTTAGATGTTCGAATTGATGTTCTATAACCCCAGAGTGCAAAAGGCAGTTTATCTAGCCAGTCTTTGTAGGTTTCCACCATCTTTCGTAAGATGTTCTTGACATTCTTATTTGCAGCTTCAGCGACTCTATTGGTCTGTGGCCTATATGTTGATGACTTATGAAAAGGCATGTTGTATTTCTCAAGAAAATCCAGCACCTCCTTCTTAAAGGGTGAGCCATTGTCCGATATGATCTCGTTTGGCACCCCATACTTGCAAATGATGTTATTCTTGATGAACTTGGCCACATGTGATGCTTTTAACACAGAATATGACTACGCCTCCACCCACTTGGTAAAATAGTCGATCGCCACTAAAATGAACTCATGTCCATTTGAGCCCTTTGGCGAGACTGCTCCGATTACATCAATTTTCCATACTGAGAAAGGCCATGGTGAAGTCATGTTGTAGAGCTTTGACAGTGGGATATTCATGTGATTAGCGTGGATTTGACATTTATGGCATCGCCGAACAAAGTTAACACAATCCCCCTCCATGGTTGACCAATAATAGCCTTGCGTGAGGATCTTCCTAGCCAGTATCACACCATTCATGTGTGCCCCACATTTCCCTCCGTAGATGGCCTCCATGAGATGTTTTGACTCCTCCTCTTCAACACAGAGCTTGTGCATTCCCAGATGCTCCCTTTTGTACACCTTATTTCCGCTGATGATGAACTGGACGGCTAGACATTGTATTCCCCATTTATCCTTGGCATTTGCCTTTGGTGGATACGCATCCTTCTCCAAGAACTTCCAAATGTCAAAATACCAGAGGTTCTTGTCCTGAACTTTGTCTATTGCGGCTATTGTGTCATAAGCAAGCACATGCTTCTGTTTGATGATAATCAGATGCATCTTAACCCCGAGCGGTATGTCTACCATAGAGGATAGAGTTGCCAATGTGTAAGGCCCTAACTTTCGAGCCGTTAATAAATCAACTCAACCTCAAATTTAAAATTCTAACTAATTAATAACCTTAAAAATACAAAATTGTGTCCAAAATAATTACACAAAGTCTCCAAAATATAACTTATATAAATCTCAAAATACAATATATAGTGGTGAGCCAAAAATCTCTAACTCAATAATCCTTTAAATTCTTCAACTCTAACCGCTACTAAATTTGCTCCACACTAGAAAAATAATTTAATTTAGGAAGTATACAACATGACAGCAATAACAAAGCTCGGAGAATGACTAATTTCATAGGGATCCAATAATTACACAAACGATTCAATTCGAGATACCAAGCAATTTACCAAATTGCACGAACAAGTCAACTCGACATATGATAATTCATCTAGGACCAAATACCCGGTCCCACTCAGTACATGACCAGTGATACCTCACCCCCTTCACCTAAGCACAATCGCTTATCCGGGCTATTGGTACAAAGCATATTGGCAAAGTCCACTCAATCTATGTACGGAGCATTTCCACGTCATTTAGCTAGACAAATCAACATTTCCAACACAAAATAACTACACAGAGTTCATCAAATGACTAGAGTAATCAAACGAATCAACAACGAATAATTCCATAGAATTTATCAAATTATCAAAATCATCAAGAGGATTACAAATTGAAGGTGATTAAAATAACACTGTTTGCAAAGAGATTTAAATAAAGCATATTGTATACCACCCGAATTACCTCAAATCAATTAACTCTATCACCATAAATTTGAAATTGCTCCAAGGGTCTCCAAAAATAACTCTGATCTTATTTTCATAAAATCTACAACTCTCATCTGCTATATTACCAAGGCGAAAAAAAATTTCCAGATTCAAAACCACTTAAAGATTGAAATTAAAAGTACCATTTCAGATTTTTTTTTTCCCCCTATGCCGTCCCTCCTATGGTTCGTAGAGAATTTTATCTAGTTTTCAGAACAATTTTCAGAAATGGAATAGCTTTTCCAGATTTTTAGTTATTTCAGAAATACTTCAGCTCTGTCCAGATTCGTCGACCGTTACGAATATCGGATTTTCTCACAAACCGCTCACTCATTTTCCATGAGACCAATTTTCCTTTAAAGATAACTCCTTAAGGAAGATTGTGACATAAAATGGAGGTCCAACATATTTTTATAAATTTTTCTAGAATTTTTGAAAGTTTGCTGTAACACATATTTTTTTCTCGTACAGTTCTTGAAAATAGAAATTTGGTGAGAAAAGAGGTCAACTAGGGCGATTTTCCACTTCTCTTGTGATTAAAACAAACTAAATAATATGGATTAAACTCAGAAATTTAAGGTGAAGGTGTGCCTTTGCAAATTTTGAGAGTTTGATATGGAAAAAGGTAATCTTATACGATTAAGATAAATACAAGAATTGTAGAATCAAGGCTCAACTCCTTTCATTTTTAACACAAGAATGCCATTGAAACACTTTTGAAATGAATGTTTAAAACTTCTAAGAGCATGTATTTGAAAGGAAAAATAAGAGAGAGTTGTGTTGTGGCTTACTTGAGGGTTGTTGGAATTGCTAGCAAACTTTTTCTTCCTATCCTCTCTTCTACCAAGCTCACCCTCCTTCCTCTCTTCTCTCTCAGCTGAATATAGTGCATATGCGTGTATTCTTGCATGTAAAATGCTACGGGAGGGGTTGTTTTTATAATGAATTTGGTGCAAAAGATCATAAATGCCCATTGGTTGGAATTGGATTGGATAGTTTGGATTTAGTTTGAATTCAATGGAATGGTGAAGGATTAGAGGCCTTAATTAGGTTGCTAAACATGATCTAGTTAGGGTTTTCCTCCTAATCAAGCCAACCTAGTTGCATATATACATATATAGATAAAAGTTGTACCAAGTCAAGTATATTTTCCTTAAATCATGCAAAATTGTCTCAAAGTACATTCATAGTATCTATATAGGTTATGGCTGGCCATAAATGGTGATTTAAGGGACTTATTTTATTATTTTTTTGGGTAGAAATGTTGGAAATTGCAACATGTAATGTTTAAAAAAGGTTTTAGGTTACAAATGTATATATAAATATAAAATGGTACTTGTTTGGGGTCAAAATGTGATTTAATAAAAATGTAAGGGCTTGGGCTCAATTAAAATATCTATTTCAAGTGTAGAGTTAATAAATTAGTCTTAGGAAAAATAATTTGGTTTGTATTATCTTACTTTGAATTTAAAGGTGAATAACGAAACGAAAACTGTGAAAACTGGAAGTTAAGGTTTAGAGAGATTAATCTAAAATTTGAGAGTTAAATAATTAATATTAGAGTGTTAGAAATTATTTCTAAACTTCCAAGGTCGGTTAGAGTTTGTATGGGTTCGTCTGTGATGCATTTTCGGCTCTAGGATTTAATTTTACAAAAAAACGGGGAAATAAGAGTTTTTATTATAATCACTCAAAAGTTAAGGACCTAATAGGGTTTACTAAAGCTAGAGGTCTCACACAATACATCAGCAAACCGGTTGTTCTCTCATAAAAGATGTGTAAATGTCAGTTTTTCAAACTTTGGAATCAGAATGTCCAGGTCTGGTGATAAACTTTCATTTTCTCTTCCTTGACCTTCCAATCTTCGTTGGCTTGAGAAACAACCAAGTTTGAGTCTCCAATGACGTCCAATCTTATTACCCCTAGTTCTAGGCAGCTTTGAATCCAGCAATACATGCCTTGTATTCTACTTCATTATTGGACACTTTGAACCGGAGTTTGAAAGCTAGGGTTATATGGGAATCAACTAGTGCTATAAGCAACACGCCTATCCCATAACCATATTGATTGGCACCTCCATCAAAGTACATTGTCCACGTCTCTTCTTCTACCTGTAGAATGTTTTCATCTGGAAATAGGTACTCTACTACTTCATCTTCTTGCACTAGGTGGTCCACTAGAAATTACGCTATTGCTCTCTCTTTGACTGACTTGCGAATGACATACTTGAGGTCAAACTCGGAGAGAAGAAGCAACCAATGAGCTACCTTTATGTGCTGGTTTTCAAAGAGATATTTAATGGGATCTAATTGCGAAACCAGAATTACAGAATAAGCTAATAGGTAGTGCCTTAACTTCCTAGTGGCCCAAACCAAAGCTAAGCAAGCCTTCTCCAAAGGGGTGTAGCGGGTCTCGTAATCCAACATCTTCTTGCTTAGATAATAGATGTCCTTTTCCACCTTAGCTTCTGATTCTTGCGCTACCATGCACCCCATGGTTGACTCTGTCACGGACAGATACATGATCAGCGACTTTCCCAGCTCTAGCAACGACAATACAGGTAGGTTCTGAAGGTATCGCTTCACCTGTTTGAAGGCAAAGTGACATCGATCGTCCCATCGGAACTTTTTTCCCTTTTTCAAGAGACTGAACAGTGGTTCACAAGTCAAGGTTAATTTTGAGATAAATCGTCTTATGAATTGCACTTTTCCTAAAAAGTCGTACACCTCCTTTTCAGTCCTCGATGGTGGCATTTCTAAGATGGCCTTGATTTTGGATGGATCTACTTCAATTCCCATCTATGTAATTAGAAAACCCAGCATTTTCCCTACAGTCACCCCAAAAGTGCATTTTTGTGGATTCAACCCCAGTCTGTACTCCCTGATCCGTTCGAAGAACTTTTCCAACGCGATGTAGTGGTCTTCTTGTTCTTTAGATTTTACAATCATGTCATCTACATACACCTCGACTTCCTTTGGATCATATCGTACAAGATCGTGGTTGCAACTCTCTGATATATAGCCCTGACGTTCTTTAACCCGAATGGCATAACCCTATAGCAGTAGGTACCCCATAGCATGGTGAACACAGTCTTCTCTCTGTCTTTAGAGGCCATCAAGGTCTGGTTGTACCCCAAAATTCATCCATGAATGATAACAATGCATGGCCGACGGTGAAGTCTACCAATTCATCGATGTATGGTAATGGAAAGTCGTCCTTAGGACTAGCCTTATTCAAATCCCAGAAGTCGACGTAAACCCTAATTCTGTCGTTTTTCTTCGGAACTAGAACAATGTTGGCCAACCAAGTTGGATACTCAGATACCATCAAGAATCCTGCATCGATCTTCTTGGTGACTTTCTCTTTAATTTTCAGTGCCTAATCTGGACAGACTCTGTGGAGTTTTTATTTGATTAGTCTGGCCTTGGGGTCAAAAGGGATCTGGCGCTGTACAATCTCAGGATCGATTCTGGGCATGTCTTCATAGGACCACGTGAAAACATCTTTGAAATCTTTTAATAAAACAATTAAACACTCGCGCTCCTGCAAAGACAACGCAGACCCGATCTGGACCAAACGGGGATCCTCCTCAGCACCCACATTAATTGCAATGATCTCATCTATGCAAGGCTTCGCACGCCTCTCCTCCTCTCGGTCAATCAAGTTTTTTAAAGCACGGGGAATTTTTTCCTCTTCGTTTAAGTTAAAGTTTTGAAAATCAATATCAGTGTAGCAAACCAAAGGCACAAAGAAGTAGGTAAAGTCCGCTGCATTCTCATTGAGAAAGTATGGGTCCTTTGTTTCAATCGACTTAAAAGAAAAACTAAAAGAAGACCTCAATAGCACTTTGGCCCCGGGTTACCACCCCCGGAAGTGTCAGACTCCAACTCACCAGACTGACTCGAATCTGACTCTGACTTAACAGACTCAGTGGAATTAGACTCAGGCTCATCATCTGATTCATAACTAACAATAAATCCCTTCTCCAACTGCCAAGTGAGGTGTGGTGCCCTCAACGCATCCAAAATGCACCTGGTGGAGTCCACAATCGGTTCCTCTCCGATCATAGAAACAATAAAGGTATCCCCCAAGTTCTCTGTACTGGTCTCAAGATCTGTCAAGAGATCAGCCAATGCTGCCTCTACTCCAACCTCATTGCTGTCTGAATCGCCATCTTTACTCTGGCCGACGTCGATACTTGGATCAGCCCCCTCTTCATCACTGTCTTGAAGTTGGCGGTCAAAGAAGATTTCAAATCTGGGTAAATGCCTCTTCATTAAGGAATTCACCCCAGGCTCCGAAAAGCCGCAAAACGGGAAATCCTCTCCTTCTTTGATAAAGCGCCCATTCAACATTCCCCAGATTGCCCTCTTGGCCTTGGCCCTTTCTCTCATTTCTTCTGCCTTCCTTCTCCAATCTTCTTTGGTGGGTACAAAACCAAACCTAAGGCTATTTGGATTATGCGGCACATCAATTAGCACTGTAACCCCTTTTCTCCCCATTTCAGGAATATGCCGCAATTTGTTCATGAAATAAATGGACTGAGCCTTGACATACATGCCTTCGTCCTTAGCTAAGATTGTCTGCACCACTTGGGCTTCCACTAGAGTGAAACCTGAAAGAAATACATCCTTATCATTGTGATTGATTTCCAGCAAAATGTGTAGTTACCTCTAGCGGTGGATGAATAGATGAATTCCCAAAAACGGTAGCAACTCCTCTTTCATGAGGGTATTTCAGCATTTGGTGCAGGGTGGAGGACACAACCTTCATGTAATGCAACTAGGGCCTCCCCAGAAGTAGGTTGAAGGTAGCCGGCACATCGAGCATATGGAACTTAATCTCATGCTCGGAAGGGCCCACTTAGATCTGTACTTTCACCATCTCCAAAAATTCCTTACTCATATTGTCGTACGCCCAAATCACCTGGGTTATGGGGATGAAATTTGCTGGCTTCGGGCCTATTGCATAGGTGGTATGAGAAGGACAGACGTTGATAACAGAGCCGGTGTCCACTACAACCACTGGAACCCATTTCCTCTGCACTCAACAGATATGTACAACGACTTGTTGTAAGCCGATCCTTCCGATGGCAACTCCTTATCGGAGAATATGAGCATAGCCTTGGTGCTACCTAGGAAGATCAGGCCGACGAGCTGCTCTGGTGTAGTATCAATGGACAATTTGGCTTTATCCATCGCCGACAAAACTATCTGCCAGTGTACTCGTGAAGCCATGAGAAGGCCTCGAATGGAAACGTTAGCTTGGATATTTTTTAGTTACTTTAGAACCAGCTCCTTCTCCAGTTTCTTCTCCTTTTCCTTTCTCAATCTCCCTGTCTTTTCCTGAGGGTTCTGCCTGATCCAAATGTGGAGGTTTAAAGTACCGCCCATTTCTGGTCAGATGGTCTATCTCCTCTGCATACCAAGAATTGTCTAGGATGTGATCTCCCTAGTTTTCGTTTGTGTGGGCAAGATGCAAATTGCTATCTTCCCACCATTCACCTTCAGTCGTCGATAAATAGTTGTTTGGCCCAACTTGAACCATTCCCACAGGACAATTACCCTCCTCAAGGAGACAAGGTGTTGTGGCCTTCCAATTATCTTCGATCGTCTCATGTTCAAACTGCTCCAGCACGGCTTCCCATATAGCGTCTGCAATTTCATCAACACCTAATCTTTGGGTTTTTTTTCTCTATACTACTGCTCTTAGGCACTTTCCCTTTCTCCTTAGTTTTCTCGGCTGCCACAGCTGCCATAGCTTTCTTTTTCTTAGTTTTAACTTGGGTTTCCTCTTCTTTGTCAGATTCATCACTCAACTATCCACGATTATCAACCAAAAGGCTTAGATCAAACCAACCAATCTAAACGTTGCCCTGGTCCTGTTCCTTGAAGAATTGGAGGTTATCCAAATCTTCCTCAAGATCTGCTAGATCATCTTGCCCTTGGATTAGGTCATCTTCTGTGACCACATTAATGTCAATTGAGCTTAACAGTACCACCTTTGGCTTGGTTTGATTAACAGGAACGATGTATTGGCCTGGGTTGTATTCCTCTGTAGACAATTCCCTGGGAATTTCCAGTGACAAACTGGTACTTCCTTCCAATGTCAAAACCTCATCTTCTTCGGGCATTGTCATCACATGTTTATGAGGCTCAGATTGTTGGTTGAATGTGTTCATCATGCACAAGTCTATGCTATCAGGGATGAACAACACTGCCTTTGGTAGATAAGAGGGGGTGATATAAACGCTCGGGTCATAATAAAGGGGTAGTATGTGGATGTAGTTAGTGCATGGTAGGGGTGGTACCTGGTTATGGTTGGGCAGTGGGTTGGTTATAGTGTTTGGATTTGGGTGGAGTTATTACTTTGTTGTCGATAAGATCTTGAATGACATTGGCGGAAGCACTTGTCTGTTTCGTGGCCGTGTTGTTGATGGAAGGCGCAGTACTTGGTGGGATCGTGTTTTGGTGGAAGAGGGTCTAGAAGTGGTCGAGGGTCCAGGAGTTTTAAATGCCCCTTTCTGATTAACACCTGCATGGCTCGAGATAGAGTCATGTAAAGCTGGTTGAAAGTCCAACCTGGAGGTCGAGTAGAATTGGAAGTTTGTGGGTTCATATTGGCAAAAGGGTCGGCAATTTTGGCAATGGTGACAACACTCACCTCTGAAGGCCTCGCAGTTGTGCTACCCCCCTGTAGCATTGGAACTGTAAATAAAAGGCCTCTTTGCCGGTTTCTTGTCATCCGTGATGATACCCTACTTCATGGCATCTTCAATCTGAACTCCCATTTCGTGAAGTTCCTTGAAGGTGAACAAGCGAAGAATGATTATTTTCTGCAGCAACTTGCTGTGAAAATTCCAGACAACCATCCGACTTTGGTCCTTTTATAAGGGTCGGGTGGTCATCATCGATGCCTTGGCCCTCCACCTAGTTACAAACTCTGAGAAGCTCTCCTTCGGTTCCTCATGCGTTGCCTCAAAATCACGAGTTATGACTTCGATCTGTGTTGTAGGAATATTCAGCAATGAAAGATTCGGCCAATTCCTTCCAGCTTTGTTTCACATAGTCCTTCAATTTAGCATACCAAATAGCAGCTATACCTGACATGGTTTGGCCAAAGAGCGACAACTTCTGAAGTCTAGTCGAACCTATTGGTCGCAAGATGTCAAAAAACAGATGTAGATATACCATTGGGTCTCCAACGCCATCGAAGAGGTCAATATGTGGCATTTTGAACCACTCTAGCAAGTGACGGCAGATTCAGTATAGCCATCCTCTATGTCCAGAATGGAGTTAACCCATGTGCCTTCTTAAGCAGTTTTTCAAGTTTGTTGACTTTGAGCATGGTCGGGTCAACCTCGAATTCAAAAGGTGCCTCAGTCTGGTAAACTGGAGCTCTAGATGTTTGTACTGGAATTGGATTTTTCCTGGACAGGAAAAATCGGAACACCCTCGGCTTGTGGATCCTGAGTTGTAGCAGCATTGGCAACGGCTCCAGGTATAGGGATATGTAAAGAAAAAGCCGCAGTTGGCTGCTGTTTTTGTTGTTATAACCTAGTTTTGACCTTGACTTGACAGGCCATGCCGTGCTAGAGTGAGTTAATTGATTACTAAAGTCGAATCAATAATTCCTCAAAATCTGATGATGGATATCGAGCCATTCTAGGTGTAACAACCCACATTTATGGCTTAGTTATGTTCATGTGCATTCGCATTATGTGGCCTTGTTAAGTTTGCATTCCTGAATCTTGCTTGTTTTGTGCTTATATGGTTTTTCCTAAGTGTTATATGCAGCTTTGTTCCTCCTTGCTAACCCAAGACTAAGTCATGCCAAGCCTAAGTTATGTAAGCCTAGATCATTCCAAGCCGAGGTCATCTTAAGCCTAGAACTACTTTGGAACCACTTTGGCTGACCTCCACCTTCACCAAGGCATATTGGCCGAGATGTCATCATCTAGGCCGAAATGTATCTTTGTACCTAAGTGATCTTGTCCTGGAGTGGTATGACCTAGACCGAGGTGTGGCACATCTAGGCCAAGGTGTGGCACACGCTTAGTCAAGTGTTGTCCTTCCTAGCCGAGGTCATTGTCATCTTAGTTGCCGAAGCTTTGTCCTTAGCCGATGTCATCACTTGCCGGAGTGCCTTGCCGTGTAGCTTGTTAGATACGCTTTGTCTTACACAAGTCGTGTCAATCTATCACCTTTTTGAGGAGAACCAACCAGCCGTTGCCACGTGTCCGAGCTGAGTGTTAATCAGCCGGCAGAGAGAGGAACCTATCATTTGTTATATCCTTGTTTTGAAGAGGAGAGAGAAGCTCTAGAGGAAGGAAGAGGAGTTCTTGAGGGAGAGTAGAGTTCCGAGCTTGATCCCTAGGAATCAAACCGTTAGATCCGTGCCTCAAGGTTAGATTCTTGATCTGCTCATGTTGTTCTTTATGTTCATGTTATTGCATTGCATGATTGAATATGATTTGTAAGCCATGCATTGCTTTGAAGTTCGGTTTTAGGAAGAGAAAATAGTATTCATGTGTTCTTCAAGAAAAGTCATGTTTTGATCCGAAAGCTCATGCCAAGATCCATGTTTTGTGTTTGTTTTCATATGATCTTTAAGTATGGTACCCAGGTCCATGTTTTCGAACTCATAGCATGAAAACCCAGATTTTGTATAAACAAGTTATGATTTTGGCATTCATCTCATTCATGTTCTTCATGTTTATGTTCTTCATGTTCTTCACGGGTGGAAACCCAGATCTCCAGACCTCACTTCCTTAAGTGTAGTTGCCGAGATCACTCTTGCCTAGACCTCACACTTAGGCCAAGCATCGTATCTCACCTTGGCCTACCTTGCATGATCACTTACACCTTTAGTTTGTCTCGCATGAACCTCGGCATGCAGCCGCACGCCGAAGCCTGGGTAACCACACCTCGGCTAGGTGGTGGGGACCTCGCAAAGACCTGGTTGGTACCCAGCATGTCTTCCTGACATGTTAAAACAGTGTTTTGACTTCCATCATGTTTTCCCGAGATCATTTGCATGCAAGTAAGACTTGTTTTGAGAAGTACATTCAGTAGATTTTGCCATGTGTTTGTAGGACTTGGACGTTTGCCTTGATCCCGACGTCCCAAGAACTAAGTGAGTGGTATTTTTAATAAGTTATGTTATAAAGATTTGATAAAGCCTTGTTTCGTTTTGATAAAAGTATTTGATCTAGCATGAATGATTATCCCTATTTTTGTATCAAGTAAGCTTTGTTTTGATGACATTCTTGGAAAGTCCCTCGTGCTGGAGGACTCTAAACTTTCACAGTACTCTCGTGTTAGCAGGCTACGGGCCTTTGTAACACAAGTCCCTCGTGCTGGAGGACTCTAAACTTTCGCAGCACCCTTGTTTGAGATTTCTCCCTTGCCACCGACAGCCTTGTGCGGGTGGGTTGACTAATCGATTACGGATCGTGCAGTCCCTGTTTTGCCACCGACGGTCTATGAACGGTGGATTTGTCTAATCGATTACGGATCGGTTATTCCCTTGCTTTTGTTAAGTATGTCCGGAATGTCATCCCTTGTATATGTAGATGTTATTAACATCCAAAGTAGTAAGCAAGTTTTGTAAGATCAAGATTGATGAATACGGTTCATCCCATGTTTTGAACAAGCTATGATATGTATGTTTTGCAAAGATCTCGGATGTCATTCATTTAAACCTTTATTACTTGTACCATTCACTGAGTATCCAAGCTCACCCTCTCTATATATATATGTAGGTAACAAGCAAGAAGTCGGCTACGCCGAGATGTGTGTTTTGTATGTATGTTATGTCGGCAGTAAGGATGTCGGCAATCTGGAAGATTATGTTTCTTGACTTGTATTTCATGTATTTGGTTTATGTCGGCTTGAGAGGCCCTTTTGTTAAGATGTAACATGTATTTTATTTTGTTGTATGCAAGTTGTAAGACTTTAATTAAAGATGTATGACATTTCATTGGATCTATGCACAGCTCTTATGGACTAATTAGATTTAATGTATTGCTTCCGCACATGTTAGCCCCATATGTATACTCTGATTGTGTGTGATCTTTGTAAGTTGGGCTTCGGTAATCTCGGATTACTGGCCATCACAGCACCATTCTACTAGGGGCAGTTTGGGGTCGTGACACTAGGAGTAGGTGACTGTGCGTGAGATGAACTGAGTATAAGTGAGTTGAAGGGTGATTGCTGAAATAACTGAACTAGTGAACCGCGTCTTACCTTTCTTCGCCTTGCAACTGGTGACTGTGAGGCAAACATTTGTTGTCCCCAAACATGATCTACGACCTTACAAAGTCTTCTAACACAGGTCTAGAGTACTTGGGGGATATCCGGACTTTCTGAAGCTATGGTTTTAGAGTACCTAGCAGAAGCAATAAAGAAAAGCAAAAACAAAAATCAGAAATCAGACAGCACCTCGACTATAATTTCATCAAAACAGATATGATCATAGCTGTAAGACTATACTTCCTACTGAATTCTACCCCACAAACTGATATCAATTGTACCACTGATATGAAGCAACCTTGTACAATTTCACTATAGAGCATATACTACGCAGATAGAGTCAAAACACCACTATGGGGGGGTAGGGTTACCCTGTCCTAGCTTTGGCATGATCTATGGTTTCACTACTTCAAGCTAGTAGTTTCACAAAATCCTGCATATGGGTGAGTATCATGTCCTATGTTGGAACAGTCACTAGAGCTTCACTATATGCACTAGGCCGATTGGTCAAAAGGATACCTCAGCAAGATTACCTAATATACCTCTCACACCTAACACCGAGAACTGAAATGAGGATCAAGCGGTACGGTGATAATCTAGATCCAAGGGTTGTGTTTCCTACATGGTAGAGCCCATGATCGGCTAGCCTTTTGGAAGCTTTTTAGGCAAGCCTCTGGTAAGCTGTCCAAGAATAGCAGCTGGAAAACATAGTGACTTAAGAGCACTATGCAAATGCAATGCAAAGAACATATACATGTAAATAAGATATCATATCATGAAGTCCAAGTCAAGTTCTCTAGTTTCCCCAGCAGAGTCGCCAGAAACTGTAGCTTGTTTTTCGTGCTTCTCAGAGGGGTTTAGTCTTCTCGGATACGATAGCCCTATAGTTCAGACTCCTGCTGAATCTAGTTTCACAAGTGCAATGTGAAACAGACAAAAAAAGAATGCAAATGAGAGTCCAAATCCGACAAATCTATAGAAAATCCACTTATCACTAGAGATGCAAAACAATGGGCTGCATTACCAGATTTCAGAGTCGCCACCTAAATATTTTTGGGGAATTTAGGAAACCCGTGACTTGTCCCAAAGGCCACTTGTCCATCATAACCAAAGTGACTCGGCTCCGGAACTTAGGTGTGAGAGGGAAAGGTCATGAATTGACCACCCCACTCACCCGATCATAAGATTGGCCTCTACTAGTTATGATATGATATTTTATGTACATTATATGCTCATGTTTTGATTATTATACGGACATTACTATATGAGGCACACAAGTATAGACTACGTCACCCACTTTGGATTGCTTTCATTTCATGTTTGTTTGAAAAGAGTTTTGAAAATGTACTACTTGAAAAGTAAGCTCATATGTACATTTATCAAAGTCGTTCCAACTTAAGTGAATCAGCCTTCATCCACAAGCATTCAAAAAGGTATTTCAAATAAGCATTTAGCCTCATGGTAGTATACTTGACATGGCAACACAAACACACATATAACACGGTAAAGCAAAAACGCTCACCTAGTACTCAACCGAGGCAAGCCAAAGAAAAAAAAATAATAGAAAAATGCATGCTTCTAAATATGCAAGGTGACTAATGCAACACATACAAAATGCAACTACTAAGTTTGGCTTTTTAAACATGTCATATGGATCGACTCAAAGCATACACGACGCACATATTCAAGCAAGTAGGAAATGACAATGATATTAGAATGATCAACCGAACTTAATGCATGCAAAAAATGGATACAAAGCATAGTGATGACATGAAACAAAGACATGATGCTACCACGGTAAGCATGTAAGTAAAAGGGAGAAAGAAATGGGGGTTGGAAGACATACAAATATTACAAATTTGCCCTCGCACAAGAGAGTCTGAATGAATGTCCTAATTAACTAGTTACTAAAACCCAATTGAATAAACTAATTAGCTAAGTTATTACAAGTCCAAATGAAAGTAAAGCAAATAATTAATTACACGTACTAATATTAAAGCTACTAATCTAATGGACTCGAATGTGAAGTGAGGAACCGCATGCGCACAACCGAGAACATCCTCTAGAAACCTCTCTGTTCACTTCTAGAATCTGCTCTATTTGCAGTCAGAAAATTATTCTGTTTTGGCCTCAGATTCTGCTCTATTCTGTTGTAAAAATGCCACTGCCTATACATAAAAAGGTGGCCGACCGGCCTTGAAGAGTGGCCGGCCATACAGAATGGTGGCCGGTCAGCCACTGCTTTTGGGGAATACCCTGCTACAACAGAGCTAAAACAAAACAAAAACATAGTGTTTCCAGGAGATGTTTACCCTCTTTGCTCTTCCCCATCATGAAGATGATCAAGGAAAGGGTACATTTGATTCTCAAATCATCAATTATCATAAATTTGTTGCGTGATGATCTTAGAAACGATAGGACAAGAACTCAATAAAATGGAACAAAAGATAGACGATACCTCCTCCCTATCATGGAGTTACCTCAAGAGAGGGGGTAGACTTGCTTCATGAATCATCAAACATCACTGAAATAGTATGCGATGGTTCAAGACGCAATAGGTTCAATATAACTTCCGAGTGAACCTAACCAAATTTTACTATCTTTGACCTCTTTTACACCAATTTTATTTACCCTTTTTCACTTTACCTTTCCATCGTCTTATTGTTTCATCGTTTTTGTCCAAAGGTCATGATTACATCCACTAAGTCCAAATCTATAAAGGATAGCAAGCATGACTTGACCCGAGAAATGAGTTTTTCAAGCCCTTTTCTACAGGAGAAATTACAAAGGAAGAATCAAACTCACGTACAAGCGATAATGAATTCGGAGTCAAACTTGAAATGAGTGATAATGACTCCAAAATCCAACTCGATAATGAGCTATAATGAGTCTTTTCTTTATGATTTCCAAGGGTCTAACTAGAAAGTTAGTCCCTTAGAAGTAATGCACCAACGATAAAGGGAAGTGTCGAACATACTTAGCATAAAAGAGATGCAATGCCCTGGTAATGAACCTCCGAAGAGATTAAACCATTTAGCATGAGAGGTCTCTTTCGTATTCCTTGAGCAGTAATCTTTTGTTTGATACAACTCCTTATCAAAGAAACAAAGAAATGAGGGAGATTGCAGAGTGCTAATGAAAGGTGGATGATTACAATGGTGTGAATATGAACATGAAAGCTATAAAAAAGAATGAAAAGATTATCAACTCAAATGGATTGGAAGCCATGGCCTATACACCATGAGAACTTACAACAACACAAATATAATATTCAAAGCATAATTTAACACATTAAAGAGTATTGAAATAGCACAAAAACAGTGATGAAAATCACGTTTTTGAGAAGGAAAAAGTGAGCAAAAATGGAATAAAACCGAGGTGTTTCAACTAACCAACCAGCCTAAGGAAGGATGGTTAACCCCTCCTCTTTTTTGTGACTTTAAATCACATATTTCAGGCCTCAAAAATCTCTGAAAACAACAAGTAAACACAAAGAAAAGATAAAGAAAAGATGGTGAAAGAGTTCAAAGTTTATCCCTTTAAAAAGAGTGAAGAGCTTCCTAGTTAACAAACCACAAGCTAAGCACTCTCAAGAGGCTAGAATTGTACTCAAGAATCTCAGCAAAATCCTCAAGTTTAAGTTTAGAAGGTGTATGTATAGTGTATGTGTATTGCAAGAGAAGAGGGAAGTGTGTTGGACAAGTTATAGCTCTTGGCCAAAATTTTCTAACCCCAAACCATGAGGGGGGCTTATATTTGTAGAAAAACAGGTTCTCATGTCGGAAATATCAAGAAAAAGAAAGTTGGTGCAAGGCATGTGCATGGGGACAACTGGCTATCTCAAAATATCTGCTATCAGGAAACATGGCCAGCAGGCCATGAAGGGGTACGGCCGGCCACTTGAAAATGGCTGCCGACCACTTGTTGGCCAGCTCTTCTCTAAGTGGTTAAGCAAGAAAAAATAAGGTTTTGGTTCAAAGGGGGTGTAAAGTTTAGGTTTTAAAGCTTGAAACTGAAGCCTCTTGCTGAAGAAATCGAATGATTACACAACGTAACATTTCATCATCGAGTGTTCAGAGTGAGGCACCCAAGTCTTAAGGGCGGTCAAAAATAGAGTGTCTACACCTGGGTTCCAAAGTAATAAATGGGTCGAGTCTAAGTCCAAATCCCTATAACTTCCCCCCTTAAGGAATTTCGTCCCTAAAATTTTAAATCAACAACAAAATCATAATTAAACCAACTACAACAATGATAGTAATTCAATTTCATCACTATAACCCATCTAGCAGTCATTCATTTTCATCACCATGATAATCACGTTCCCATCACTAAATATACAATTCACATTTTCAAAACATATACAATGTTTATATTACATTAACATGACAACATTTTCAATACAAGTTTAAACATCGACAAATAGGTTTGGATACTTCTCACGGACTTCCGCCTTACGTTCCCAAGTGGCTTCCTCAACCCCATGATGTTGCCACAACACTTTTACCAAAAAATTGTCTTGCCACCTAAGACTTGGTCTCGAGTATCTAAAACTCTAACCAGTCTCTCCTCATACAAGGCATTCTCATCTACCTCTAGCTCAGTCTAATCTAACACGTGTAATGGATCCGACTCATACTTCCGGAGCATACAGATATAAAACACGTCGTGAACCCCAGAAAGCTATACGGTAAGGCTAGATGGTAAGGCCAAACGGTAAGCTACCTCCCCAATCCACTCTAGGATCTCAAAATGACCAATAAACCTAGGAGACAACTTCCCACTTCTCCCAAACCTCATCAAACCTCATCTAGGTAATATCTTCAAGAAGACATGATCTCCTACCTCAAAGGATAACGGTCTCCTCCTACGGTCAGCATAGCTTTTCTAACGGCTTTGAGTCGTGACCAACCTCTTACAATTAAGCGCAACCTTCTTGTTGTTTCCGGACTAACTCAGGACCAATCATCGATGCATCACCCACCTCGACCCAATACATAGGAGATCTACACGGTTGGTCGTATAAGCCCACAAACGGTACCATACCAATACTCGACTGGAAGCTATTGTTATAAGAAAACTCCACTAAAGGCAAGTACCTCCCACGACCACTTAAAGTCAAGAACACAACCCCTAAGCATATCCTCAAGGATTTAGATGGTACGCTCTAACTATCCATCAATCTAAGGATGATAAGCGGTGCTAAAAGTTAACTTAGTGCCCAAGGCATTCTGTAGGCTCTGCCACAACCGAGTCTTAAAATGTGGATCCCTATCCGAAACAATAGTCACAGGGACCCCGTGAAGTCGAACTATGTCCCTAATATAAAGGTCGGCAAGATAATCTACCGAGTCACTCGTGCACATAAGTACAAAGTGCGTTGACTTAGTTAACCGATCAACTACCACCCAAATGGCATCATTATCCCGATGAGTCCTCGAGACCCACAACAAAATCCATCATGACATGCTCCTACTTCCACTCGGCTATAGGCAAAGGTTGTAACAAACCTGCTGGTCTCTGATGCTTAGCCTTCACTTGTTAACAAGTAAGGTGCTTCGATACAAACACGACTACATCCTTCTTCATCCCCTTCTACTAAAATTGGTGACTAGGGTCGTGATACATCTTTGTGCCTCCCAGATATACTGCAAGGCGTGAATGGTGAAACTCTCAGAGTACCTCCTCTCGACAAGACTATGGCATGAAAAGATGGTCAAGGTATCTAACACTCAAGTTAGAATACACGTTCATGCCCTTCTATACCTTTCCACTAGATATCTTCTCCTGAAGGGCTTCTATCTCAAGATCACCCCTCCGTCTCGGCTCATAAGTGTAGGTTGTGCAACTACCAAAACAAAGCTACCGACTCGACGGACTTGCCAAGATACAAGTTAAACTCGCTAATAGCACCCAACATCTCCCATTCCCTGAATGGCAATACTTACTACACTGCTGAAGGACTTCCTACTCAAGGTATCGGCCACTACATTGGCTTTCCCTGGATGATAATGCAACTTAAAATCGTAATCCTTTTTAAACTCCATCCACCTCATTTGCCTCAAGTTCAGATCTTTCCGTGAGAATAGATACTTCAAGCTCTTATAATCAGAAAACAACTCAAATTTCTCACCCTAAAGGTAATGCCTCCAAATTTTCAAAGCAAAGATTATGGCTGCTAGTTCTAAGTCATAGGTAGGATAGTTCCTCTCATGTGTTTTTAGCTGACTTGAGCCATAAGCTATTACCTTTCCCTCTTGCATCAAAACACAACCCAAACCTTCCGGTGAATCATCACAATACACAGAATAGCCCAAATCCCTCTTCGGAATAATCAACACTGGAGCAGTGGTAAGTCTAACCTTAAGTTCTTGGAACGACTTCTCATAAGTCTCATTCTACACAAACTTCATCCCTTTCCTCATCAGCCTAGTCAATGGTGAGGCTAACTTAGAGAAATCTTTCACAAAACGACGATAGTACTCAGCTAGCCCCAAGAAACTACGAATCCCGAAGGCATTCTTACGTTGTTTTCAATCTTGCACTGCCTCGATCTTAGAGGAATCTACAGTTGCCCCTTCCCCGGATACCACATGGCCTAAAAACTTCACTTCTTTCAACCAGAATTCACACTTCCCAAACTTGGCATACAATTCATGGGCTCTAAGTAACTCAAGCACAACTCGCAAGTGTTCCTCGTGCTCCTTCTCAAAGGGTGAGTAAATCAAGATGTCATCAACAAAGACAACTACAAAGCGGTCTAAGAACTCACGAAAGTTTCGATTCATCAAATCCATAAATACGGCCGGTGCATTGGTTAACCTAAAAGGCATCACTAGGAATTCGTAATGGCCATGCCGAGTACAGAATGTCGTTTTCCGGATATCTTCCTCCTTTACTCTCAACTGATGATAACCCGATCTCAAGTCTATCTTAGAAAAGCAATAAGACCCCTTCAACTAGTCAAACAAATCATCTATACGAGGCATTAGCTATTTGTTCTTAACAGTTACCCGATTCAATTTCTAATAGTCAATATAAAGTCGCAATGTGCCATCCTTCTTCTTGGCAAAAAGAGCAGGTGCTCCCCAAGATGATGTACTAGGGTGGATAAAATCCTTATCTAACAATTTTTGGAGTTGAATTTTCAACTCACTCAACTCGGCGGGAAAAAAACCTATATGGTGTCATAGAAATTGGTGTTGTGCCAGACACTAAATTGATAGAGAGCTCAATCCAACGGTGAGATGGTAAAGTAGTGAGATCCTCAAGAAAAACATCTGGGTATTCACAAACTACCCTCTACAATTCAACTCGGACCTCATCGCTCTCAAAGCCCAAAAATGTAGCAAGAATGAGACTAAGTTCACCTTGACCATGCGGGTCACACACTGGCAATAAAGTTTATCAACCCTGTCCTTCAAGAAATAAAAACAATCACTACTCGAGGTACATACAGTAACCTGTTGACGGTAGCAGTCTACAATAACCCGATAAGATAACAACCAATCCATACCCACTATAACGTCAAAGCTCAACATATCAATCAACACAAATGAAAAAGAAAGTCGGCGCAACCTCTATTTCACAATCCTGACACCACCAATTGGTGACTCTACCCTAAGTGGAGATACTAACCGAGCCACTTCTAACCCCAATGCCGATGCAAATACAGATGAGGTAAAAAAAAAAAGGGGGATGCACCCGTATCAATCAACACATTGGCAATATAATTACACGATAAGAAGTTACCTCTCACTACTGAAGGCTGGCACTAAGTCTAGCGTGGTAACAACTTATATACGCCCCGTAGGTCTCTACTCCACCTGCTCACCCCTCGGAGCATAAGTCTGATACACAGATTAGGCCGAAGAGGCCCTCTGGTGGGCCCTTGAGGCCTGAGCTAACTATGCAGGCTAATGACTCTGTGTCTGCCTCTGGCCAGAAGCACCAGATATGCCACCTAACTGAGGGCAAAACCTCATCACGTGCCCCGACTGCCCACACTGATAACAAGTAGGCAGCTGCCCTCTCCCCTAACTCTGGCTCTGAGAATGAGCCACCGATGGTGCAGACTACTGCCTTCCTCCATTCTTCAGGCAAACTATAGACTTGTGACCTAGTTGGCCACACTTGAAACAAGTGATCCCCCCCCCCTGACCACCTTTCTTTAACCCAGAACTCGGTACAGGAAAAGTGGACCTAGATTGCGCTTCTTGTGACTGTTGTGGGTTGGAACCCCTCTGCTTCTTACTGTCTCAATTCTCTCTAGACCTCCTGAATCCTCCTAGAGCCCCTTATTCACTCTTCCTCTCCCTGAACCACGATCTCCAGATGAGCCACTGGCTCCACAAGGGCCTGTAGTCCCTAATCATTGACCCAACTACTTTGAAAAGAAGCTCGGTCCTCAACCTCTTCTCAAACTTGATATAACGGCATTCTTCTTTTGCCACGAGTTCTGGTGCAAACCTAGAGAGGCTTGTGAAAGTTGCCTCAAACTCGGCTACAAACAAGTTAAGCTACTTGAGCTTCAGAAACTGATCTTTCAATGTCTTCCAAGTAGTGGGAGGCAAGAACTTGTCCTAGAATGCATTGACAAAGGCCTCCTAAGTCACCCCAATGCGCCCATGTGCATACTTCCACCATTGACCCGCATCTCCCTTCAATTGGAAGGATACCAAGGTCACCCTCAACCCATTGTCTTCGGTGCCAAGCATCTCAAATGTCTTCACCATCTATTCTAACCACTCATCCGCCTTCATTGGCTCGTTCAGATCTCCTATAAACTCGTTCGTATTAGACTAAAAGAACTCCCTTTTTCAAGAAGGACAGCCCTGTCTCAGCAACATGGGCCTGGACTTGATTCTCAACCCTGAGAATGGACTCCCATAAAGCTCTGGCCATTTCTTAGGCCAAAGAGCCCATGGCCTGACCCATTGGTTCGGCCATATTGGCTTGACCGACCGCTTCTTCTTGCGCTGGAATTTCATCCAGTAATGGCACCTCTTGCCATCTAGGCCTGCCACGCCTATTACCACCCCATCCATGTCCCGACATCCTAATAAAGGTAACACTGAATATTAGCACATTTACAAATGTGCCGAAGCTACCTCACTCACTTCTTAATGCGATGGACAACAGTGATTCACTCCACAAAAGTACAAAATCACATAAACACATACGAATTTCTTTTGTAGATAATGATCGTCCCACGACATTGCCAAAGTTCCAATTAGAAATAGCAGTGATCAAGTGCTCTTCTAATATGACTTCTAGAAACTCGTAGACCTAATCAATATCTTAGAAATTAAATCTGATTCTCATATAATCACATAAGTATGTTATCACATATCATACCATATATACAACTATCTCTATCAAGTGAGATAAACCAATTATGGTAAGAACCACTTCCCACGTACCTAAGTATTCAAACTCGGTACGCTCTGATATCAAGTTGTAACGCCCAAAAAAATTATGACAATAACCCAACTACAATATTAATAAATGACAACAACGTGAAGGTAATTATCTTCCATTAAGTTCCAATTAAGTTTACAAAATAGTAAAATATGCGGATATATATTCAAAAGCTTATCCCTGAATCTATAGCATATATTACTTAACAGAATGAACTTCAAGCAAAAGAAATGCCCTAAAGGCTTACATTTTTCCAAGATAGTACTTGGTTACAACAAAATGGATTTCGATCCAATACAGTTAAAGCCCTAGGCTTGTACAAAGAAATACAACAAAAATAAACAAAATGAAGCCCTTGCTTCCAAGTCCTCCCAAGCTATTGCCTTGGCGGAGACATATCATCAGCACCTGAAAATGGTTTTTTCCACATAAGGTGAACCAAAGCCCAGTAGATATAATCCAACACAGTATATGAATATTAACAAAGATATACAAGTAAAGTGCATATGCAATGCTAATGACAAAACATTCTATATCTCTTTCGAATCATGCAATGCCACATTTATGTTGCTATTCATGAAAAGTTTCCCTTTTTATAAAAAATCGGACTGTGAATATAACTCTGTGAATCTCTAGGTACGTGTCTGCTATCAGGCTATACAAGTACTACTCTTTTGCCATTTTAACCGGAAGGCTCTAACACCTATCCGCGTGGGTTTTTGGTCTTTCACCATGGACACACAAGCCAACTTAACATCGTAACCACACCCCCTACCTAGATTCACCAAGTATTCACCTCTTTTTCGTAAAACAATAAACATTTTTAATGAGTTAATACGTAACAATGCCCAATGCAAATTGATGAGAAAATAGTTTTAATTCCCCTAGTCCTTATGCAATTTCTATAACAATCATAGCTATCCTCCACCGATAACCCAAAACAGATATCTCTAAACAGGTAAATATATTCCATAAAGATAAACTTTCCAACTTTCAAGATGTGAGTGATAATGCATACCCAACTCCACCATCCTTATCCACATCAACCCAGTTCTACAATTTTAACATAATTTCTATTTATCAATACAAAATTAACATTTGAGATTTCTAGGGCAAAACCCTCTTCCCTTTATAAATGAATTTTCAAGGTAAAACCCATGATCTCAACATATTTCATTTATATACATAGATCCACAACCATTCCCAATGAATCATTTGAAAACCCCTTCTTTTAATTTCGAACCAAAACTCAAGATTTGTTCAAAAACCCATTTCTTTCACAAAGTAGTTTCATGAAAACAAATAAATAAGTTAAAAACTTATAAGAAAGTGCGGTGAATCCTTACCTCAAGCTTAAAAGGTGGAAAAGAAGAATTCGGAAGAAACTCAATGTCAATGAAACCACGAGCCCCGCGGATCAAAAGGAAGCCCTTGAGACGATCTATAGTATATTTCAAAGGACCAAGATAAGAAGGTACCTCTAGGTAAGTAGATCTGAAGATCCAGGTGAGAAAAGTTAGGTTTTAAGAGAAAAGAGAGAAGTCAAGGTCAGAGAAGAGAGAGAGAGAGAGAGAGAGAGAGAGAGAGAGAGAGAGAGAGTGAAAAAAGTTGTGTTTGAGGCCTATTTATAGTGGTTAAATAATAACCCTAAAGTCAAAGGAAAGAATAAGTCAAATCCCCCAAAAGTAGGGCCCAACACTGAACCAAAATCTGGAAAAAAACTCACAGTGGTCAACCCTTGGGATAGTGGTGTCGACTCTCAAGAAGAAAAGCTAAGACACTAATGTTTTGCAGTAAGCAAGAGTCAACCCTAGGAGATAGTGGTGTCGACCCTTTATTTCATAATGCAACCGAGAATAAAACAAGAAGGGAAGAGTTAATCCTCAAAACCCATGGTGTCGACCTTTCATTTCAGTATATAATCCAGAATAAGCAGCGCTGGAAGGGTCAACCCCACCAAGACTGGTGTCGACCCCAAATTTCAGTAGCCACACTAAGGGCATAGCAAGAAGGTGGTGTCGACACCACCAAGGCTAGTGTCGACCCTCTTATCAAAATCCAACAAAAGAAAAGGGGAGGACGATCGCTACGGATATGGTTATCCGGGTTCCAAAGCGATAAATGGGTCAAGTTTAAGCGCAGATAGCTATAAGCATGTTATCACATATCAAACCAGGTCTACTTCTAATATTATCTAGCAAGACAAACCCATTGTGGTGAAAACCACATCCCACGATCCCAAAGTATTCAAAGCCGGTAGCTTTAATACCAAGTTGTAATGCCTTGAAATAATAATCATAAACCATCTCATAATATTCCATAGATTACGTCACATACTAAATGATAACCTTTCATTTATATAAGTTCGATGTACGAAAGGTGACATATGCGAGAATACATTCATAAATCGTAAATCTTGAACATATAGCATATGCCACATAAGATACATCTTTCCAAGACAACGCTTGGTTACCAAAAAAAAAAAAGAGGAGTTCAACTCAACTCAATACAGTTTAAGCCCAATGCTTGTACAAAATAATTACATCAAGAGAAAAACAAAAGAAGCTCTTGGCTCCAAGTCCTCCCAAGCTATATACTTGGTAGATGTATATCATTAGCACCTTAAAGTTGTTTTCCACATAAGGTGAGTTAAAGCCCAGTAAAGATACTTTAACATAATATATGAATCTTAACGAAGTCATAAGATAAATGCATATGCAATGCCATTTGTTAAATGTTTTACATTTCCATCTCAAAAACAATGCAATGCCAAATTATAAATCAATTCATGAAAATAACCTTTTTCATCAGAAAACAAGGTAGTGGATACAAAACACTAGGAATCTCTAGGTATGTGTCTGCCAGTAGGCTATACAAGCACTACCAAAGCCATTTTACCGGTACTAACCGGAAGGATCGGCACCTAACTGTGCGGGTTTCTGGACTTTTACCACGAACACACAGGCCAACACAACAACCATAACCACACCCCTGTGGGGGCCGAATATTGGGAGTCGTAAGGAGGCCGAAATAAATACATAGCATTCGGTCTTGTCTCGCACGTTCAAATCCTACCCTATTCGGCCATATAGCCGGTTGAGCAAGGGGTCGAGTACAAAGCAATTTGCTACAAAAGAGGCCGAATGCCGAATTGAAAGTGGGCCCAATCTCGAGGCCCAAGAAAGAAAGGATATAAATAGAAGAACATCATCCAGAAAGAGGTATGTGAGAACCATTACGCTTAACTTAAAATACAAGTAATCCAGAGTGTAAAGACTGACTTGCCCGTCGGAGTGCTAATTCCGGCACCCCCAACCGGAGTGTTTATTCCTTTTCAGGTGTTTAGCTGAGGATCACGAGCATCCCCCAGGATCAGAAGAGTATTTCCAAACCACTTCTCCACAATTGGCGCCGCCTGTGGGAATACTCAAATACATCCATGGCGGGCGTAACGGAAGACCCTCCAATAAACACTGATGAAACCACACAGAAAGACGACCTCACCCCAACAAACATGCTTGGACCGAAGACTATCGCCGCAAGACGTGCTTTGAACTTCGCCTCACCCTCGACTTTAGAGCATGAGACAATGTAGGCAATCATAGAACAAGCAAAGCAAAACGAACAGAGGTTGGAGAACATGATCGCTTAGAACGAACGTCTCCGTCAGGATTTGGCCTTGGAAGTGGCAAAATCCAAACAAGCTGTACACCAAGATCCGGAACGACCTCTGAGGATAGGTGGTCGACGACCTCGAGCCCGACAACAAGACACTGATAGCGACTCCGACTCATTATCCCCGGAGCCCAAGAAGAAGGGACGATCCGAGACCTCCAACTCCTTTGAAGAGATTCCATGTATAAGGCATAAGCGCAGAAGAAACAGTTCAGATGAAGAAGACCAGCACGATCCTTTTGTGCGACGGATTGCAAGGGCGGTTCTGTCCAAAAAGTTTAAAGCTCCGTCGTTCACTCTCTATGATGGAAAATCAGACCCCACCGATTACATTCGTCACTACAAGCAAGCCATGATATTGCATGCAAACGACGAGGCCCTCATGTGTTGAATATTTCCCAGCAGTTTGGGACCATTGGCTGTCAGGTGGTATTATAAACTGGAGCTGGCTTCGATCAAAAACTTCCATCAATTATAGAAATCCTTCAGGGCTAGATTCATTACCAACGAGGTTCAGCCGAAACAAGCCGACTCTCTCTGGGCAATGCAGATCCAGCTAGGAGAAACACTAAGAGCGTACTCGGCACGCTATTGGGAATGTTTTAATCTGGTAGACGATGCTTGCAATGACTCCATGGCCATCACCGCCTTCAAGATGGGGTTGCATCCCGACAGTGCGCTCCGCAGCTCTTTGACCAGACGGCCCCCCAAAACAGTTTGGTCGTTGATGAAGAAAGTTGAAGAATACTATAAAGTGGAAGATGATGCTTTGCGGGTTAAAGTCGGAAATGTGACCAACAAGACGGCTCCTGCTGAAATTGCTCAGCCGTTAAATTCTGTAGCACCCCAGAGCCCTGAACCACGGCATCAGGCAAAACGAGATAAGAGACGGGATTCTCGCCGATCAAGCGACCAATGCTCCCACCGAGCAAATGAATAGCTGCAAGTCGATAGCAGGCGCACAAGGCGCGCCGACAAGAAATATACTGAGTTGTCAGAGCCGATTAGCACGGTCATGTCCAAAATCCAACATCTTCCGTTCTTCAAATGGCCATAAAAAATGGTGGGACCTCCTGACACGAGAAGACGGGATAGACGGTGCGAGTATCACAAGGACCACGACCATGATACTGAGAGTTATTATGCATTGAAGGATCACCTGGAGGAATTGGTACAAGATGGTAGGCTACAACAGCACGTTTGAAAGGCAACCCAACCAAAGCAATAGCCTTGAGACAGGATTCCCCTCCACTCGGCGTAATCCACATGATATACAGCCTGCCAATATCATCCGCGGTGCATACGATTCAGTCGAATCCCGACCCTCAAATTCAACTCACTCCGGCAAAACGGCCCTATGAAGCTGTGAGCATTGCTTTTGATGATTCAGATTTGGCCGGAGTGACACTTCCCCACATCGATCTCTTGGTAATTGAGTTACGTGTAAACTGATTCACCGTTGAGCGCGCACTCATTGATCCGGGGAGCACATCAGAGGTTATGTATTACAAGACATTCACCAAACTCGGCTTCTCCGAATCGGATCTCTCTTCGGCTCCTTATCTACTGTTCGGCTTCAACGCCAAACCAGAATACCCATTGGGGAAAATCACACTACTCATCCGAGTGGGCTCTCGAACAATGGATGTGGAGTTCTTGGTCGTCAAGCTGCCATCACCGTATAATCTCATCATGGGGCGATCTTGGTTGCATGTTATGCAGGCTGTGCCAAGCACCTATCATCAGCTGCTACGCTTCCCGACAGAACGCGGCATTGAGCAAATCCGTGGCTCTCAGAAATCGGCACAAGCATGTTATCTCCTTGCTCAAAAGACGCCAAAAGAGTTGCAAGTGAACTCTATTGAGGTAACAGACCGGGAGAGCCTCGACGATGTTAGGCGGCTCCCAAATGAAAAGGCCACGGAAGACCTAGATCGAGTTGAAATCAATGGCAACCCAGACAGGTTCTTCATGGTCAGCGCCTCCCTCAATCAAGCTGACAGACAGCAACTAATTTCCTTCTTGCTCGACAACCTTGATGTATTTGCGTGGACTCCATATGAGATGTCGGGTGTAGATCCGTCTATTTCGCAACACCGTTTAAATGTTGACCCTAAATGCAAGCCAATCATTCAGAAAAGCCGGCGATCAGCCGCAGAGCACACTGCTGCAGTTGTTGAAGAGGTTGATCGGTTGCTTGATGCCGGGGCAATCAGGGAAGTGACCTACCCCACATGGCTCTCTAATACCATGGTTGTGAAGAAGAAAAATGGGACCTGGCGAGTCTGCGTTGATTTCACGGACCTAAACAAAGCCTGCCCCAAGGATTGTTTTCCTCTCCCCAGGATAGACCAACTGGTAGATGCTACAGCACGTCATCAGCGTATGAGCTTCCTCGATGCCTACAGAGGCTACCATCAAATTGCCATGCATCCGGAGGACCAAGACAAAATTGCATTCCTCACCCCAAGAGGAACCTATTGCTATAAGGTTATGCCTTTTAGGCTAAAGAATGCAGGGGCAACTTATCAGAGACTAGTCACCACTATGTTCAAGGAACAACTCGGCCACACTATGGAAGTGTACATTGACGACATGGTGATCAAATCCAAGGAAGAGCTGAATCATATAGCCGATCTGGAGGGGACATTCGGCATTCTACGCAAATATGGAATGAAGTTGAACGCTTCCAAATGTGCGTTTGGGATCGGCTCTGGCAAATTCTTGGGTTACATTGTCAACCACCGAGGAATCGAAGCCAATTCAAGGCAAATCACAGCAATCGTAGAACTCGGCTTCCCTCGATTGGTCAAGGAGGTTCAGAGAGTTAATGGGGATGGCCGCCGCACTTAACAGGTTCATCAGTCGTTCCACGGACTGCTGCCGACAATTCTTTCATACACTACGGTAGGACAAGGCTTTTGAATGGTCTGCCGAGTGCGAAGCCGCTTTCAACGGCCTCAAAACCTACCTCCGATCAGTTCCACTCTTGACAACACCTTCGGCAGGTGACCCGCTCATTTTGTATCTGGCAGTTTTCGACCGGGCCGTTAGCGCCGTACTGATAAAGGAAGAGCTGGGGGAGCAGCGGCCAGTATATTATGTGAGCAAGGCAATGGTCGACGCCGAAACACGCTACCTTCCGCTGGAAAAACTCATCCTCGCCCTAGTCATGGCAGCAAGAAAATTGATGCATTACTTCCAAGGGCATAGCATTGGGGTGCTAACAGATTACCCCCTCCGATCAGTACTACGCAGTGCAGAAGCATCAGAATGCGTTTCAAAGTGGGCTCTTGAACTCGGCCAGTACGATATTCAGTTTCTACCTAGAACCTCAATTAAAGGACAGGTGCTTGCCGACTTTGTGGCCGAATTCACTGGGGGTCTTGCCGACTTCAAGACTGATGAAGTTCGACCTAAGCTGAATTGGAGAATTTATGTTGGGGACATCTGGCAGTTGTACTGTGATGGATCATCCAATCAACGGGGCAGCGGAGCTAGAGTAGTAATCATGGCTCCCGATGGCGTAATAATTGAGCAGGCCGTCAAACTCGGCTTCGAAGCATCAAATAACGAGGCCAAATACGAAGCCCTTCTAGCCGGTTTGACGAATGCACACCTTTTGGGTGCTCGGCGTTTCTGGTATTTTGTGATTCAAAATTGGTGATCAATCATCTAAAGGGGGAGTACGCAGCCAAAAATGACCGTATGACGGCTTACATGAAATCGGCTAGTGCCTTGCTGGCCAAATTTAACCATCATGAATTGAATCAGATAACACGTGATCAGAACACATATGCAGACGCCCTAGCTTGCCTAGCCTCCGCCATTAACTCAGAGATTAAACGGACCATCGAAGTAGGTTTCATCCCGGAGCCGAGCATTGGCCCTTCGGAGGAAATCCAGGTCAATGTCATAGAGACAAGACCGAGTTGGATGGACCCCATCGCTGCATTCCTGTCTTCCGAACAGCTCCCAACGGACAAAAAAGAAGCTCACAAGCTACGAAACAAAGCCCTGCGATACTACTTGGATCCGCAAGGAAAGCTTTATAAAAAATCTCTTTCTGGTCCATACCTGGAATGTGTACACCCGGACAAAGTCGAAGAGCTTCTGACTGAAATACATGAAGGCAGTTGTGGTGCCCATTCTGGTGGGCGCTCTTTGGTCCATCGAGCTATAACACAGGGGTATTACTGGCCGACAATGAGAGCTAATGCTGAATGCTATGTGAAGAAATGTGAACAGTGCTAGAAGTTCTCCCCATTAACCCATCTGCCTGCTGAAGAGTTAAGCTTCATTACCAGTCCCTGGCCGTTCGCCCAGTGGGGACTTGATATCGTAGGACCATTGCCCAGGGCCCTAGGGAACAAGCGATAGTTGATCGTCGCGACAGATTACTTCAAAAAATGGGTCGAAGCGGAGGCATTAACGCACATTTGAGATGCCGATGTTAAGCACTTTGTATGGAGAAATATCATAACACGATTCGGCATTCCAAGAACTCTTATCTCAGACAACGGCACCCAGTTTGATTGTGGCGTCTACCGAGAGTTGTGCAGCAAGTATGGTATCCGGCCTTACTTTTCTATGCCGGCTTACCCACAAAGCAATGGTCAAGCCGAAGCCTCTAACAAATCCATCTCGGACGGCATCAAGAAGAGGCTCGAGAAAGCTAAAGGCAAATGGGTCGAAGAATTGCCGAGTGTATTGTGGGCTCATCGAACTACGCCGAGGCGATCCACCGGAGAGACGCCATTTGCTTTTATGCTTTGGAACCCAGGCGATCATACCCCTGGAGATTGGCCACCCAACCCTGAAATTGCAAGTTTTTGATATGGGCCGAAACGACATGATGCTGGCTTTGGATTTGATTCTGATCGAAGAACGAAGAGATCGTGCCCTTGCGTCCATGGCGCGGTATCAGCAGCAGCTTGCAAGTCATATAATCAACGTGTTCAGTTGCGCCGCTACACACCAGGAGAGTTGGTCTTGAAGAAGGTACTTCCAGCAGCCAAGAAACCGGCTGATGGAAAATTGGGTCCTAACTGGGACGGCCCCTATCAGATTGATTCGATTGCAGGAGTAGGGGCATATCGGCTCAAAGACATGTCAGGAAGGAGTCTGCCACGGCCTTGGAATTCCATGCATTTACGCAAATTTTATCATTAACCTGCCTTGTGGGGCATGATACTTGTTCTAAATGGTTCGCCATGTATACCTCATTTTCTGTAATGTAAAGATCCCTGCTTACTCACTACAAAATCCAGTTCAAAAGTGTTCTGATAAAAGCCTCCGGATTCGGAGCGCCCTTTGTGGATATCACAATTGGCCAAAATAAGTCTTCGGATTCGGAGCCCCATCGGCGCAAGACCTTTGGGCCGATTAAGCCTCCGGATTCGAAGCGCCCTTTGTGGATATCACGATTGGCCAAAATAAGCCTTCAGATTCGGAGCCCCATCGGCGCAAGACATTTGGGCCGATTAAGCCTCCGGATTCGGAGCGCCCTTCGTGGATATCACGATTGGCCAAGATAAGCCTCCAGATTCAGAGCGCCCTTCGTGGATATCACGATTGGCCAAAATAAGTCTCCGGATTCAGAGCCCTATCGGCGCAAGACCTTTGGGCCGATTAAGCCTCCGGATTCGGAGCGCCCTTCGTGGATATCACGATTGGCCAAAATAAGTCTTCGGATTCGGAGCCCCATCGGCGCAAGACCTTTGGACCGATTAAGCCTCCGGATTTAGAGCGCCCTTCGTGGATATCACGATTGGCCAAAATAAGCCTCCAGATTCGGAGCCCCATTGGCGCAAGACCTTTGGGCCAATTAAGCCTCCAGATTCGGAGCGCCCTTCGTGGATATCACGATTGGCCAAGATAAGCCTCTGGATTCGGAGTGCCCTTCGTGGATATCACGATTGGCCAAAATAAGTCTCCGGATTCGGAGCCCCATTGGCGCAAGACCTTCGAGCCGATTAAGCCTCCAGATTCGGAGCGCCCTTCGTGGATATCACGATTGGCCAAAATAAGCCTCCGGATTCGGAGCGCCCTTCGTGGATATCACGATTGGCCAAAATAAGTCTCCGGATTCGGAGCCCAATTGGCGCAAGACCTTTGGGCCGATTAAGCCTCCAGATTCGGAGCGCCCTTCATGAATATCACGATTGGCCAAAATAAGCCTCTGGATTCGGAGCCCTATCGGCGCAAGACCTTTGGGCGGATAAAGCCTCCGGATTTGGAGCGCCCTTCGTGAATATCACGATTGGCCAAAATAAGCCTCTGGATTCGGAGCCCCATCAGCGCAAGACCTTTGGGCCGATTAAGCCTCCGGATTCGGAGCGCCCTTCGTGGATATCATGATTGGTCGTCTCCGAATTCGGAGCCCCCTTTAGTGCATGACACCATATAAACATAGGCTGAAACATGCAAACATTCAAAATGAAATGGGACATGCCGTACAAACGGGGGCTAGAACATGCAAACATTCAACATAAAATGGAGCGAGCCGTATAAACACGTGGTGAAACATGCCATATAAACATAGGCTGAAACATGAAAACATTCAAAATGAAATGGGACAAGCCGTACAAATGGGGGCTAGAACATGCAAACATTCAAAATAAAATGGAGCAAGCCGTATAAACACGTGGTGAAACATGCCATGTAAACGTAGGCTGAAACACATGAACATTGAGAATAAAATGCGCCCTTAGATTAATCGATTGGGCATGAAGTGAACTAATACAATCAGAAAGTATGCTGACACGTCAAAACACTTGAAATAGAAAATGTACTATTATTCAATTAGCTAAAAATTACATAAATTTTACATTACAATGCCTACAATGACTACTTTTGTACGGCGTCTCCCTCGTCGTCACTCTTTTCGATTTCAAAAGCGGAAAAGAAAAAGTGATCACGCTAGTAGAGCGGTAGCGCCGAATCAACGTCCTTTGCTCGGAGAGCCTCCTCAGCTTGAAGTGCCTTGATCCAACCATGCCTGAAGCCCCGGTTCTCGCATCAGCAGACCTCCTCTGCAAGTTTCTCTTTGGTTTTGTCGATCCCAACCTTCCGGCCCACATGGAAGCCTTGTTCATAACCCATGGTCCTCGCATTTTCTACGGCAAACATGCTTGCCGTATCTTGGTCGGCAATAGCGTGACTTAACAGCCGTTGGGTCACTCTCTCCTCCACGACTGGGTTAGATTGACCTGCCACACGCGGCTCGGTGGCTTGAGCCTTCCTAAGCTCCCTAAGCTCACGCTCAGCCTTCTCCGCGCGAGCCTCCAAACTGCGGATTCGTTCATCCTTCTTCTCTATTTCCCGTCGCACGGCGCATAGACGCATGCCGACCTCATAAGCGGTGTACAGCCCCTTCACCACCCCATGGATGCCTTCTCGAAATACCTCGAAGTCTTATCGTCTAACCATCGACTGCTGGACTTCCGGTGGAAAGATCTGTCGAGCGAACTCGTCTGCTACACCTGGATCGTTAACGATGGAATCCGCCTCCGTCATCGGTTTATTCCCCATGAAAATTGTAAAACTCAACGGTCGTGGTGTCGCGTCAGGCTCGTTTCTCGGTAACGGTCGCGGGGAGCTTCCCCATTGCTGTTTTTCTTTTCGCGATGATCTGTTTCGACGACTTGGGGGCTGACGCTTTTCCCGTTCCTTGGACGTCCTTCCTCCCGTACGTGTAGGCTCACTGCTGCGATTCATTGCAGTGTCTAGCTCAACCAATGTTCGTCCTTCTCCTCTGCTGTTGAAGAACAGCCTGTTTGACATTCGCACTTGTCTCGAGCTAGTTTAAATCGAGTCTGAATAAGAATAAGTGAAATCACTGGCGCGAACTCACCCTATTTACTCTTAATGTATGCAGCGCCCCCAAGGCGATGTCATTAATGCTAAACGCCAAAAGCCGGATGCCGATCGGATCATTCCATGAACTAGTTCTATTCTGCTCTTGAAGCTCATGCATTAGCTGGGGCAAGGGCAGATTTATTAATCTGATCGACCAAGTATCTAAACCCAATGCCGATCGATTTATGCCATAGCCATTCCATGAACTAGTCCTATTCGGCTCCTAAAGCTCGTGCACTGGCTGGGGCAAGGGCAGATTTATTAATCTGATTGGCCATCTAAACCCAATGCCGATCAAATTATGCCGCAGCCATTCCATGAACTAGTCCTATTCAGCTCCTGAAGCTCATGCACTGGCTGGGGCAAGGGCAGATTTATTAATCTGATCGGCCAAGTATCTAAACCCAATGCCGATCGATTTATGCCATAGCCATTCCATGAACTAGTCCTATTCGACTCCTGAAGCTCATGCACTGGCTGGGGCAAGGGCAGATTTATTAATCTGATCGGCCAAATATCTAAACCCAATGCCGATCGATTTATGCCGCAGCCACTCCATGAATTATGATACTTGGTATTGAAAACAAAATGTAGCCATTTTACAATTGAAAGCAATACCATTCATTAATAACAAAATTTAGCACAAATAATAGCAAGGTAAAAAGGAAATTTTCATTAGTAAATTGGGTACAAATTGTAGCCATTTTACATACAAAAATTACTAAACAAAAAGTTACAAGTTCGCATGAAAATGCCCAGCAAAAAACAATGACGGTAGCAATACATGAAAATTACCAAACGAAAAGCTGTAAAAATACATTCGAAATCTTAAAACAAAAACAAGTGTTGCCCAAATTAGTCCTCGGAGTCAGACTCCAGTGGCTCAACATCCACTTGCTCGTATGGAATCGGCGTAGCCAATGTCACATCAGCAGCAGCAAGGGCTTTGAGCCAACCGTGTTTGAATCCCCGATTTTCAAATTTGGGGACTTCGTCCACATAGTCGGCGAAAGAAGCACTTTTCCCGCCTCGAATGCCTTGGAAGCCTCCGAGTCGGCTACTTCCTTCCCCTTCTTTATTTCTTCCAACTCAGCCTCCAGTTTGGAGACGCCTCTTGGGCCAATTTGAGCGCGTCTTCGCTCGCGTCCGCCCTCTTCTCAGCGGCCGATCTCAGTTGATCCGCGTTATGTGCCCTCTCCATCTCGGCCTCGGCCCGTGCGCCTTCCATCTTCGCCCTTAAAGCTTCGAACTCGGCCTGCCCCTTTGGCCCTCAACTTCCGTTTGTAAACGGCCAAGCTGTTCGACGGCGTTATGATGCGACGGCCCATTTCAGCTATCCTTCGACGGTCTGCAAAATAGGAAATTAAAACCAAAACAGTATTTGCTTAAACTGAAAAGACAAAGTCAAGATATATACCAAAAGAGCCGATTGAGCGGCCAATGCTATTGCAACCAGATCCGGCTCCGCCCGGAAAGCCGTCTTGTCAGCCGGCAATGAGACGGACGTAGCCATGCTGAGTGCGACCGCTGAATCTTTAATTGCTGAAGCATCAGACGAGATCGACATGTTTTTTATCTTCGGCTGAATGACAAAAGGCACGATCACATCCGATTCCTCTAAACGAGGCCGTTTGTCAGCACGATTTTCTTCTGAGCCGGACTCGACCTTGGTAAGGACGCTTCTCTGCCCTTTGCTCAGCCTCTTGATCGGCCCACAACCACCTCGGTCTCGGCACTTCGGTTTTTTGCCGTTTCTTCCTTAATAATAGGCAAGGAGGGCTGAGATTCGCTAACAGGCAGGGAGGGCTGAGATTCGGCGACAGGTGGCACTCCAGCTTGAATGGCCTCTGCTCTTCGCTGCATGGCCATCCTTTCCGCATTCGCCTTCTTGGCAAGTTGTGTGAGGCTTAACCCAGCCATATCTTCGGGGTATGCGCCGGGAAGGTCCTCTAGACCGTGAAAAATGTCGTCAAGTGGAAGGTCCACTCAGCCTGAAGTGGACGGAGGGTCGGCTGAATTGAGGTCGACTTCCTCAAAGGCCAACTTCAAAGCCTCGTCGACTTCGGCTTCGGACTGATCTGACTCGGCGACCTCAGCTACTTCCGCGCACTCCGAATCGGACCCCTCAAAACCAACTTACCGCAAGTTTTTGAAATCGGTCAAAATAAGAGCGGTAAGAAACTCCTCACCCTTCAGAATTGGGATGTTTTCTGCCGCCGAGAAGGTCGTATAAGTCGGTTCGTAGCGGAGCAGAACGTGGGCCGCTTTCCCTTGTTGCTGAAAACTCGGACGGCCGAAATATTTGAGTGCAACCTTGATTTCCGAAAAAACGGCATCGTCAGTTGAAGTCAGGACTTTCTTCAAATCGTTTCCTGCACAAGCAAAACCATTAGGTCTAAAAAATGAAGCTTTATAAATATAACAAAAAATAAATAAAAGAAGCTACACGGCCACCTGGTTCGCCCTCCGTCTAGGAATAGATCGAGGCGATCCTCGCCTTCGCCGAATTCCCAGTTACTTGGACAACGACCATACATCATCGACTCGCTGCCAGAACTGGAAAACATAGTCACTAATTGAATGGTCGTGTCCTTGGCCCTAGGAAATAACGTCCGTGCCGACCAAAAGACTTGGCCAAGGCATAACAATGCCGAATAGCAGGAATGCCGAGGTTAATCCTAAGGCGACGATTTAGTGCTATAATTCCCATTACGATTCTAAAAAAGTTGACGTTGGGTTGGGAAGGGATCAGACCCCAATGGCAAAGAACAACCCTAAGGAATGGGTGAAGGGGGAAACGGACTCCACCCTTTGCGATTGAAAGGAGAGGGAAGACGATCGTGGTTTTATCAGCCCTCTCCATATCGAGGGTGCCGTCTGTCGTGACAGACGAACGTCATCAGGAATGGAAAAATGGCGTCAGAAGCCAGAAATTCGATCCGAGGAGAGGAGATCTTTCAAATGTTTTGCCATTTCTTTCAGCCTATAGGAATATGCTAAACTAAAAACACACTAGGAAAAAGGATTCAAAGCAGAGAGGGAGAGAACTTATAAGAGACAAAGAGGATAGTGAATGAAAGGAAGTTGCAGAGGTATTTCGGAAGGCAGTCCAGCGACAAGCACCTAAGAATGTGTATGTATTTGAAAAGCCATTGAAATTTTAAATCACAATAAATAGAAGTGTACGAAGAGGCGGTAAGTTGAAATGATAACCGAGAGGCGTGTGCTCAGACATCTGCATTGGAATGAGGTCAGCCGCTGAATTTCGACTCTGACTTTTCGAGTTCGAAACCAAACACTCCAGCCAACTATCGTTAGAGGAGTGCTTTGGGGGCAATTGTGGGGGCCGAATATTGGGAGTCGTAAGGAGGCCGAAATAAATACATAGCATTCGGCCCCGTCTCGCACGTTCAAGTCCTACCCTATTCGGCCAAATAGCCGGTTGAGCAAGGGGTCGAGCACAAAGCAATTTGCTACAAAAGAGGCCGAATGCCGAATTGAAAGTGGGCCCAATCTCGAGGCCCAAGAAAAAAAGGATACAAATAGAAAAACATCAGCCAGAAAGAGGTATGTGAGAACCATTAGGCTTAACTTAAAATACAAGTAATCCAGAGTGTAGAGACTGACTTGCCCGTCGGAGTGCGAATTCCGGCACCCCCGACCGGAGTGTTTATTCCTTTTCAGGTGATTAGCTGAGGATCACGAGCGTCCTCCAAGATCAGAAGAGTATTTCCAAACCACTTCTCCACAACCCCCTAACCAGATTTACCAATGTATTCACATCTTTTTCTCAAAGTAATACATTTTCAATGTTCAAATATGCATTAATGCTGAATGCAAGATGTATGAGTAATTAGTTTCAATTCACCTAATTCTCATGCAATTTCTATAACAATCAAAGCTATCATCCACCGATAGCCCAAAACAGATATATCTATTCAACAGATAATTTCCAATAAAAGATAAAATTTCATCATTTCCAAGATGAGAGTAATATTATATATCCAACTCCACCATCATCATCAACATACACAATCATTCCATTCTTACAATAACCCAACATCGTTTTCCATATCTTTTCACAAAATCAAACATCCATGATTTTGGGGTAAAACCCTTCTCTTTAAAAATCAATTTCAAGATGAGAAATCTACTATTTTAATATATCTCAACCATAAACACATCCCACAACTTTTCTCAAGAACCCATTTTGAAAACCCCTCTTTTATAATTCAATTCTAAACCCTAGGTTTTCCCAAAATCCCCAAATCACTATGTTCTTTCAATAAGCAAATAACTAAGGTAAAAATCATACCAAAGGCTGAAGAAATCCCTACCCCAAAGCTAGAAGACAAGAGTGAGTAAGGGTTAAAGTTTGGCAGAGCCGAAAACAATAACTCTTCCAATTAGAACGAAACCCTCGGCATGCTTTACCTTTTTCTCCAAACAACTATGGTAGAGAAATCAATGGATTATGAGTATTTGGAGCTTATAAGCAAGAACTAAGAGAGAGAGAGAGAGAGAGTAAAGATCTAGGAGTTTTGAAATTTTTAGAGAGAGAGAGAGAGATGAAAAAGTGATCCGAAAAAGTCACTTTTTTGAATTGATATACGCGCAAATCACTTGAACAACCGAAACACCGCTCGAGCGACAACACAATAAGTGACATCACTAGAGCAACCAAAATCACCGCTCAAGCACACAATGGCCCATTCTCACAAGTTCAAACCTGCAAAAAACCGCTCGAGCACAAGAAGCACTGCTAGAGCGAAGATACACTACTTCCAGAACTTTTACAGACTATAAAAAACCGCTCGAGCGCAAGAATTACTACTCGAGTGAACAAGCAAAAATTGGGCAACAACTCTTTTGAAAACTAACTCCCAACCTATTTGAAACACAACCATAACTTCCAAACAACTCAACTCAACAAAGCAACAAGATGAAAATGAAATGAACAATAGTTATGGATATGGATTCCTAGATTCAAATGCAAGAAATGGGTCGGGTCTAAACAAAAATCGTTATATGATATGTATAATATTAAATTTAAAATTTATTATTTTAAAATTATATTTTTTAATTTTATATTGTGATTATAAGTTGGTAGTGGTGGTGGTGGTGATGGAGATAGAGAGATAGTGGTTGTAATAATAGTGGAAGGGTAGTATATTGAAGATAAAAATGGGGGTGACGGTGGTGTATTGATGATGGTTATTGTGGTGGTGGAATGATGATGGTGGTAGTGGAAGGGTTGTAGGAGTTGTTGTAGTAGTGGTAGTAATTACAATGGCTACTGTAGGGTGGTAGTGAAATGATACTGATGTTTTTGATAACAATGATAATGGTGATGAAGGTGGTAGTCATGGAAGGGTGGTGGTAGTGGTGATGCAGGTGGTGGTGGTGATGGCGGCAATTGTAAAGTTATAACAATGTATGTTGATACTTATGTATTTATAAATTCAATTTGAATTAGGTAAGATTTTTATCATTTAAATTTTTTAAAAATTTTTTAACTTACATTTTAAGAGCTATTTAAATTTTTAAGTAATACCATTTGTGGTTATCAAATGGGTTGAATTGATTTTCACTTAATATATGAAATTTTAACTGCTGAATTAGGATGGTGTTTGATAAAACTGAAAACAGAAAATTAAAGACTGGTTCAATTTTAGAATCCATTTTTCAAAACCCAAAACTTGTTTGGTTTTAGATTTTCACAACATATATTTCAGATCTCATTTTGAACCCATTTTCCAAAACCCAAAATCCAAAACTTGTTTGTTTAGGATATGTTCACAAACAAGTTTTCAAAACCTAATTCATACAAAACATTGAAACAACATGCATTGTTATTTGGAATTAATATGTTATTATTTTTCAAATTAGTAAAAAAAATCAACTACATTTAAATTCAATAGACCAGCGTCTTCTTCTTAAATAATTTTGGGTTAATTACAAAAAAAAAAAAAAAAATCCTAAGATTTTACGCATTTTTTACTTTAAACCCCAGTGTTTCAATTTTAATAAATTAAACCCTAGAGTTCCACCCGTGTTTCAATTTGCCCCCTCCGTCCATCTCCGTCTATGTAAGGTAATGGAGGGGGTTTAAAGGGAAAAATAGTAGGGTTTAAAGTGAAAAATGAGTGAAATCTTGAGGTTTTTTGTGTAATTAACCGTTTTTTTTTTTAAATTAAAATCACTAAAAATAAAAAAGGGTTAATTACAAAATAAACCCCAAGATTTCTTGTGTTTTTCATTTTAAACCCCCTCCGTTACCTTACGCAGACGGAAATGAACAGAGGGGGTAAATTGAAACACGGATGGAACTCTAGGGTTTAATTTGTCAAAATTGAAACACTGGGGTTTAAAGTGAAAACGCGTGAAACCTTTAGGTTTTTTTGTAATTAACCCAATAATTTTTAAAGCTTTGTTTGGTTTTGAAGTAATTAAAATTGATTTTGTTTGGTTTTCAAGTATTGGTGAGATAATTTTTTATATTTTAGACATATATGATTTACATATACTTAAACAATAAACAAAATGTGAAGAAATCAAAACAAATTTAATAAATACATAAACTATTAAACTTGTATTAGTTTTTAAACTGTGTGAATTTTATTTTATTTTTTTTTGTACATATTAAATAATTTTATAAAACTTTTTTTAAAAATATGAAACGCTTTAAATGTATGTAGCTTGAGTAGATATATATAAAATAAAAAAAAAAAAGAAGTGTAAAAATTTCTAAAACGTTCATAATATTGCAATTTGTATATTGTGATGGTAAACAAATTGGACTATAATATTGCCAAAAAAAAGTTTTAACTAAGACAAAAAAAAAAAAAACATAACATCCAAAAAACTCAAGGTGAGTTTTGAAAAAACCAAACAAGTTTTGAATTCAATTTTCTAAAAACTATTTTGAAAACTATTTTTGAAAATTCAAAACCAAACTGGTTTTGAATTTTCAAAACTATGTTGAAAACTAATTTCAAAACTAAACCAAACGCACCCAAAATGTTGGATTTTTTAAATTGAAAAGTAGTTTCATAAAAATTTAAGTGTTGAACTAAAACAAATTGTTTGATATGTATAAGATCAAATTTAAAATTTATTACTTTCAAATTAAATCTTTTAATTTGTATATTGTGATGGTAAGTTGGTGGTGGTGGAGGAAGCAGCAACGTTAGTTATGGTGTTGATGGCAATAGTAGTAAAGATAGCTAGTGGTTGTGGTGATGGTAGAAAATCAATGTCATGGTGTAGTGTAATGATGGTGATGGTAATGACAATAATGGTAATAGTGACAATGGTTGTAGACGGAAAGAGTTATAGTAATAGTTGTAGTGGTGGCAGTAATAAAAATGGTGACTATAGTGGTGGTGTGGTGGTGTTAATAAAATTATGGTGGTTCTTAATTATGCCAACTGTAACAATAGTGATGAAGGTGGTGGTAGTAGGGAGTTGGTGGCGGTGGCATGATGGTTGTGGTGATGGTAGTAGTAATAGTGATAACAGTGATAGCAGCGATGGTAGTGGGTTTGTAATTGTGTATATTGACGTTTATGTTTAATATTTATAAATTCATTCATAATTTAGTAAGTTTAATATGACTTAATTTTTTTTAACTTTTGGCCTATATTTTAAAATACACTTAAATTTTTAAGTAATATTAATTTTAATTATCAAATGAGATTAATTAATTATCACTTATTAATACATTCAATTTTAAGTGCGAAATCAAATTATCAAACACTACCTACATTATCAAACACCATCTACACCCTAGTTATTTTGACCTGTTGCTACAAATAAAATGAAAGTTATAGTTCATTTAACAAAAGAAAGTAGCAGTTAGTAAACTTATGTCTTAATATATCAGATGAAGGAATTGGCAACACATTAGAGGTTGAAAATTTAATTCGAAATTGTGCATTTGTTTAGTTTTATTTATTTGAAATTTGTTTAAACTTGTCTAAATATGTAAATAAGTTTAAATTGTTTTTTTTGGGGGTTATTTATCATACAGGATTGAATAATTCATATAAATTAAATTTAAGCCAATTATCAAGCAAATGTGAAATGTTCTTTTGCCTTTCAACAATTGCCAAGTGTAAAAAAAAGAAATAAAAAAAATGAAGAAGAAGAAGAATATGAGAAGGAGATGAAGAAGACAATTGAATGAACAATCAATATAACTATTAATTTACCTCTACTCCTATTGCTACGAAATTAAAGTATAGAAAATAAATTTAAGTTATATCTACTTCTAAGATAAAAGGAATGACAAGAAATATAAATCAATTAGTGAGTGGCACACACGATACATGTGCAATTTAAATAAATAAAAATAACATAAAATAATAATAAAATTAATATTATATATTACTTAGTTTAAGTGGTGTGAGTCCCATATCAAACCCATGGTCGTGGGTTCAATCAAGCCTTGTCCACCTCTTCATATAATTTTTTTCTAAATAAAAAATAATGCCACGTGGCATGAGGAGAGCAAAAGTTTCCCTCCACCAATTGAAGTCTTTACTTAATAATAATACTAGTGCTCCGTGTGCAATTCAAATAAATAAGAATACAAAAAATAATTAAAAAATTAATATTATAATGTGTACTTAACTTAAGTGGTATAAGTCTTACCCACCACTTTGTGTAACTTTTCTTTTAAAATAAAAAATACTATCATGTGACATGAGGAGAGTAAGACTTTACTACACCAATTGAGGTATTCTATTAATAACGGTGTTGATAGAGAGATGGATGGATAGATAGAATATAGATAGATTTGTGTCGGAGAGCTTTACAATATAGCCATATGAGGCTATTTATAGGCAAAAAATTGTAAAAATACTACATATTAACTACCATATTCTTCCATCTTCATTCTTATCTTGTCATGTATCTCTTCCAACTCTTTCACTTTATGCTATATATACTCTACTTTTTCCATCATTTTTTCCACATGTGCTCATTCCTTCATAAATTTTTCTAACTTTCAAGTGAGTAAGAAAATGTCACATGTTCTATAATTATAAATAATAAATAATAATAATAATTAAAAAAATATTATTTTTTTATGGTGCCAACAAAATTGCATCTTGCAAACTTATTTTAAAATCATTTAAATGAATTGATTATATTCCCAACTCAGCTTGGCCCACTTGGCAATAGGCTTTTTGGCAATAAAATAAAAAATTCAGGGTAAATTATAGCTTTTTTATTTTGATCCTTGTATCAATTTATTCTTTGTAATTTTAATTAGATCAATTTCAATTCAGAATTTTTTTATTTTGTCTGAAATTAGTCCAATTACTTCTAATTGTTAGTATTTTCTTTATGGTAACTATTGGGTTGGGCTATGTGGTTTATTGGGCTTATTTTGGCAACTCAGTTAAAAATCAGTTTTTTTTTTTTTTTTTGGCTTTTTATTTTTTTATTTTTTTAGTCATATGACCTCTTTATTTTTTTACATATTTTTTTATAAAAAAATTAAAATAAAATTAAAATCCACCTTTTTCAACTTGATGTAATAATTTTGATATTTATAATTAATTTCTTATTGATTGAAAAAAAAAATCAATATTGATGTCACTTCGTTACAAAAATTACACCAAACGAGGAGATCATTCTAGCAATGGACTGGACGCTTGAACTGAAAAGAATGTTCGGCTTGTAAAAAATTATAGCAAACAGATAATATTTCCAATTCATTAGAGCGGGACTGTGACTTACTCTAAACATTAAAAAATTATACACTTTATTTGGTTTTTATTTTCAGAATTCATTTTTTAAAAAATTATACTTTCTCATTTTTTTGTATTTTTTTATTTTCACTAAATTTTTTTAATATTTTAAATAATTTTTTTTTTAAATTTTTAGACATACCTAACATAAATACACTTAAAAAGTATAATATTTGTGAAAAAAATCTTTAAAAAATTCACTAAATAACAAAAATACAAAAAAAAAATATGAAAATTCAGTACATTTTTTATATTTTTGTGTATTTATTAATTTTTTTTTAAAAAAATTTACAAATATTTTACTATTTAGATATATCTAAGTAAGATGCATCTAAAAAAGTAAAAAAAAATACTTAAAATTTAAAGAAATATTCAATAAAAAAATTGAAAAACAAAAAACTCAATTTTTTAAAAATTGAATTCAGAAAAATAAAACCAAACATACTGATAAATTTTTGTGATGAACAAAGTTAAGAATTTGGATAATTTTATTATAAATAGTTATGATGCAGCTATGAAATACACTCATTTTAAGATTGTGGATAATATAATTTTTCGTACAAAAATATTTTTTTTTTTTTGTAATAAAATGTATTTCTTGATTCGTGCTATTGAGTAGTATATTTGATGCAACTGGGTAAATGATGATAATGAAAAAGTAAAAATAAAAAACCCTTCTCTCCTTGCTTTCAAATTATTTTCCCCTAATAAACTATTAGTAAAATCTAATCGAGGCCTGTAGCCCAGTGATTGATTATCGCCCTTTGTGGTAGAGGTGTACCTAGTCTGCTTTAAAAAATAAAAAATAGAATTGCAACTGAATTGTTAAATTTGTGAAATCGGATTAAAATTGAACCATAGAAACTTATTTGGTTTGTTTTGATTTTATAGGTAAAAAAATTTTATATAACAATAAATATGATATATATTTTACATTAGTAAATGAGTTTTTAATTTTAATATTCTGAAAAAAAAATTATTTAGAGAATTGATCCACTTTTCAAATTATTTGATAAACTAATTAGCTTTTTGAAATCTCATTTTCAACATGCGATTTTGAAATTGAAATTACATTTTCAATATGTAATTTCACTTTGAAATCGCATTTTTAACATATAATTTCACCTTAAAATCGCAGATTGAAAATATAATTTATAATGACATGGTGAAATTGCATGTTCAACATGCGGTTTCAATTGAAATTGCATTTTCAATGTATGATTTCAAAGTGAAATTGCATGTTAAAAATGCAATTTCAATTTTAAAATCGCAAATCGCACGTTGAAAATGCAATTTCAATTTCAAAAGCATGTTACTTTTCTAAATAGTTTGAAAAATGAGTCAATTCTTTAAATAGTTTTTTTTTTTTTTTGGAATATTAAAAAAAAAAAAAACTCATTAGTAAACAAACTAACAATAATGGGTTTGGTTAGAATTTATCAATTTTACAATTTGAATTAGTGTTCAAATCTTATAGTAAACTTTTTATATTTTAATTTTATATCTAAAAATATTTTAAAAAATGATAAACAAATATGTCAAGATCTGATTTGGTCCGAAAACATAACCAAAGTCTTGGAATCTGACATGGATAGGCCCATAAAGGCCACAGCCCACAGTGAACAGACCCAAGCCCACTATTTGGACCCCATTGCATAACCCGGTTGGTAAAGTCCATGACAGCTGGAGGCCAACCGGACATGAAGGACCAATGGCATTCGGACACATGGCAGGTGCAGAACAGGCCACGTCAGCAGACAAAGATCTGCAAAGTTATTGCCACAATACATCACCATTAATGCAGCCCATCACAGCATTTATTATGATAACACCTCCCTGTCGGAACAGCGCCCCCTTACCCTGTACAAGGTAAGCTACAACACAGGCTTTCGGCGATGGGGGCACGTCGGAAGGGACAGTGAAATGATTACCAAGGGATATAAGCAAGCATCGAAGACAAGAAGAAGGTTAAGCTCTCTATCTCCAATCTCTCTCTACATACTTCATCTCTTTTCCTATTTGCTAACTTGCTCGTCGGAGGGTTCGCTAGGGGACTACCCCGTTCCCCACTGAACTTACTTGCAGGTCATCTAGTGGGTCCGCCACTCAGACGTGGGCTCGAAGAGCTTGGATCGGTCCAGCCCATTCACCGGGAACGAACAGCATCATCAGTTGACCAAATAGGGGATCGACCTAATTGGTCCACTTCCCACCAGCCGAGGCCAGACCAAGTTCGCGGTTGTTGCCATTGATTACTTCACCAAGTGGGTCGAGGCAGAACCCCTTGCCACCATCACCGAACGGAACACAACCAAGTTCATCTGGCAGTCAATCGTTTGTAGATTTGGCATCCCTCAGGCCATCGTGTCAGACAACGGCAAACAATTCGACAACGCCAGATACAGAAAGTTCTGTGCAGACCTCCAGATCCAACCATGTTTCTCCTCCCCGGTCATCCCCAAGCCAACGGCCAAGTTGAGGTCACCAATCGTTCTCTTCTGAAGATCATCAAGGCTAAGCTGGAAGCTGCTAAGGGACTTGGGTCGAGGAACTACCAAATGTACTCTGGGCCTACCGAACTACAGCTCGGACTCCCACGGGGAAACCCCTTTCCGCCTAACATACAACGCTGAGGCGGTTATTCTAGTGGAAGTTGGTCTGCCAACCCCAGAGTTTTACATCCGGATCCAGCGCTCACTGATGAGCTCCGCGAGCCAACTAGACCTAATTGAAGAACTCAGGGAGACCACTGCGTCAGATTGGCCTTATACCAACAAAAAATGAGAACACATTACAACCGCAAGGTCCGACCAAGGGAGTTTGCTGTTGGGGACCTAGTGTTAGAGAAGCAACCCTTGCCACCAAGAATCCGAACTGAGGTAAATTGGCAGCCAAATGGGAGGGACCTACATTGTGAAGGCCAGACCACGTCCAGGCACTTACCGGCTTCAGGATCTGGAAGGACGAGACCTCCCACACCCTGGGAACGCCGAACACTTGAAACGTTATTTCAGTAAACTACTGTTTGAGTTGCTCAGTTATTGTATTTCTTTCGAGAAGTTATACGCTTGAACATTCCGGTCATCCTTTTTGTGCAATGTAATTTATTGACATTTATATCTCTCAGTCATATATATGGTGTCTCAATGACGTTTTAGTTCCAGTAAGCCTCAGCCAGACTGAGCACCTAAAGCCTCGGCCAGACCAAGCACCTCCAAAGCCTCAGCCAGACTGAGCACTTCCAAAGCCTCAGCCAGACTGAGCACTTCCAAAGCCTCAGCCAGACTGAGCACTTCAAAAGCCTCGGCCAGACCGAGCACTTCCAAAGCCTCAGCCAGACTGAGCACTTCCAAAGCCTCAGCCAGGCTGAGCACTTCAAAAGCCTCGGCCAGACCGAGCACTTCCAAAGCCTCAGCTAGACTGAGCACTTCCACAGCCTCAGCCAGACTGAGCACTTCCAAAGCCTCAGCCAGACTGAGCACTTCAAAAGCCTCAGCCAGACTGAGCATTGCAAAAGCCTCAGCCATACTGAGCACTTCAAAAGCCTCGGCCAGACTGAGCACTTCAAAAGCCTCGGCCAGACCGAGCACTTCCATAGCCTCAGCCAGACCGAGCACTTTAAAAGCCTCAGCCAGACCGAGCACTTCAAAAGACTCGGCCAGACCGAGCACTTCCAAAGCCTCAGCCAGACTGAGCACTTCAAAAGCCTCAGCCCGACTGAGCACTGCAAAAGCCTCAGCCAGCTTGAGCACTACAAAAGCCTCAGCCAGACTGAGCACTTCCAACGTCTCAGTCAGAATGAACACCATGATCACCTCAGCCAAACGGAGTGCCATCACCTCAGGTCCAGAAAATTGCTTAAATTTACCCTTAGTAGCACACTTAGTCACAATTTGAGGTCAACATTCTTATACCACCCTTTACTTAGTTAAATTCTCAGAGACTTTCTTTCACTTTTTCTTCACCAATCAGATTACTTCCTCAACAGCGCGGTGAACACCAACACACAACTCCATCACAAGTTCAATACCTCAACTTTGATCTACATTGAATCATTATTACAAGTTCAATTTCCCTCTACGTTAAGGAATTCCTAACTTCACTTTACATTATTACCAATTCAGTTTCACTACACAAAGCGGAATTTCTAACTTAACTCTGTATTATTGTGAATTCAATTTCCTTCTGCATTTAGGCGTCCCTAGCCTTACTCAGCTATTATCACCAGTTTCTATCACAAGTCTTCATCTATTTCAGACATGGGTAAACATACTCAATTGCGAAATAAAATTGAAATTCATTTATCATAAATATGTACATCAGTCCACTACAGTACTTCAAAAAAAAAAAAAAAAAAAGGAGAGATACAATGTGTATACCACAACAAAACAAAAACTCTTAAGTACACACATCTTCAATTCACTCCTCTTCATCACTGGCGACGAGATCTGCTTCTTCAATTCCTTCATCCAGGGGGGTCTGGGCCACGTCATCCTCCCCAATCGTAACACTACTCAGGTCAAGCTCTGGGAACAGCTCCTCCGCCCTACGTTTGAACATCTTCCACCCGCTGTCCCAGTACTCAGCCATTTCGTGCTTATAAAAGTCTGACTGCTGGAAACTCTCAATGACTTCAGACTCAGTCCTCCCCCCAGCAGTCGTTCTTGATGGCCCAGCCCCCCCAGATTCCACCCTCGCTAAGCTGCTGGTGACTGCGGCATCCACTGCTATCTGAAATTCAGGGGATCCTTTGAATTGATTAACTGCTGCAACGCACAGATCGAGGTAGGCCGCCCTTTCTGAGGCTGCCTTCACCCTTTCCTCGTCCAGCTCTTTTTGTAGGATGGCCTTCTCAGAGGATGCTTTGGTCCTTTCTGTCTCCAGCTCCTTACGCAGAGCCTCCATTTCAGCGGCTGCCCCCACCCTCTCTGTTTCCCTCTCCTTCTACAGAGTCTCCCTCTCCACAGTCGCTCTGCCTCGCTCTGCCTCCAACTCCTTACGCAGGCTTTCCCTCTGCTCCACCGCCTTGGCACGCTCGCCCTCCAGCTCCTTTTCAGAGCATTGACCTTAACACCCGCCTCATCTTTTTGCCTGACGAGCTCTTCATTATTTGTCATGGCCTCCTCATGCCGCTCGATCGCAACGGCGCAAGCTCTTTGGGCCTCCTCCAACTTCTTCTGCTCGCCAGTAAGTTGGAACTCGAGCGACACAACTTGGTGGCGTGTGTCCTCCAGTTCCACCCTGACCGCCTGCAGATCACTGTGAGTCGTTTCCCAGCTTGCACTATCTTTCTTCAACTTGGCCAGTTGAGCCTTGACCTCATCAGCCTTGAGTTTAGCAGCCCCTGCTTTCCTCAGCAGAGCCCCTGCGAGGGTGGTTACCTCCATTTGAGCGGAGCATAACCCCCTCAACAGATCAGCCTCGCTGAATCTGGACGCCGAGCGCAGAGCTGACTCCTCTACAATCTTCACCAGGCGGTCTGCTCCTGCCCTGGCTGGCCCCTCCTCTCCTTCTAGCCGTCCAGCCACTGCACGGACATGATAAATTGCTGTGGCGAGACTGACTCCCCCTTCCTGGAGATCAGAGCTCTTTTGGGTCTGTTGCTCCACACTTGGCTCTGCACTAGTTACCCCAACTCCTACTTGTGCTGCTGGGGCAATCTCCACAACCTCCAACATTGGGGCTACCCCCACCACTTCTGGGGCATCCTTGGCCACAGAGGTCTCCACCATGCCTGGAACGACCTTAGGCTTTTTGGACCCAGGCTCATCCACAGCCTCCTCTGGGGCACTTCTCTTCTTCTTCTTCTTCTTCTTCAGGGTCTCCCCCTCCCTTCTGGCTTGTTCTTTCACAGGATCAACTGGGGGTGGTCGCGGCTCAAAACTACTTAAGTCCTTTCCCCCCAGTGGCCTTGGGAGCGGTCAGATCCTCTCCCGCGCGATCGGTTGAGCCGGTCGGTCGTCTTGCGCTTCTTTAAACTTTTTGGCTTTGGCTAGGATGGCCTGATCCTCTGCCGTCTGAGCTTCCCTCCTCGCTTCCAACTCTGCTCGGTCGAGGTCCCCACCGATCGGCAGTGGCCCCAACCCTGCCTCGAACAATGCGGACGGCTGACGAGCTCGTCCCATTTGACCTTCTCTCTCTCCTCCACTCCTTCACCCTCTTCACCCTCTCCTCTGCCGCTGCCCCCATCTTGCCTCCATCGACCTGATGGGCCTTCCAGATGGTGCGCACCCCAGGCCCCCATTGGCAGATACATAGAACCATCTTGGTCGCCACCCCTTGATTGACGACGGCAGCCCCGCCACCAACCCCGCCACCAACCCCTTCCTCATTACTGCCTGCAAGGTGACCCACGTCTCTTGTTGCCCTGAGGCTTTATAGCAGGCGAAAAATTCACCTACTGTCATGGCCTTCCCTCCATTCGCCTTCGGCCATGCGCTTGCACAGGCCAGCAGGATCTTCCATGCATTGGGCATCAGCTGGCCCGGTGCCACCTCCAAACGGTTGAGCACGTCCACTACTACTTGAGGCAGTGGCAACCTTAGTCCACCATTCAAAGCCTCCTCGTACAGGAAAAACTCTCCTGGTCTGGCGTCAGACGGCCTCTCCGTTGATGTCGGCAGCAATAACTCCACCTCCATCGGAATCTGGAATTTTTCACGAATAGCCTCCAAATTCGCCGCAGTAACCATCGATTTATCCGCCTTTGTGTGCCAGTGGTCCAGTTCCGCCTGGCTGATTGGCTCTGCAGCTGCTATCACGGTGGAACTGCGGAATCGTGCAATCGTTTCCCCCGCCTTCTCCATCCTATACTGCTGTGCCAACTCCACGGCGTCATCCTTCCCAAGCGGATCTACCCTGACAATCGCAGTTTCGTCATGAGCCATTTCTACGCTGTGTCTGCGAATCGCTTCTGATGCAGGAGCAAGAAAATCGAAGAAGTGTTGCAAAGGTGTATTGTGAGCAACAAACGAAGTAAGACTTGGAATGTTTTGATTCTTTGTAAACAAGTAAGTGAATCGCACAACGCCAAAAGCCCACGGTTTGCCCGTATTCCAAGGATCCCAATTAATTTTCGCCAGTTTCAAAACTTTTCAAATCATCCGCCAAAACCGTCTTTTCAACCCCATAATGACCTATCGTTTCATTTTTGCTCCAACGCCTCACTTACCCCCCACGATATCGCCACGTGTATGGCCGCGATGCACTGCCACCAACTTCCCCTGTTTTCCACTTCAAACCTCATTCACACGCCGCCTCTTGAGTCCCGCGCCCCTCCGCTCGGCACTTCTCGTGGTCGGCCCACTCTCCTCGGTCGGCACGCCTCGCGGTCGGCCTCCCACTCAGCCCGCTCGCGGTCAGCCCTCTCACTCAGCCCGCTCGCGGTCGGCACTCCTCGCGGTCAGCCCTCCCACTCAGCCCCGCTCGCGGTCGGCACTCCTCGCGGTCGGCCCTCCCACTCAGCCCCGCTCGCGGTCGGCACTCCTCGCGGTCGGCCCTCCCACTCAGCCCCGCTCGCGGTCGGCACTCCTCGCGGTCGGCCCTTCCACTCAGCCCCGCTCGCGGTCCGCACTCTTCGCGGTCGGCCCTCCCACTCGGCTCCACTCGCGGTCGGCACTCCTCGCGGTCGGTCCGCTAACTCGAACCCCCCACCCCCCCCGACGGCCGGGCACATCTTTCTTATTACTATTCCCTTCGTTGGACTGAAGCTGCACTTGAGAATGGGGGACTACTGAATTGGATAGGCGCATAAAGGCCACAGCCCACAATGAACAGACCCAAGCCCGCCATTTGGACCCCATTGCATAACCCGGTTGGTAAAGTCCATGATAGCTGGAGGCCAACCGGACATGAAGGTCCAATGGCATTCGGACACATGGCAGGTGCAGAACAGGCCACGTCAGCAGACAAAGATCTGTAAAGTTATTGCCACAATACATCACCATTAATACAGCCCATCACAGCATTTATTACGACAACACCTCCCCGTCGGAACAGCGCCCCCTTACCCTGTACAAGGTAAGCTACAACACAGGCTTTCGGCGAGGGGGGCACGTCGGAAGGGACAGTGAAATGATTACCAAGGGATATAAGCAAGCATCGAAGACAAGAAGAAGGTTAAGCTCTCTATCTCCAATCTCTCTCTACATACTTCATCTCTTTTCCTATTTGCTAACTTGCTCGTCGGAGGGTTCGCTGGGGGACTACCTCGTTCCCCACTGAACTTACTTGCAGGTCATCTAGTGGGCTCCGCCACTCAGACGTGGGCTCGAAGAGCTTGGATCGGTCCAGCCCATCCACCGGGAACGAACAGCATCATCACCGGTTGCTAAAGTCCATGATAGCTGGAGGCCAACCGAACATGAAGGACCAATGGCATTCGGACATATGGCAGGTGCAGAACAGGCCACGTCAGCAGACAAAGATCTGCAAAGTTATTGCCACAATACATCACCATTAATGCAGCCCATCACAGCATTTATTACAACAACACCTCCTCGTCGGGACAGCGCCCCCTTACCCTGTACAAGGTAAGCTACAACACAGGCTTTCGACGAGGGGGCCACGTCGGAAGGGACAGTGAAATGATTACCAAGGGATATAAGCAAACATCGAAGACAAGAAGAAGGTTAAGCTCTCTATCTCCAATCTCTCTCTACATACTTCATCTCTTTTCCTATTTGCTAACTTGCTCGTCGGAGGGTTCGCTGGGGGACTACCCCGTTCCCCAGTGAACTTACTTGCAGGTCATCTAGTGGGCTCCGCCACTCAGACGTGGGCTCAAAGAGCTTGGATCGGTCTAGCCCATCCACTGGGAACGAACAGCATCATCAGAATCAAACCGATTTGAATAATTCCATCATTTTCAGAATTAGAATCAGAATTGAAACTAAGAAAAACCAGACTAAACTAAACCGATGATTTGGATCGGATTGAACTAGTTTATTGATTTCACCCACTTTTTTGAACACCACTACCTTGTTATAAGAGGCATCAGGTCAATTTCTATGGAGATAAGTTTGACACTTGTTGTGGTAGTTTTATTTTTCTCCCGTTATAAGAGTTGTTGGGCTTGGTGAATGTTGATTTTTTAATTATTATTGGGCTAGTCAGCTATTTGCTATAATATTTCAAATATTTATAATTATTCTGTTGATTGACCCAAAAAAAAATTATCAAACAATCTAATACATAAAAAAAAAAAAAAAAAAAAAAAAAATCAAATAAATTGTACCAAACAATTCCAAATTACTAGTAATTGTTGAGTTTGGACTTGGTAATTGTTATTGTTGGGCTAGTGTGTATTTGATGTAATGTTAATAACATTTGTGATTATTGATTGACCAAAAAAAAAAAAAAGTATCAAACAATCTATCACAAATTACTAAAAAAATAATGGCTCAAATAAATTGCACCAAATAACTCCAAATAACTAGTAGTTGATGGGCTCAGTGATTGTTGACTTTCTAGTGGTCTATTTAATGTAATATTTCTAATTATTCTTCTATCGATTGACCAGGAAAAAAAAAATCTATAAGTAAAAACTATATAAGACAATCAAACACAAATTACTATAAAAATAAATAAATTGTAAGTTGCTCAAATAAATTGTACCAAACAACTCCAAAAATATAGTAGTTGTTGGGTTTGGGCTTGGTGATTATTGACTTTCTAGTTATTATTGGGCTAGTGGTCTATTTAATATAACATTTGTAATATTTGTAATTATTCTCTTACTGATTGAATAAATATATATATATATAAGTAGAAATTGTATGAAATACTCTAACAAAAATCACTAAAAATATTACAAATCGCTCAAATAAATTGCAACAAACAACTCCAAATAGCTAATAGTTGTTGGGATTGGGCTTGGTAATTGTTATTGTTGGGCTAGTGTCCATTTGATATAATATTTCTAATATTTGTAACTATTATACTGATTGACAAAAAAAATAAAAAAAATAAAAAAAAAATTTAAAAACTTGTGTCGGACAATTTAAAACAAATTACTCTAAAAAAAAAAAATGGCTCAAATAAATTACACCAAACAACTCCAAATAACTAATAGTTGTTGGGTTTAGGCTTGGTGATTATTGACTTTTTAATTATTGTTCGGCTAGTAGTCTATTTGATGTAATATTTCTAATTATTCTTTTACCGATAAAAAAAGAAAAAAAAAAGAAAAAACCTATATGTAGAAACTATATGAAACAATCTAACACAAATTACTAAAAAATATATAAATTGCACCAAATAGCTCCAAAAAACCAGTAGTTGTTGGGCTTGGGGTTGAGTTTGGGCTTGGGCTCGGTGATTGTTGACCTTCTAGTTATTGTTCGGCTAATGGTTTATTTGATAATATTTCTAATATTTGTGTTTATTCTCCTACCAATTGACCAAATATATATATATATATATATAAGTAGAAACTATATGAAACAATCCAACAAAAATTACTATAAAATTATAAATCGCTCAAATAAATTGCAACGAACAACTCTATTCCGGGAGATTCTATTTGCACCCTAAAAATTATTTAGTACTCCTAATTTCACAGTACTCTTTATTAAATCATTTAGAGTTATAATTTATTTTCAGTACACCTTATATTTTTTTTCAAATTAACTTTCAAGATAAAATTATAATTTATAATACACCTAAATAATAAATATCAAAAACTCCAAATTACATCACTTTAAAAAAACTTTTCAATAACCCTTAAATAGATTTCATTACACCAATTACTTTTGTTCATAATTGGCACACCAAATTCTCACATAGTTTCAACATTGGGTAGCGCACAACCTTGAAGATCATCATGCATATTATAACAATTGCCATTTTGTTTGCTTCGACAGAATGATTATTTTATGATATATATTTACTTTTGCTAGTGAAGATGGTAGTTGAAAAATTAGATATCATTATTTATATTTTACATTTTTGTTATTATAGGAGTATGTTCCTCGCCATGGATTAGTTTAGGGGTGAGCGTGGTCCGGATTGGACTGGATTGAGGTAAAATTCGGATCAATTTGTTATCTACGGTTCCTGAAAAATTAGAATCAATCCAATCTATTTAAATCATGGAACCAATCCGAACCAATCCATTTAAATACGGATTGGATCGGTTTAGGAAAACGGATTCACATAATTAAATAACAAAAACATATATAACACTTTAATTTCATAAAAATATAAACATAATGCTACATTAGTTCCACAATAGCAACATGTTTTTCTATAATAACAACATACTGTTCTAGAATTTAAACAACCATAAGAAAACTAGTTTATGGTACTTAGACCATTACAAATTAAAATTAAAAACTAACAAACAAAAGTAATAAAAGAAGATATTATACGGTTTTAGGTTTGAGTTTAGATTTTATATAGAATAAGAGAAGATACTATGAGGGAGGATGTATAATAAAAATATAGACTATTTGTATACGGTCCGGATCGGTTGCAATCTGGAACCGTGGGGTTCAATCCGAAACCAATCCGTGGACTACGGATTTTTAATTCTTCAATCCGGAACCGAACCGCAGATTTAAAAAAACAATCCAAACCTATCGGATTGGACTGGACTAGATCGAATTACGGATTTCACAGATTTCTTACTTAGCCCTAGATGAGTTGCTTCGAAGTTGAGCTGGGAGATGGAGCAACTTGGTTAACATATGAAATTTCTAAGTGAAAATGGATTTTGCTTCTCAAAGAGTCTTTCCAAGAGAAAACCCACACGAGATTATAAAGTAAGTCATCGTGAATGAGTATTGATTTAGAGTGGAATCCATTGCTACTGCTGCTGATGATGAAAAGGAGTGGATTCAAATGAAATAAAGATTGTGGTGGGTTGGCGAAGAAGCTCTAACAACACTAGATCTTATATGATGCGAAGTTTTGTAGATTAAAATTGTAGCCAGAAGAGAAAGGACTTAACTATTCTTCAGAGTTTTGAAATTTCTTAGCCCTAAAACCCAATTCTTTTATGAACCTTAAAACCCTAAGTAAATTAGTTATAAGTAAATATGGTGCACCGTGAAAAAAGAACCTAATATTTTATTTTAAGATTTAATGTGTATTATCCTTGTTAATAAATTTTTATTAAGATATAATACGAAATAAAATTTTTAAATTTTATTGGAGTGTAATTACTATTTGGATGCGAATAGAATCTATCCTCCATTCCTCCAAAACAAAAAAAAAAAAACTCTAAATAGTTTTAGTTGGGCTTGGGCTTTGGTTTGGTGATTGTTGAGTTTCTAATTTATTTTATTACGGATTAATCAAAAAAATAAAAAATAAATAAAAATAAAATTATAAGTAAAAATTATGTAAAAAAATCTAACACAAATTACTAAAAATAAATAAATAAATTATAAATAGCTCAAATAAATTGAGCCAAATAACTGCAAATCTTTAGAGACAGACATGCAGCACTGTGTTGACAGGATATGGGTTAAAGTATTTTATTTTATCTTCGTAGTGCTTGACATGATTTTTTCATTTTTTATTTTTTATTTTTTTATTAGATGGGACTTGACATGATTGTTAGACACATAATTTTGTTTTATTTCCACTATTTTCTTAGACAGATAAGCTCTAAATTCATAGTCAGATTGGATCCTTAACTTGTGAGGGAGGGAGGGGATGTGATCCCATGAGCACGTTTGGAAAGTATGTTGGTTTTTTAATTTTTTGGCTTTTTAAATTATTTTAGTCTGAAGTTAAAAAGTCTGATTTGAAAAGAATTTTTGATTTTTTTGATTTTTTTATGAGAGAAAGAATGTAATAATTATGGGTTGGATGCGATATTTTGTCTTATTAAGTTAAAAAACCTATTTTATTTTTTTTTGTAACTATTTTAGTCCAAAAAATCCCAAAACTAACTTCCAAATGGAGGCTATATAAAAGACTGTGGATTTGTCATTTATTTATTTATTTATTGTTTTTGGGTTGGAGTTTATGTCGGCTCACCCAACTATATGACTTGTTCACACTTGGTGGTTTGCTAATAACTGGACTTTATAAATGTCAATTTATCTTGCTTTGTTTTCACGAAATTATTCTCATATTGACGAGTTTGAATTGAGTAATTTTGTTTTCTTTCCACCATTTTCTTAGATAAGCTCTCAATTCATAATCAGATTGGATCCTTAACTTGTGAGGGAGGGAGGGAGGGGATGTGATCCTATATAAATGACTGTGGATTTGTCATTTATTTATTTATTTTTTGGGTTGGGGTTTATGTCGGCTCACCAAACTAATATGACTTGTTCACACTTGGTGGTTTGCTAATAACTGGACTTTATAAATGTCAATTTATCTTGCTTTGTTTTTAGGAAATTATTCTCATATTGATGAGTTTGAATTGAGTAATTTGATGAAAAGTAATTTTAATCTGTTTGGTAGAGATTTGGAACGTTAGCTCCAGAGTTTGATTTGAACATAGTGTTTGTTTACGATTTTCAAAATTAATTCCACACTCACTTTTGTAAATGCGATCGAAGACGGGAAAATTTGGGCTAACTAATCATCCCACTGGTTGACCGGAACAGTATAAATTTTTTTTTGGGCAATTGACACATGTTAATTTTTATATATTCAATAAAAAATATTTTTCGAATTTTTTAAAATTTTTATGAGCTTTAATAGAATTTTGAGTTGTGTGTTTGATTATGAGTTGTAAGTTTTTATATCAAATATCATATGTCACATCAAAAATTTCTAACTCAATTCAAAACTCTTTTCAAAACTCATTCACCAAATAAATTTTCCACACTCAAATCATAATTCCAAAACTCACAAACTCAAAATACAACTCCTATTCTCAAATCATATTTAGAAAATTCTACCAAACGCTACCAAGAATTGTCATATGTGATTTCTGAATTTCATAAGAAAAGGAGTCAGATATGGTGAAAAATAAATAAAAAGAAAACTCTCTTACTAGGTTATTTTTATTTATCAAAAAGAAAAAAAAAGAAAAAGAAAAAGAAAAATTACAAATTATCATCAATACACATATGTGACAATTTATTTCAGGTGACCGTTCGAGCGGTGAAAAGACCACTTGAGCGGAAATGACGTGCTCCTAGTAATTTGTTTTGCATGTCAAGGGACCACTTGAGTGAACTAATGGTTGCTCGAGCGAATATGAGGGGCTCTTAGTATCTCATTTTGCAGGCAAAGATACTGAGAGGTCTCATTCACCGCATTCACCGCATTCACCACTCAAGCGGTCTGCACGAATTCAGAAGCTTAAAAAGCACTTTTTAGATCATTTCTTTCACTTTCCTTTTTCTCTCTTCTTTCCATTCTCTCTAGTTCCGAAAAACCCTAGATTCTCTCTCTATATGTATCTCATTACACTAAGATTCAAGCCTAAATCAGTTACAAAATGGGAAGCCTACGTAAACATTGTGCTTGCTCCCTGTTGACACCATAAATAAATAATTTTATTAATAGTTATTATTGCAGGACATGTGGCACTTTCTCACTCATTTAGAGTTATGAGAAGTTATAAAATACTAAACACATGCAGAAAGATGATAGAGGACAAAGTGAAGAACATAGAGTATGAATTAGAGGTTAAAGGAAGTTATGGAGACGTCGAGATGAAGTGGAAGATCATGCAGTGTGAAGTGTGAGAGATAGAAGAATAAGGTAGTTATTAGATAATTTTTTCCTATAAGTTTTTTGCCTATAAATAGCCATTCATGGCTACATTGTAAGGGATCCAACTCAAATCAAAGAAAATTGATTTATATTTTTTATTGTCATTTATATTTCCTGCACTTTATTTTCAACACTTCTTTTTCGAAGCAAAGGAGTAGAGATAATTTCATGCACTTCTTTTTCAAAGCATAGGAGTAGAGGTAATTAATTGTTATTTTGATTGTTCACGCAATCATCTTTCTCCATCTCCTTCTTTCTTCTTTTAATTTTTTTTTTCTTTACGCTTGGCAATTTTGAAGTCCTCTTCATTGAGGCAAAAGAACCGTCAATACAATCGCTTGATAATTGGCTTGAATTTAATCTGTAAGGATTTTTCAATCCTTGCTGGCACGCTTGCATTTATGGTATTTTCCTTTATAGGAAAAATAAGCCAACAATTTTTTGGCATGCCCAGTGGGACGTCAAGTGTAAGAAATAAAAAATTAAGTGGATTCGTCCATTCCAAAAATCCTAGATGAAATCTTTTGGTGTAAACAAAAAATTTTGAATTTTCAAGAAGTGATCCATTTTCTTGATGAAACAAACTTCCATCCATTATAATATTATTTGGTGGAAGAAAAAAGACACAATTTAATTGGAGAAATTCATGAACTTGATATGGAAGTTTGCCAATGGAATGATGAGTTGTCAACTCTCACTGCCAAGTCTTTAACCGAGGCTTTAATAGCTGGAATTAGTATTTTTTAGAATTTTTCATTGTTGAAAATGCAAAAGGGAAAAGTTGATTTCATCAATGGCTCGGGGGGGGGGGGGGGGTTTAAAAAACTCATTTTTAAAGAGCCAAGTTATGAAAACAACATGAATAAAAAGCATATTGTTAAGCCCAGCATGGTTACCAATGATGTTGCATATAAGGCTCGGGGGTTGAAAAATTCATTCTTCGAAAGTCAAACCATGGAAATAATGTCTATGAAGGATTTTCATAAGACATTAATGGCTAAAATGGAACAACTAATTAGGCTAAGAAATGATGAAATTCACATGGAGGATTTTCATAAGTCGTTAATGGCTAAAATAAAAAAATAGCCCAATTTGTCAATGAATTATGAAAGTTATTTGGCCAAAGACGATGTTCTTAGATCAAAAGTGATTAAAGATGATGATCAACCCACTATTGACGGATTTAAAATATTTGTCATTGTTGAAAATGTCAAAACATTTGAATTTTCAAGGCTATATTATGCCATGACTTTCGGTGTTCAAAATCTATTTTGGATTTGTGGGCCACATCAAAATTTAATTTTGATGGAATGGCTAGTAAAACAATCATCTATAAGCATTGTTCTGATGAGTTTGATGCACTGACGAACAAATTAACCATTTGAAATGTAGAACTCAGCTAAGAATGGCCAATTTATTAGAAGCATTGGCCACTAAACTTTATTTTATTTTATTTTCAAATTTTGAAATATTTAGGCTTTATAAACAACTACATAACACCATAATTAATTTTATGGAGTGGTTTTGGTCTCGAAGCAAAGCATAGAAGGGCCAACTGTTATTAATGGCTCAAAGAAAATAACATTGGCATGCATTAGAACTAAATCAAATTGGTAATATTTTCCTAAGAATTCACCATTTCAAACACATGCAAAGTAATCCAATTTCGAAACACACATTAAAATTCGAAGCATATGAACTTATTTTAATTATGTTTTAAAGCTTTATAAACTCTCCAAACAAGTAGCTACTATGCATTCAGAGCTTTTAAAGCTTCTAAAATATGCTGTGAGCACCTTTGAAGCAAGGTTTTGGTTCTTTTTTTAACAAATTTGAATCATGTTGTATGATAAAAAGAACCTTCGAATGCGTGTCTCCCTTCAAATACATTAATTAATTGCCAAATATAGCCTAAATTGATGTCCAACTCTTCATGAATTCGATGTTCCTCATTTCGAAAGATATTAATTTTATTAATAGATATAATTTTATTAATAATCATTTGGAGGTTATGAGAAGTGATTAGAAAATATTAAACACATGTAGAAAGATGATAGAGGACAAAGTGGAGAACATGGAGCATGAATTGGAGGTTAAAGGAGGTTATGGAGACATAGAGATGAAGTGGAAGATCATGGAGTGTGAAGTATGAGGGATGGAAGAATATGGTAGTTATTAGGTTGTTTTTTCCTATAAGTTTTTTGGCTATAAATAGTCATTCATGGCTACATTGTAAGGGATCCAACTCAAATCAAAGACAATTGATTTATATTTTTTCTTGTCATTTATATTTTCTGCACTTTATTTTCAACACTTCCTTTTCAAAGCATAGGAGTAGAGATAATTTTATGCACTTCTTTTTCAAAGCATAGGAGTAGAGGTAATTAATTGTTATTTTGATTGTTCACTCAATCACCTCGATTGTTCACTCAATCATCTTTCTCCATCTCCCTCCTTCTTCTTTTAATTTTTCTTTTTTTTACACTTGGCAATTTTGATGTCCTCTTCATTGAGGCAAAAGAACTGTCAACACAATCGCTTGATAATTGGCTTGAATTTAATTTGTAAGAATTTTTCAATCCTTGCTGACACGCTCGCATTTATGGTATTTTCCTTCATAGGAAAAATAAGCCAACACTACCGATTGGATTTTTATTCTACGAAGGATTCTTCTTAAAGTTTCGTCTCCTTGCTCTATTTTTGAGGTAGGGTTACTTTTAACTTAGTATCTTTCTAATTTGAGGATAATTATGTGGTATTGTTGTGACCATGATGTTTTACCTTGGCTATTGAGTTATAAATTGAGTTTTTTGTTCCACAACAATGGTTTTACCCAAACTTCTAACAAGATTTCAAATAAACATGTAAATTGTTGAAACCCTAGTTTGGTGTTGAGAACTATCATATACATAAAAAAGGGGGTAAAAGTCCCAAATTTATTAAAACCCTAGTTTTGATTTTGGTGAAAAATGATGGTTGAATGGAATAGACTTCCAAATCTTGAAATCATGTAGATAATTGAAGTTTGGATTACCTTATTGATGTATGTTGAGTTGAGATTGTGGACAGGTAAATTGTTAACCCCTGTATCCTATTTCTTTTTACTACTCACCTCATTTTCTATTGAATACTTGGTTATATGGAATGTGGTACAAAAGGGGAGGTAAACAGTATACGAGTCCGAGTAGAGAGTCAGTTTTTGAGAACGTGTTGTGTTGGTACCCGTGCGGGGAGTTAAGTTGCCCAAATGCCTTGTCTTGAGCTTATCGCCGAACGAATGTGGGAAAATGTTTTTGGGTGTCCACTGGTCCTGCTGTATAATAGTCGGTAAAAGTGGAAAAAGAAAAAAAGAAAAAAAGGATGATTTTGGGTGCCCACCACCATCCGTATTAATAGCAGACAAATGTAGAGGTATTTTCGATCATAAATCTATGTATATGTGCAGTATGGGCTCCTATGGGATTCATGGTATGTTTACCACCCCAAAGTTTACAAAGGGTTTCAAGAGGAACATGATGTTTTCTTTTCTTACTCTTTTACATTAGAACGTAAACTTTAATTGATGTTTGGGTTATAATGATGCCATGTGGATGTTCAAATGATTAGATACTCTATTAATGTAACTCTAATGGGCATATAGCTCATCCCTATCTAACTTTTCAGGAATTGATGATGTACCACCATGTAACCTCCTACAAATTTACACAGGAATGCACCACAACAAGCATAGCAATATACAAAATAGCCATCTTTCTAATTGAACTTGGCTTCAAGAAGTTACAATTACAAATTTTATATTTCCAAAATACCTTGAACTCATCTCCAAGTTCAACGATCTAGACAACCTTACAAAAAGGGAAAAGGCTCCCAAGTGCATACAACATTCCAAAATACTTGCTTGGTACAACCAAAAAGTTCTTGATCTATCAAGTCCAAACTGAACCATTGCTAAATCCAAGTCATTTCTAAAGTAGTATTTCATTATCTCCTGTAAAATAAATAGGGGTGAGCTATATGCCCAGTAAGAATACATTTAACCAAGTATTTAATCATTTGAATAAGCCCACGGCACCCTCGAGACAAGACACGGTCAGTAATTAACATACATTTATAAACATAGTTAATTATGTAAACTAAAGCACAGTTGAACAATCACATTTCCATCTCACACCAAGCATCATCGTATCGAAAAGAAAAACAAACCATGAGTCCCCCATAAGAGTTTGAATTAAAAATTCAAATAACTTTTATTTAAAAATCCTTCCCACATTTACCGACTAATATACGGCAGGACGTGGGCACCCAAAATCATCCGTTTTTCCACTTTTACCAGTTATAATACAGTAAGACCAGTGGACACCCGAAAACATTTTTCCCACATTCGTCCAGCGATAAGCTCAAGACAGGGCAATTGGGCAACTTACTCCCCACACGGGTACCAATACACACAATCACATCAAAACTGACTCTTATCCGGGGCTCATGCTCAATTTGCCAAATTTTCATTCATTCAACAAGTATTCGACACAATACATGATGAAACACAACATCACACTCAAGAAGAATCAATCTCCAAGCCACAATTTCATTGTCATCACAATATTCACATATTTTATCCTTTATTATTCACAAGATTCCAAGACTTTAAGGAAATTCCAATTAAAATACTACTCTCTACTTAGTTGGAAATTAGGGTTTTTAGTTAAATTTGGGGCTTTCCCTCTATTTTTCTGTATATAAATTCTCAACATCAATCTTCCTCTTTTATGTTGATTTAATTGACATTTTAATAACAAGCGAGTAGAATGTCCCTTTTTGTTAAATCCAAAGTTTATCCTTGAGCTTTAAAATCACAACAATACCATATAAACTCCTTTAAATTAAAGAAATACTAAGTTAAAAGTAACCCTACCTCAAGTTATGAGCACAAGAACCAAGCTTCTAGATGAACTCTTTACCAAACAAAATTCCAATCGGTAATGATGATGATCTTCAAGTGTTCTTCACCCTTTGCAAGAGATTTAGGTCGGATCTTAAGAGAATGAGGAGTATTTTGAGTGGAAACTCTGGGTTTTTCGGGCTTGAGAAGAGAATGAGGGAGAGAAAAGAAAAGTGGAGAGAATGATCTAGAATCATACTTTTTAAAGTGCAGAATCATGTACACCGCTCAAGTGCAACTTCCTTCACTCGAGCGAACATCACAATTACGAGAGGATCGCTTGAGCGTCGACTCTATAGCTCGAGCGAAAAATGACAAGTCCTAGAAGTTTTGCAGAGCTACAGTAAAACTACTGGGAGCTCACATTCTACGCTCGAGCGGTCCTACCTGTAAAATTGCGAGATACTGGGAGTAGCAATTCTCCGCTCGCGCGCAACTTTCTTTGCTCGAGCGGTCACCTGGAACGAAATGTCACACACCACCTCTGTGAGATGAAGTATGCACTTTTGTTTTGATTGGAGCACCGAGGCCATGGATGATTATATGTAGAAGCTTTAAGTTTATGTGATTAGGACCGTGAGTCCATTTTTGTTGTAACAAGAAATGCCTTGAACTTTTGTAAGCCATTAAGGCAATTTATTTTGTTTAATCCTCTAACTTGTTGAACTTTGTCATATATATGAAGTGTATGTAATATGATAAACATGGGACTATAAGTGAAAGCCTTAGATCAATGAGAAAGAGGATATTTTTGTATTTGTTTATGTTTTGATTGATGTTGTATCATTAAATAATTTGGGGGTGTTACAAATTAGTATCAAAGCTAGCCAAGTTTGAATACCTTGAGCTCATGGGAAGTGGCTTTGCCACAATGGATTTATCATGCTAGGAAGGGACATTAGTTTACCTTGTATACTTTATGTGCTTATGTGACTATGTGGGTATGGGGTTAAACTTCTAGGATACAACTTGTGCCTATTGCATTCATCGAAATCCTTTCGGAAAGGCACATGATCAATGCTTTTTCCATTGTCGCAAAAGCCACTGTAGCTTGTTTTTCGTGCTCCTTTCGGATACGATAGCCCTACAGTTCGAACTCCCGTAGTTTTGATTCTGATTTCACAAGTGCAATGTGAAACGGATAAACACAAATGAGTCTAAATCCGACCAATCTTTTGGGAAATCGATTTTGAATCAAAATATCAAAAATGGACTGCTTTACCAGATTTCAGAGTCGCCACCTAAATATTTTTGAAAAATTTAGGAAACTCGTGACTCGTGCCAAAGGCCATTAGTTCGTCATCACCAAAATGTCTTGGCTTAGGAACTTAGGTATGAAAGAGGAAGGTCATTAATTGAGAACCCCACTCACCCGATCAAAGATCGGCCTCTACTAATCATGATGCGATTTTTATTTACATTATATGCCCTTGTTTCAGTTATTAGGCTAATTTTACTAAGTGATGCACACAAGTATAGACCAAGTCAAAAATTTTGGAATGCATTGATTTTATGTTCGTTTCGAAAAAGTGTTTTGAATACATGTCACTTGAAAAAGTGAGCTCGTATTTACATTTAATCAAATTATTCCAACTTAAGTAAAAGGCCTTCATCCACCGGCATTCAAACTGGAATATCATTTAAGCATTTATTCTCATGGAAAGCATGCTAGATATGGCAACACAAACATACAATGCAATATGCTAAAGCAAGAAATGTTCACCTAGTACTCCGAGACGAGCCAAATAAAGAAAAATAATTAGAAAAAATTGCATGATCCTAAACAATGCAATATGACTAATGCAACACACATATTATGTAAATAACAAGTTTCGCTACTAGCATGGAATTTGATTCAATTCAAAACATGGGATAAATCACGTATTCAAGCAAAGAATTTGAAATTGACATTGGTTAGAATGATGAGCCAAACCCTTATGCGTGTAAGACGAATGGAGGCAAGTCATGGAAAATGCTAAGTAAATATGATTCTACCATTATAAGCGGGTAAATAAAAAGGAGAAAGAAATGGGGGTTGGAAGACATACACAAATTATTACATATTTTGCCCTCATGCAAAAGGGTTTGAATGTCTGAGTGTTTGAATTAATTACTAGCTATTACAACACTGAATTAATAATGACTAAACTAACTACTTATTACAAATTCAAATGAATGCTAAATAAATAACTAGCTATCTAACTTATTACAACAAGGATAGTATAACAATAAGAATTACAACACTAATCACAACAATATAATATTACAACAATAATATGAACATTAATACTACAACATTAATATATATATAAAGAAATGCACAAGGATCGTATGCACGTCAATGAAGACGGTTTTCAAAAACTACTCTGTCTGCTCCTTGGGAATTTTCTCTATTTCAACCTTGGTCACTGCTCCCTGTTTCTGCCAAAAGTACTCTGCTTACCAAATATTGGAGCCCGGCCAGCCTCCAATGAGGCCTAGTCGAGTCCAAACAAGGTCGGCTGTGCCCTATTTTCATGTAGAAAAATATTTTCATGCTCTGAGATGAAAACAGTGCAGACAGAGCCTTTCTAAGCCTTGTTTGTCCCTTCTGCTCTTTTCTATTATGGGCAAACTCAAGAGAAGAACGGATTCGATTCCAAAACAATCAATGGTAGCAAGTTGATTGCCTGATGATTTCAAGCACGTTTGGACAAAAAGTTAATAAATGTAATGAAAGACAACCACCCCTCCCTCCTATCATGAAGTTAGCTCAAAGAGGGAGGTAGACACGCCTCAAAATTCATCAAAATATCATGAATTAATATATGACAACTCTTGACGCGATGGACTTGGCATAATGTCCGACCGAATCCAACCAATTTTATTCATTTTCTTTATGTTGGTTTTATTGATTTTAAGCCAATTTTATTAGTCCTTTTTGACTTACCTTTCCAATCTTAATCATTTTGTCCCAAAGTGATATTTAAGTCCGCTAAATGAAGAGAAATGTCAAACGAGAAGTGATCTTTAGCATGAAAGAGAGACTATGCCTTGACGATGAACCTCCGAAGAGATTAAGCCATTGAGCATAGAAGGTCTCTTTCTCATGCTTTGAATAACAATCAATCGCTTGAAACGACACTCAAACAAAGAAAACCAAGAAATGAGGGAGGGTGCAGAAATGATTATGCGAAGTTGACTACTACCAAAAATGGGACTCTTTACATAGAAACTAAGTAAAGAAAGCTATCGACTCGAATGACTCGGTGTCTAAGGCCTAAACAACCAAAGCCATGAGGACGTACAGCACAACAAGCAAAGTATTCAAACCATAAACTAATTAAATGAATTAAAACAGCCCTAAACAGCCCCTAAAACATTAAAAAAAAAAAAAAAAAAAAAAGTAGCTGAAATTATGTTTAAAAGGGTACAAAACATAGCCAAAAACAAAGAGGTACAAAACTAGTAAACAAGACCAAGGAGAGGTGGCTAACGCCTCCACTTTTGAGACTTCTAAACCATGTTTTTCAGCCCTTTTAAACTCTGAAAATCAGTTTGTAAGCCAAGGAAAATAGTGGTAAAACAAAGGGAATGAGCTATGAAATAAGGTGCAAGAAAGGGTGCTAAGCCTCTCTACCTTTGGTAGCTATTTTCCAACACTTGAAATGGATCCAAAACACAACAACACAAGAAATAGATAGAGAGAGATTGTAATGAAAGTAAGGAAAAATGTGGCAAGCTTATACCTTTTGAAGAGAGCAAGCTTTGGTTGTAAACTGAACTTGATCCTAGCACACTCTCAGGGTTGAATTATGATTCTCAAGACTCAACCAAAGCTCCAAGGTTCAGCTCTAAGGATGCATATGATGTATAGATATAGTTCAAGGATGACACAATATCACAAAGCTAGCTTTCAAAGGAAGACGGAGCTCTCAAAGGTGTGTTTGGGTCTTTGAAATTTTTCTAACCCTCGAAATAGAGATACATGCTCGTATTTATAGAATTTGAGCCAAATAGGTCACAGATATCTTCAAAAATAGACAACTAGCAGATTCCCGCCCAGAATAGTGTTTCTCGCCCAAAAGGCACTACTGGCCCCAAATAAGGCATGGCCGGGCCCCAATGTGGCTCCTCTGTTCCTCTGGTTCAGGCTCAGTATAGGTTGGCATGGTGCTAAAAAATGGATTTTGTGGTATATAAGTATAGAAACAGCCTTGAGTACTAGGTGAGCAATTTCGCTTTAGCATAATTACATGTATGTCCATGTTGCCATATCAAACATATTACCATGAGACTAAGTGCTTATTTGATAAATCTCTTGAATGCCTGTGGATGAAGGTTGTTTTCCTTAAATTGGGATGTTTTCGATTAGTGTATGTATGAGCTCACTTTTTCAAGTGGCATATGTCCAAAACACTTTTTCAAACAAACATAGAATCAAAGCATTCCAAAGTGAATGAAATAGTCTATACTTGTGTGCCTCACATAGTAAAGTTAGCATAATAATCAGAACATGAGCATATACTGTACATAAAAATCACATCATGATTAGTAGAGGCTGATCTTTGATCGAGTGAGTGGGGTGCACAATTCATGACCTTCCCTTCTCATACCTAAGTTCTAAGCCGAGATGCTTTGGTTATGACGGACGAGTGGCCTTTGGCACGAGTCACAAGTTTCCTAAATTTTCCAAAAATATTTAGGTGGCGACTCTGAAATCTAGCAATGGAGTCCATTTTCGGTCTTTCCATGATAAATGGATTTTCTAAAGATTTGGCGGAGTTGGACTCATTAGTGTTTATCTATTTCACATTGCACTTGTGAAACCAGATTCAGAACCACGGGAGTCCGAACTATAGGGCTAATCGTATCCGAGGGGACTAAACCCCTCCGAGGAGCACGAAAAGCAAGCTACAGTTTCTGGCGACTCAACTAGGAAAGTTAGAGAACCTAACTTGAACTTCATGATATGACATTTTATCTACATATATATGTTCTTTGCATTGCATTTGCATTGGTACTGTTAAGTCATCCGGAGGCATGCCTAAAACACTTGCCAAAAAGTTGGCCGGTCGTGGGTTCTGCCATGTTGGAAACACAACCCTTGGATCTGGATTATTACTATACCACTTGATCCTCCTTTCACTTCTCAGTGTTAGGTGTGAGAGGTATATTAGGTAATCTTGTTGAGGTACCCTTTTAGACCAATCAGCCTAGTGCATGTAGTGAGCTCTAGCGACCATTCAAATTAGAAAGGATACTCTCCCATATTCACGATGTTTTGAAACCACTTGTTTGAGTAATGAAACTCTAGATCACTCCAAAGCTAGGACAGGAAATCTTAACCTCTCATAGGGGTGTTTTGAATACTTTTGTGCAAAATATGAAATCTTTGGCAATGTGTGATGCAATCCTTGGAGAGTCTTAATATTGAGGCGATTCCTTTCAAACTTGAGGGTCATATCAAAATCAAAATTTGGGTCAAAATCCAGGGGTTTGTGTTTGATATGGTGGGAAAATATCAGATCCAGAACCAGGGCCAAAAATTGTATCTTGCTTTGTTTTGACCAGCATACCCGGTACCCAGATCTGATGAGGCATTTATTTTTAATGCTAGGTTTATCTGAGCCAAGTTGCCAAGAAGAAGTAGTACCCAATTCAGAAAAGGCCAAGCCTAATCCAACCCGGAAAAGCTTAACCCGTCATAGTCCATCCAATCCCAGAAAAACCCACTCAGCAAAGATCCAGTCCATTTGATCCCCGAAGGCCAACTCAGAAAAGATCCATCCAATGTCAAAAGATCCATTCTAAAAAAAAAATCCCAATCCAATCGAACCTGTCTAGACTAAACCAGTTCAGATACATCAAGTATAACTGGGTCAAAATCCTTGTTAGTCAGCTCTCAGTTTACACCCATCCATTTCCTCGATTTCCCACTCAGTAGACTCGTGATAGCTCAGAGTCCAGAAGAAGTTGTGGCCATGATAATGGCCCTAAACCAAGGAATTACCATGCAGGATAAGACCATTGCTAAAATGCAACGCCCATCTGGGGCATCTATCACACATCCAATCTCGGGTCCCCAGCCGAACTTTGACCCACCTCCGCCAGCTGAAGCTTTGCAAGGTCTAGATCCTCGAGAAGGGTTGACTCAAGCTCGAGTTATTAGGCCCCTGGTGCAGCCTATGAGGGGCTTTTTCCCTTTGACATTAATGATCTCAACCCGACCTTGTTAAAATTGCTAACCTTGAGAAGTAATTCAAAAAGGCACATGGAATTAACTCCATTCCTGACACTGATGATGGGTACACTAAGGCTACTGTAAGGCTCCTAGACAGATTCAAAATGTTACCCATTGACTGTTTCGACGGGTCTGGAGATCCTATGGTACATATCCGGCTTTTCTCAGACGTCCCGAAACTTATGGGTCTGACTAAGCCTCAAAAACTCTCTATGTATAAAAGAACCTTGTCGGGTATAGCAGCCACTTGGTATGCTAAGTTGGAGGATAAAGTCAAGCAGAACTGGGAAGATTTGGCTGAGGCATTTGTGAATCAGTATTCTTATAATACCCAAATTGAAATGACCACCCAAGAGCTTGAAGCAACCCACTAGAATCCTAAAGAACCTTTTGTGAATTTGTTACAAGGTGGAGAGCAACGGCAGCACAAATGACAGATCGACCTTCTGAGAGGGACCAAGTGCGGATAGTGGTGCAAAACCTTGAGCCTGATATGTTACAAAAGTTAATAGTCGCTCCACTATTCACCTTCAAAAATTTGCATGAATTAGGGGTTCAGCTTGAGAGTGCATTTAACAAAGGGATTATTCCTAGAACAAGCGAACCAACAAAGAGGGTGTTTTCTAGGAGTACCAATGCTAGTAGTAGCACTATTCCCAAACCCACTAAAATCAATATCGTCGCCATTGATCCCAAAACTGCCGACCATTTTGCTAATACCAACCCACAAACAGCCGGCCCAACCCAAACTCAAGGCAGAACTTTCACCTCCCTCCATATGAGCCTAACCAACGCACTAAAAGTCCTGATGGAAAGAGGGTATCTCGAACCCCTTGATCCCCAACCTCTTCCTAACCTACTCCCTGCTAGACATAACCCCACCAAATACTGTGTGTACCATCAACAGTGCAGTCATGGCACCAATTGTTGCTATCGCCTTCGTCATGAGGTTCAGAATCTCATCGACAACCAGACAATAGCTCCACCTTAAGAACCCAATGTTACCACCAACTCACTTCCCATTCATGATGAAGTACCTCCTCCTCACCTTAACCTCATCCATACACCACCTCCTACCTTCGACGCCAGTATATATATCACCCCGGCCCATTTACCCAAGCCCGATGTGTTCATTCCAGAAAGCACGGACTTTTGCATGGTGGATGTACTTGAATCCCAATCATCTCATACCCTAAAAGTTAACAATAGCCCAATTCCAATCCAACCCAACCCATTCATTTAAGACCAAGTTGGGCCAAATACACTGCAGGCACCAATGACCGAACTCGTTACTCCTAAGCTATTGAGCATGATTAAAGATCTTCAAAGAACTATGGCAGATTTAGCCTTTGGGGTCCTGGCTCCATCATCGACCACATCATATGCCAAAAAGTTCACGTCAAAAAGCTCTCCAATCTTGGGCGAGCTGCAGTTAGAAAGGGCCAACTCGAAGCTATCTCAAGTCTAGGTGATGACATATCAACAACAAATGGGCCTCGCTTCGATATAGCCACCCAATCCCTTGGCCAAGCTAAAGCAAGTGGCAAGAACAAGGCTGGGACAAGTAATGATCCCTATGCACATCTTTGGTGGGCTATTGAGACTTTGAAAGTCAAAGGGTTGAACAAGCAGCAAGTGCTCACAGTTGTTGCAAAGACTGTGGATGACACTTTTATCACTCAAGTTGCGATAATTTTGAATCAAGGGGTAAGCCATGAAAAGGGATGCTTTACTAGAAACACTCATCCTGATTCCAGTCCCTAGCCCATGAATACCTAGCCAACATCCGCCAACCCATTTGCCAATATTTCTAACACTAAAGCTTCCTCTTCTTCAAAATGAACTTTCGCCCATCTCCATATGAGCCCAACCTGTGCATTGAAGCTACTGATGGAGAAAAGGGTATCTCAAACCGCTCAATCCTTGACCTCTCCCTAACCCTCTCCCACCTAGACATGACCCTACCCAATATTGCACATTCCATCAATAATACGGTCACTATACTGACCGTTGCTTTCGCCTTTGCTATGAAATTCAAGACTTGATTGACAGTAAGGTCATCACCCCACCTGAAAATCCCAAAGTTGTCAATAAACCTCTCTCTGACCGTAATAGATTACCACTCCATAACATAAATCCTATCCACAGCTTGCCAACAACCAACCTTGACCCTAGGCAGCACCTCATACCCACCAATGAGCCCAAACCTATTGTGTTCATTCCTGAATCTTCTAATCTCTACCTCTTTAAAAGTTCTGAGAAAGAAAAGCGAAAGAAACAAATTCTTTGGAAAGGTGGAAAATTTACTCAATCTTAAGCTTGATGATGTTGAAATAAAGTAGTGGGCTCCCTTAACTGATGCCAGCAATGATGGTTGGAATGATGAACCTCAGTCTCAACTAGGGAAATTGTCGAAAGCATGTGAAAAAGGACCTTCTGAAATAGGGGCATGGTGTCAAAAAGAAATTGTTTTGGTCAAGGAGATGTGTGGGAACAACCAGGGTAATTGTGAGGCTTAATCTATGTGACTCAGTTTGAAAGTATGAAATTAGTCCTACTGGGTGTGGATGTTAGTATTGCTGAATTAAAGGTGGGTTTGGACCCTCCCGTGGGCTACTTGAAGTTGCTTTTGAAATCTGCAAATGGACTTGGAGAGTAAAAACACCTTTTGTTTCAAGGATGCCAATTTTGTTTTGAGTCGTGTCCTGTATATAGTTAAGTTGTGAGTTTTATTTTCGTTGTCTTTTCTTGTGTTGTTGTGTCAATTGAGTCTCTTTCTTTGAGTCACTCTCGTGTACCCTCAAGTCTTCGTTTTGTTGTTTTAATAATAAGAAAGTGGGAGTCAAGTTTTCGATCATTTTATTGTGCCTACAGTAATTCATGTGTGACCTTTTGAAAATAAAAATAAAAAAATAAAAAAACTTCAAATTTTTTTTTTATGAGATTTCATTAATAAAATCGAGTGTTGAGAAGGATTTCCCAAATGGTTTGAGTGGATTCTGAATTATCGGTGCAAAGACCTTCATGATTTCAAAATTTTAAGTTATTTCTTTTGCAAACTTGTGAAGATAGATTCAAAATTGTGCGTGGTATTCTAAACTGTCCTGGGGATTCTCTTTGCTGTTAAGTGATCATTTTGGCAAGCACAAGCGGACTTTCAGACCTGCAAGTACAAAGCGACTTTCATACCTCACAATCATAGAATTTCTCCCCCTGGTGTTTTCATTACCTTAAAAAAAATAAAAAAAATAAAAAAAAAAAAAAAAGAAAAGAAAAGAAAAGAAACAAAACGAAAAAAAGAAAAAAAGAAAAGAAACCAAAAAGAAAAAGAAAGAAAAAAGAAAAGAAAGAAAAAAAGAAAATAGAAGAAAAAAGGAAAAAGTCAACCGCCAAGCCAGGGGTATTCATTGGAATGTAATCCAAGCAACTTTGAGGAAGGGAACTTTTGTCTGAATTCGGGAAAGCCAATGCAAGGAGGTACAACATTGCGAGAAGAACCAACTTTGAAAACGGAGCAAAAGAAAGGAAGAAGGCATGCATAAAAAAATGGAGAACCAAGCTCAAATCAAGGTGAAGCTAGTTCCAGTGTTAGGGCAAGGATGACTATTGATCACATTCACCGCAAATGTTATAACACTATCCCTGAGAGGCTCGCTAGGCTGAAAACCCGAAAGGGTGACCTAGGCAAAAGTTAGAGCATGAAAAATAAGAAATCAAACAAATAGAGCTTGCAAGTTTGAAAACCCGAAGGGTGACTTTGGAAAAAGTAAGAGCCCAAAAGGAGAGTGTCAACACCTGAGTGAACCTTAACCATGAACTACGTTGACCTGATTTCCATTCTTTGGATACGTAGACAACTTCATCCTAAAGTTCGGTCTCAACCATATCTCATCCATCTCGACTCAAGCCCAATTCACATCGTCAGTTTTGCATCAATCCATGAGCAACATCGACTACTACACATATTTGCATTGGGTAAGGAAGAATTAGCTTGAATCAACAAGTGGAGCAATTTTCAATACTCAAACTTATCAGTAGAATCTCTAACTTAAACAAAAAAAAAAAAATGAATCAAAACTCGAGTTTTGCAAAATTGAGTTCTAAAGGGAACATAAGTAATACTAGGGGCACTATGAATGATTAGTTACCTTGAGTGTTTTTCTGCTTTTGGGTCAGTTGTGAGTTTTGTTGTGTCGTTCTTGGTGTTTATCTCAGTCTGCGCTATTCATCGAGGCACCACAATATATCTGTCACTCAAAAGCGCTCTTTATCGAGTCACCATAGCGTGTCTGTCACTCAAAAGCGCTCTTCATCAAGTCATCCGTAGCGTGTCTGTCACTCAAAGTTCAACAGAGTGCCATCGCCAAAATTCCATACATGAATATTCGCTCCAAACTCAAAAACAAGTCCATGTGTGGAATTCATAAACAAACTGAGAGTGCCCATACAAGGGGCATTGCATTCATGATCATTGCAAAGTGTATGTGAGGAATCTGTCACTACTTTGGAGGGGACTGGAGTAAGTTCTTAACATGCTGGGACAAATGGGAAGCATTAGTTTGATTTGTTGGTAGCCTTTCCAGGATCTGATGATCCCCATCACACGCGCTTGCATAATGTTTAAAAGAGTGGCCAGTGACTGGACACTAGGGGCAATTTTCAGTACATCTATCGAGTCATCAATTGAACAAGGGGCATAAACCCAACCTTTCTCTCAGTCCATTTGTTGGGCACTTTTCCCTGGGTTAGGGTAGGCTTACCTCCATGATGATTTTGATATGATTCAGCTTTCGAAAGTTGTCTCCAACCATTTTAAACTCTGATTAATACATGTGCTTTGGATTGTGCATGCATGCTCATACACTCTGGTTTATTTGAATTGCATGATTAGTTGCTCTTGATCTTGACTTTGTTCTGTACTTAACGAAGGTTCGTCGAGTTGCCTCCCTTTATGTTACATTTCAATAAGTTGTGGCAAGTTGCCTTACACTCATTTCATAAGGTACATGAAGTACTGCTCATTTTCCTCTACATACTATGCATCTTTTCCTTGTATCGCACTGTCTTGTGCATCTTCATAGCACTATTTTGTGCATTCTACCTACATCGCACTGTTTTGTGCATTCACCTGACATCACACTATTTTGTGCATTCACCTTGCATCGCACTGTCTTGTGCATTTACCTTGCATCGCACTGTCTTATGCAAACTTACATCGCACTGTTTTGGGCATTCTATTTGCATTGCACTATTTTGTGCATTCATCCCACATGACATTGTTTTGTGAATTCACCACCTTGTATCGCACTGTCTTGTGCACCTTACACAACATTGTTTTGTCCACCCTGTATTGCGCTGTTGTAACATGCCCGGGGGGTACCCGTGCGCGTTAAACAGTTCGGACTCCCGAGATCTCTTTGATCTAGTCTCACGAGTGCAATGTGAAACGTAGATGAGAGTCCAGATTTGGCAACTTTTATTGAAAATCCATTTTATTGCAATTTTGTCAAGAATGGACTGCGTCATCAGATCTCAGCGTCGCCACCTAATATTTATTTTGGGAAAATTAGGAAACCCATGACTTGTGCCAAGGCCACTGTTCGTCGTAACCAAGAATGCTTGGCTCGGAACCTTAGGAATGAGAGGGGAAGGTCAATAATGAGCACCCCCGCCCACCCAATCAAAGATCGGCCTTTACTAACCATGATATGAATTTTATTTTATTTATATGTTCATGTTCTGATTAGTTAATAAATCCTAAAATTTACTATGTGAAGCATACAAGTATAGACTACGCCATTCATTTTGGAACAATTTGATATCATGCATTTTGAAAGAGTTTTGACGATGTACAACCCAAATAAATTGAGTTTACAAGCACGAAAAATCAACATCATTCCAAATTAAGCGACACAACCTCCATCCACTGGCATTCATAGAGTTATATCACATAAGCAAATAGCCTCATGGTAGAATGCTAGACATAGTAAGAAAAACACACACAAACGGGATGTTAAAGCATAAAAACTTACATGTTTGACGTCCCACGAACAAGCTACAAAACAAAGTTAGTAAAATATGAATGATCTTATATACAAAATCCTAATGCAATTCACTCATGAGATGCAACTAAAGATTCGGCTTCTAAAATATGATATGTGATTCATCTCAAGAACATGAGGTAGCGCACATAATCACATAGGAATTGATTAAATCTACAAATGCAAACTTAGCCGAATCAAGATGCATGAAACATGGATGCAAAGCATAACTATGATGAAAAAGAAATATGATGCTTATGTACAAATAAAGAAAGCAAGTAAAAGAACGGGATAGAAAGAAACAGGGTGGGGAATTATTACAACATTTTAAAGAATAATTACAAATCAAATTAGAGAGGGATGAGGAGAATATTACAACAAAATAAAAACCTCACAATACACTCAAAATAAAAATAAATAAAATAAAAGCTTCATGTTCTTTAGAACCGCTGGCGGAAATTGGTCAATATTGGAAGATTACGCCATCTTGTTCGGAAGAAGCTAACCGGCCGGCCGGCCAACTAGGCCAAGCAAAACCTGTCTTGTTGCGAAACCAAGAAAATGAACAAATAAAAAATATGTAGGTGGCTCAACTAACCACTACCGGTTAGATTAAAAAACACAAGAAAACAATATAAAATAAAATAAAAAGTGCAAACTCACAACATAAACCTAAAGCAATAAAACAAATATAAGATAGAACATGCAAGATTACAACATAACTAATATGAGACTAATACAAGAAAAAAATAAATATGAGGTAGAACATGCAAGATTACATGCGAATAAAAATAAATAAATAAATAAATAATTATGAGCTAAACAAACCACTAGGATTATAACAACACACTATGAAATATAAAGTAAGAAAATAAATATGAGATAAACAAACAACTTAGATTATAACAAAACACTTAGATTATAACAAAACACAATGAAATAAGAAACAAGAAAATAAATATAAGATATAAAATATAAGAAAATGAAAGACTAACAATTCACCTTCCGAAGAAATATTGAACTTCTTGATTTCCAAACTTCCTCTTGATCACCCTCAAGTGTAGGAAGTGTGTTCTCAAATCCTCAATTCAAAATTATGGAGTTTATGGAGTTTGTGGTATGGAAAGTGGCTAACTCTCTAGTTTTTCTCACTTTCAATCACTAAACACTCTTCCTTATGATCAAGGCAATTGATCTTTGGCTATATCAGAATTTTTGGAGTGGTTTTGATGTATGGAAATGAGGAATTTCAGTAGCTATGGAAGGTATGGGGTGTATATGGAAGATAGGAATATTTTTGGCTCAAAAACTCAATTTTTCTCTCTTTTTTTACTCTTTTCTCACTCATTTTTCTTCAATTTCGTGGTCATTTTCTTTCTCTCTTACAATATGATCATTCTATATAGGCAATGAGGGAGAGTAAAGGTCAAAAAGAAGGTGGGAGACAAGGTGGGAGACAAGAATGTGATAGGAGGGCAAATTTTCAAGGTGGATGCATGGGATACTCCTTTATGAATGCAAACAAACCTCTTTTTGACAATGGGAGATGATTAGGTATAATGGAGGATGAGTGGATGCACTTGAGTGGCTTAGAAAATAGGTAAATGGGTTGTCCCAACCGAACCAAAACCAAAAAAAAAAAGGGCTATTGTTGTTTTGGGCCGAGTCAACAAAATCTGCTTTTAAGCCCAACTTCAAATGGGCATTTCTCCCCCATATGGACTTGGTTTTAGGCGGTTCTTGGGTCCAAATTGAAGCCCCAGAAGTCTACTTTCCAATGGTGGTGGCCTCAAATTTAAATTCCAAGTGTACAAAGAGATATGCCTAATTTAGTAAAGGCTATCTCGGGCTGGGTCAACAAAATCTGCTCTGAAGCCCAACTTCAAATGGGTATATCTCCCTTATTTGGACTTGGTCTAAGGTGGTTCTTGTGTCTAAATTGAAGCCCCAGAAATCTACTTTCCAATGGTGGTGGCCTCACATTTAAATTCCAAGTGTACAAAGAGAAATGCCTAATTTAGTTAAGGCTGCTCATTTCCTTCTTAATGATTTGATACTCATTCTTTTCCTAAACCAGTTTTCTTTCATCCCCTCCTATTTCCTTCAACTCCAAACCTATAAAGAAGATGTTTTTAAATATTTTTCAAAAAAGTTCACCTCTCTTCCATTTATTTCCACTTTGTCCTTACTCAGTTTACTGAAAAGTGCAATATTTTAATTGAAATGGGAGCCTCGGGACATTATAGAAACATTTTAAAAAAAAAACATATTTTGAAAAGAGGGTTTTAAGGTCTAAAATAGTTTGGCCAAAAAATGGGTGAAGGTTGGGATTAAAACTTAAATTCCATCTTTCTTACTGAGAATTTTTTGAGAAACACATTCTAATTGTCATCATCGGGTAATCAAAAGAAAGCGCCCAAGTCTTAGGGCCGGTCAAAATGGGGTGTCTACAGCTGTCTTGTGTATCCACATCACACTGTTTTGTGCATTCAGCCTCGCATCTCACTATCTTGTGTATTCACCTTGCATCGCACTGTTTTGTGCATTCAGCCTTGCATCACACTATCTTGTGCAAAATGCATAGCACTATTTTGTGCACCCTACATAGCACTGTTTTGTGCACCTGCATAGCATTACTTTATGCATTCACCCTCATTGCACTATCTTGTGCATCCAAATAGCATTGTTTTGTGCATTCACCTCACCACACTGTCTTGTGCACTTGCTGGGTCTAGGAGACCTTAAATCCTCTAAAGGTGCAATTCCTTTGGTGTTTGTCGTGCCCGAATGACTTTAGGTGGTCTAGTATAGCCACCTAATTGTGTTTGTAGTAAGTTCCTAGGAGATCAACTGAGACGGTGGAAACTAAAGTTCGAATGGTGATGCCTAGAATGTAAAGGTTTGGAATTTTTGAGACTAAAGTCTGGTTTAAATACCCAGGGGTGTATCCTCGGCTTGAAATCTATATGGCAGCCCCATAGGTTAAGGTAGCTTGTATGTACCTTAATTCTGGATACTGAATCAACCTAGTCTGTCACCCTGTTGAAGAATAGGGAAAGTTACAAACATAGCCAGGGAGAAAAGTAGTCCCGTGGTTTGGAAGCGTAAGATGAAGGAAGAAGTCTTGAAACTAAGAAGAAGAGGAAGATCCACAGCAGCATAAGGTGAGTCATCGCCAATTGCCCCTGCTAGGTACTTTCTAAAAGGCACCACTTCCTAGCTGCTACATCATATCTATTACCTCTATCGCATTGCATACAACACCTATCACATGCATCTACTGTATTATCCATTACATCATACCATTTTATTACCTGCATTATTTCCATGTCAAGCTTAGTTTGGCATGTGCCCATACCTTTCCCTCGTTAAAGCATAGCTCTGCATGTGTACACGCTTATTCTGCAAGAATTGTGGTTTGAGGGTTCCAATACCTTTTCTGTGTTAGACGTGGTTTGGTTTGTGTCCATGCCTTTTCTAGGTAAGACATAGTTCGACCTGCACCCCTTTTTCACTTCATCCATTACATCCATTGCATTGTACTTTGTCTTGTTGCATTTAGCATTTAGGATCATTATCTTTCCCCAACAGATCATTCCTCACTTATGTCATACCACCCAAATTACTTGTACTCTTTCTAGGAAATGCATAGTTTTGCATATGTACGCGCATATGCCGCAAGAACTGTGGTTTGAGGGTTCCAGCACCTTTTCTGTGTAAATGTAGTTTGATTTGCATCTCCATTCCTTTATGGTATTCGCGTGTTTTGCATTGCTTGTGGTTTGATTATTTCGTTACATTGTGTATCATTTGCATCTTGACCCTAAACTACGCTGGTTTAATTCTTTGCAGAAGGATACGTAGGCAACTTTCGAGTTCAGCCAACTGCATCCGCATTTTGTTTGTTTTCCCAAGTCTTACGGCCTTGTCAAAATGGGTCGTCTTCGGGCTTTGACATTCACTCACATCATTCCATGACTTTGAGCTCTGTTAAAGAGGACAATTGTAGACATCCCATTTTTGACCGCTTAAGACTTGGGCGTTGCACTTTGAACACTCAATGATGAAAAGTTACGTTGTACAAACGTTCAATTTATTCAGCAAGAAGCCTCAATTTTGAGTTTCAGAGCCTAGAACCTAGTGCCTCTTTTAGACCAAACCTATTTTTTTCTAGCATGACCACCTAGAGGCTTGCTGGCCAAAAGGTGGCCGGCAGGCCAATTTTCAGTGGCCGGTCGTCCCCATCCATGGCCGGCCAGACATGTTTCTCGGCTAGTAGATATTTTGCTGCCATCTATTTCCCCATGTGCATGCACTGCACCAACTGGCTCAATATAGATATTTTCGACAGCGGCACCTATTTTCCTATATATACTTGATCATCCTTCATGGTTTTACGTTAGAAAAATTCCCCAAGTGCCCAAACCTTGCAAAAAGTTCTCCCTCTCTATCTTGTAATATACATATACTATACATACATTTCCTAAACCAATATTTTGAGGCTTCTTGCTGAGATTATTAAGCCAAAATTTCAGCCCTTGAAAGTGAACACTTTGTGGTTTGTGAACCAAAGAACATCCCCTCTTCAAGAGGTATAGTTTTGCCATTTCGTTTCTTGCTTACACTACTCTTTTTCTTCTCTTTTATACATTGTTTTGGACTTTTTTCAAGTGCTGAAACTAGTGATTAAAAAGCTACCATAGATAGAGGGGTTAACCACCCTTTCTTAAACCTTATCCCATGGCTTGAATCCTTGTTTTTAACCACTTGCTTCTCAATGTTTAGCTACTGATTTTCAAAGTTTTCAGAGGCTAAAACAAGTGATTTTAAAGTCCAAAAAGTGGAGGGGTTAGCCACCTTTCCTTGGGCTTGCTTACTAGTTTTTGTTTTATTTCATTTTGATTACCTTTTTTAGCTTTTTCAAAGTAATTTCATCATTGTTTCTATTGTTTTTGGGGCTATTTTAATTGTTTGTTTAGTTTATTCTTTGAATTCTATGCGTGTGTTGTTGTAAGTCCTCATAGATTTGGGGGTTTAGGCCTTAGACACTAATCTATTTGAGTTGATAGCTTTCCATTACTTATTTTTTCATATTAAGAATCTTACTTTAATAATCACATTCACATAATCACTTCTGCAACCTTCCTCCATTCCTTGCTCATTTTGGTTAGAGAGTTGTATTTAACAAAAGATTGTTGTCCAAGTATGAGAAAGAGACTTTCCATGCTTAATGGTTTAATTTCTTCAGATGTTCATTACCAAGGCATTACATCTCTCTTATGCTAAGTACAATCACTTGCTTAAACACTTCTCTTTATCACCGGTGTATTACTTCTAAGGGACTAACTTTCTAGTTAAGCCCTTGGAAATCATAAAGGAAGGTTTCATTATAGCTTGCTATCAGGTTTGGATTTAGAGTCATTATCGCCCTCTCTCAAGTTTGACTCTGAATACCTTATCTCTCGTAAATGAGTTTGACTCCTTCTTTGTAATTTCCCCCCGAAGAAAAGGGCTTGAAAGACTCATTTCTCGGGTTAAGTCAATGCTTGATACCCTTTATCGCTTTTGCACTTAGTGGACATAACTCTCACTTTTAGACAAAAATGACTAAGTAATGGAAAGGTGATGTTAAAATAGGCTAATAAAATTGGAGTAAAAGAGGTTAAAAAAAATAAAGGCAATAAAATCAAGTCAGGTTGAATCAGAAGTTAATTGAACCTATTGCATCTTGACTCATTGCATACTCTCTAGTGACATTCAATGGTTCAAAAAGCAATGTCCACCCCTTTCTTTGAGGTAACTCCATGATAGGAAAGAGGTGTATTTGGTCTTTTATTCTCATTTATTGACCTTTTGTCTAACCGATTCATAGATCATCATGCAATAACTTTGCGACAATTGATGGTTTATGAATCGAGTCTTCTCCTCCTTTGATCAGCTCCATGATAGGAAGAGACAGAAAGAATAAACATCTCCCGGAAACACTCTGTTTTACTCTGTTTCATTTCTGTGGCAGTAGGCAGAACCTCAAAACAGTGGCCGACTGACCACCCTTCCATCCAACCAATCATTTTCCAGGGCTAGTCGACCACCCTCTTTTGTGTAGGCAGTGTCATTTTCATGACAGAACAGGGTAGAAGTTGGGACGAAAACTAATTAATTTCTAACTGCAAACAGAACAATTTCTGGTAGCAAAACAGAGGAGTTTTCGGGCGGATGTAATCGTTCTTGCATGTGCGATTCTTCACTTCCTGTGGCCTATTAAATTAAAGCTTCAATAGTAATATGTTATACTTAATTAGTAGCTTTATCCAAAACTTGTAATAGCTAGTTAAGTAGCATTAATTCATTGATTTAATGTTTTAATAATTAGTCTAAGTAGGATATTCATTTAGACCCTCTTGTGCGAGGGCTAATTTGTAACACTTGTAATATTCGTGCATGTCTTCCAACCCCCAATCTTTCTCCCTTTTATTTATACGCTTATAATGGTAGCATCATGTTTTATGTTCTCATACCATTGCCATGCTTCCTATCCATTTTTTTCATGCATTGGGTTAGGTTCATCATGCTAACCTTGTTGTCATTCCTACTTACTTGAAAACGTGCACTATCGCGTGCCTTGAGTTAAGCCATATGCCATGATTCATAAACCGAACATAGTAGTTGCATTTTGTATGTGTTACATTAGGCACTTGCATATTAGAGCATGCATTTTTCTAACTATTTTTTTCTATTTTGGCTTGCCTCGGTTGAGTACTACGTGAGCATTTTCGCTTTAGCATAATTGCATGTATGTCCATGTTGCCATATCAAACATATTACCATAAGGTTAAGTGCTTATTTGATATATCTCTTAAATGCCTGTGGATGAAGGTTGTTTTGTTTAAATTGGGATGCTTTTGATTAATGTATGTATGAGATCACTTTTTCAAGTGGCACATGTCCAAAACACTTTTCAAACAAACATGGAATCAAAGCATTCCAAAGTGAGTGAAATAGTCTATACTTGTGTGCCTTACATAGTAAAGTTAGCATAATAATCAGAACATGAGCATATACTATACATAAAAATCACATCATGATTAATAGAGGCCGATCTTTGATCGGGTGAGTGGGGTGCACAATTCATGACCTTCCCCTCTCATACCTAAGTTCTGAGCCGAGACACTTTGGTTATGACAGACAAGTGACATTTGGCACGAGTCACGGGTTTCCTAAATTTTCCAAAAATATCTAGGTGGAGACTTTGAAATTTGGCAATGCAATCCATTTTCGGTCTTTCCGATGATAAATGGATTTTCTAAAGATTTGCTGGAGTTGGACTCATTTGTGTTTATCTATTTCACATTGCACTTGTGAAACCAGATTCAGAACCACAGGAGTCTGAACTGTAGGGCTAATCGTATCCAAGGAGACTAAACCCCTCGAAGGAGCACAAAAAGCAAGCTACATAAAGCCCTTCGAAGGAATATTTTATCACCTTCCGAGAAAGGAAATTATGCTTTGTGACACTTGACCAGGCTTCGAAATAGATGGGTTACTTCGAAACTGATATTTGCTTAGTATGTGAACAAGTTTGAGGACAAAGACATGCATATTGGCAAATACAAGCCATGCAATTGAAACAAAGAAACCCAATTTTATTAACATGAATATTTACATTGGGAGGGCCTATTTAGCTACTTTTCAATCTCGTAAAAGTAAGGAATAGATAGGGTTGCAAGGTCATGGAATTTAGTCTAACAAAATTCAATAAACACATGTTCGTTTTCTAACATTTCCTTTATCCTATCTAAATTGGGCTTGTCTAACTAGTGCGCCCTTATTTGGTGGAAAAACTGTTGGGCCCTTATTTCAAATTCTATTTGTTTTAGGGCCTTCTCTACTTCATCCACCTCATCCATCCCATACATGCCATCCATACCGGTATCTTCTCCATACTCTGAATCGTGGTTCTTGAAGTCTTCAAACTCTTCAAGAATATTCTCTGCTTCGTATTGGGTTTGAATGCGAGCGACAGAGATCTCTTCTAACGATTTGTCGATGGCCGAGGCATTCTTGTGCCAGTTAAGCAATAGAGGAAGCTAGTCTAGAAAGGTATGGAGTTCTGCTTGGGCCACTGGATTGAGGGTGTGGCTTCGAGTGATGATGTCACAAGCCTATAAAAGCTTCTTGTGAGGGGTGTCGTCTCGAAGCACTTCGAAGGATAAGTTAGAGAAGGCAATGAGCAAAGTTTGGGCCTTATACTGTTGATAAGCAGTAGCTGGGGCTTGATAGGGAGAGAAGTGTCGGTCCTCAAAAAGAGTAAGCTTCAACTCCTCAATCCAGTTAGGATTAGGAGGAAGGGGAGGAACAGTTGGGTCCCGTCCAAAGGAAGGTAGAAACTAGTGCTTATTTACACACTCTAGCCAGTCAAAAGAGCAAGGTTTTGCCTTCGTGGCCAAAAGTGAGGGGCTCAGTCCCAGAGCCTCAATTGGATGAGGGGTCTTCCACACTATTTTGGTTGGTAAAGTAGAGGTATACCATGCTGAAAGCAAATTGTCTTCAAGGCAGCAGAGGTGATCAAATGGTATATAGGGATATACCACGGAGCTATGCAAAGAAGGAGGAACCAAAGTAGGGTTGTCGAATTCAACAAGTCTGTGATGAATTCGCTCTCTTATTTGAGGTTGGGTTGGTTTTGGCTAGGCATTCTAACTAGTGGTTCTAGTAGAAGAGAAGACAACCTCATCTCACTCATAAATTTTTGGAATAGATGAAGAGCCTTCGAGATCTATTTGAGCAAGTTTTTGTTCTAAAGGTACAGATTCTGTAAAAGCCTCCGTGTCTTGTATATATGAAGGATGATAAATATGGCTAATAAATGCATAGGAGTTCTTTCGAGGTTGGCCATCATTGTCCAAAACCTCTTCGTATGCTTGATCAATGAAGGAAACAGTATGATTGGCTATTAAGGATGTATCAGTCCCTTCGGTTGCACAAGGTTCAAGCATAGGAGGAAGTGCAGTGTTTTAAAACATTGCTTGAAAACAGTTATACTTCCAAAACAATTGATTACCATGCACGTCTTAGAATGTGGGTAGTAATGCATCAATCCACTAATATCACCAGGTTCTGGTTATATTAGTGCAAGGGGTAATGTTGGCAGTATATTTTATACAAACCAATCACAACCTGACATATGGTCCATAAAGGGGTAATTTGGGAAATCAGCGAAGGTCTCCAGTCATCCACAGACACGTGGCAACTTGTATCAATGGAGATGGATCTGCGAGGCACGGGAACAGTCAAGATACACAAGGTGATATGGCCAAACGGTTGCTTACAATTTAAATTCAAATTCATGAGGGAAGCCCAACCGCAAAAGTCGTATAATTGAAGCAAACTGTTCAAAGCCATGCCCAATGATCATGGAGATCACTTCAACAGTTATCACCTACTTCGATGGTTATCAGCCACTTCGATGATTATCCTCAAAGCCTATAAATAGAAGAGAAGGCTGATAGTGGAGGCCCCCAGAACCATATTCAAAAACTAGCTTATTTTACTTTACATTTTCCAGTCTTTTACTTTCCTGCACTACACTTCAAATTCCTAGGAGTAGCTCTAAGTTAGTCTGTCGCTGTAATCCCCTTCAAAGTTGTGAAACAACGAAGGTATAATTGTAAACTCTTGTTTACTTAATGAAATTTGATTTCTGAAGTTGTTTCTCCCTCTTTCTTTTATTTTTATGATTAGTCTTCTGAATTTTCTCCTAAAAACAAGCCACCAGTAAAAGTCTTCTCCATTGAGGCTAAAAAGAACTTCGAATCAATCGTCTGGTTAATTGGTTGGCATTTAATACTTCTGTAAGGATTTATTGATCCTTGCTAACACGCTCAAATTACATTTCTAACATTCAAAAGCCGAAAAAGCCAAGGCTTTCAAAGTCATACTATCCTAACTCCACAAAAGAACAAAAGAAGTTCTCAACCTCCTCCATCTAAGTCATAGAACACTACATTCCCATCTACTCTCTCAACCAACCTAGAACGCTACGTGAGCCAAAACATGGCCCATCTCCGAAGACAATCACCTCCTCACCGTCATTCCAAACCTTGAACAATAAACAGAAAACCACTGTGACCCTACACATAGGTCACACACTAACCACGGGTTACATATCCGGCCAACCCTTTCGAAAACATCTCTTAACTTAACCAGAATTGAGGTACACATCTCTCGTATCCAAATACAATAGATAAATTCTAGAACTTAGTAAACATTTGCAGTACCACTGCCTGAAATACAACACAAGGTGTTCATAACACATCACCCACCAAGCACTAATAATCAACACTACGAGAAAGGACTAACATCCCTTCACAAGAAACATCCAACCAGATAATACCAAAATCTGCTAACATTACCTACTATTAAGGTACAAGTCTATACCCAACGAAACCATACACTATTCTCAAAACACGAGTAATCCTAAGTCTCTCTATACCTAGAATAAAGGAATACTCCACCCTTGCATACATCCCTACTCTACACTGTACCAGTTTACTAGGTCAATCCTAGACCAGCCCACCACGATAACCCGTCACCAAAACACTAACTCATAACCAATCACACCATCCACGATCTCCTAACACACCTCGTGCCTTACTGAATTGTCCACAACAGCGATAACTCTACCTGGTATTTAACCAATTGCCTCACCCAACTACAAGAAACAACCACGCCTATTCCAACCAATTATACATCATTTACAATGAACAACTCATGGCCTAAATGGCCCAACTAACTTCACCAACCTTGAGGGAAGTCAAACCACAACACTAGATCTCAACCAACCACACCCCACGACACGGATTTCTAGGTTACCAACACCGAAGTTGGAACCATATACCACCACTACCAACACATATAAGTTCAAACCTAACTCTTCATGTTCCAGAAATTCTAACACCACCTACATCCCTTACACCTGACCGACCGAGGTCATGACTAATTCCAAAGTCGTACTAGTCCAAAGATTACTAACTAACACCAAACATACACGATACCACCTAAGTGAGCATCAGAACTCAACCCTCACACGCCGTCACAAAGGACTCGAAAACACTACCGTCTCTCAAAGACGTACCAACCACCACTAAGGCAACCAATGTTAATGCACAACCAACGCTAACTCACAACCAACGCTAATACATAATCAATATAGCACACACCAAGGTACCCACTTCGAGTTCACTACTTCTTTCCAAACGTCTCTATAAAAGAGAGAATACCCACAACCTAGGATACTTAACACTGGGACCCTTCAACAAATATTAACACAATCACATAACAATTATTCGAACAACCACATTATGACTCCACTCAAATCACACATTACCTACCATATAACACATAATACATAATTGTGCTAAGTCTACAAAGATAGTTATATGTTCCAGCGCTCACTTAGATTTCCCATTAGAAACAACGTTGATCAAGCGTGTTTCCAACAAGACCTCTAAGTTAGTTAACTAGACACTGAATAATATCTATGAGTCTCAGCACCATACCCAAATAAAATGCAACACATAATCATGTTATCACTTAGCACACAACATACAAATCTCCTCACCGAGCATGATAAACACACTATAGCTAACCACTTCCTATGAGCCCAAGGTTTTCAAACCCAGTTAGCTCTGATACCAAATTGTCATGCCCCAGATTTACATGGTCTGGTTCACGTGAATAAACCACCCAACGATGAACAATAGATAACAACTCTCATGAAAAAAATACAATATAGTCACACAATACATGTGTTTATTCAATTTTATACATTCCTAGATACAACATCTAAGTCGAACGAATGTTCTGTAACTAAAAACATACACAGATGTTATAAATTAAATTAAACACCCTGAGGCTTACATCATACACAAGGGTGTAATGCTTACAAGGATGGCACACGGCCAATAATAACATAAATGGCCTACAAATAATTGAATCACCCTACATGGTTCCAAACAAAACTTCACGTCATAGTCCACATCCACACATGTACACCTGGAAAAAAAAAAATAAAATAAAATCAGCCACGTAGGGTAAGCATAAAGCTCAGTAGAGAATATTTCAAAAACTAAACATGCTCTACCAGCATAAATGATCATGATGCAAGACATATATACAATATGCCCAAATGCATTTTCAAATCCATTTGATTTCTCAACAAAATCCTTTCTTTCCAATTACCAAAACCTTACGTTTAATCAAAACGTTTTCCGAGTTCCAATTTGTTTGATATAAAACCCCTTTCCAAAAAACCAATCCAAATATCTCAATACCAATTAGCAAATACATTACTAAATCAAATGCAAATACATCACTAAACAACAGTAACACATTGCTAAAACATTTTTCCAAAACATCCTTTCAAGCCAAAATGATAATAAATAAAAATGGATAATTCATACGAGTAACTATACAAGTCACAAGTTCATTTTACCGTTGCTAATCGGAAGGCTTGACACCTATCGCGCGAGTTTAAGTCTTTCACCATGGAGACACAGACCAACTTAATTATGCTTTAACACCCTCTCATAGCTTTACCACTTTATTTACCTTTTTCCAATAGCACAATACGTGTGATTCAAAATATTGTTTTTTCAAAACAATACAAATGTTTCAAAACAAAATATAAGAATTTTCAAAACCTCTTTCCAAACATACGGTTTCAAATCCCAAAAATCTGTTACATGTTCCATGATATGAATAAATTCAAATTGCCTAATCCACATGCAATTTCTAACACATGGCAATGCTATCCTCCACCGATAGCCAAAGTAGTTATTCCTAATGTAATAAATAAAAGACAACAATTCGGATACACAATCTTAAAATCTTAAAATCACAAATCCCAAAACATTTCCAAAAGAGCAACCAATACTCGGTATTTTTCCCAAATCTCATAATACTTTTCCAATCAAAACTTCTTTCCAAAATCCAACCAATTCCCAATAATTTATCATTTGGGGCTTTTCTCAAATCGGGGCCTTTTTCACCTTTATAAAACTCATATGCACTTTTGTAAATAGAAAATAGATTTAGTAGCTAAACCATAACTCAACAACCCATTTAGAACGAACCAAAACAAATTTCCAAACTCAACCCAATATCAACAAGATTTATATATTGAAATATACCACAAATACACCACCGAACTCATATTGGGTTTGAGAAATAGACCCTACCTCTTGAAGCGAAAAGGAGAACTCGGAAAAACTCAAAGTCGATGAAACACGAAACTCTTGGATCAAAAGAAAGCCCTTGACAAGATCTACAACATTTCTCAAAGGACAAGGTGAAAAGATGTCTCTAACCAAGTAGATCTAGAGATCTATGTATGAAAAGTTAAGTTTCTAAGAGAGAGAGAGAGAGAGAGAAGAAAAAAATGAATCAGAAAAGTGTATTTGGGGTCTATTTATACTGGTAGTATAATAGCCCTAAAGTTAAAGAAAAGAATAAGTCAAAACCCCCAAAAAGTAGCGCCCAAAGCCGAACCAAAAATTTGGAAATAACTCATAGGGGTCCACCCTCAAGACAGTGGTGTCAACCCTCAAGAAGAAAATGCTGAGACACTAATGTGTGCAGCATACAAGGGTCGCAAACAAGGGTTGACCCTAGGAACCCATGGTGTCGATCCTGTAAACCAGTAGCAACGCCTAGAACATTGTAACAACAAGGGTCAACCCCAGAACCAGTGGTGTCGACCCAAAAAACCAGTACAGACACTAAGAGTATGGCAGCAAGGTTGTGTCGACCCCCAGGAAGACTAGTGTCGACACCAGAATAAAATTTCCAAGTTCCCAAAGAACTTTTTAACGAAATAAGCGCGAACGAAAATCCCAGCAAGTCTAAATCAAATTGTACTTCTCCAAAACCAAGATACAACAACTCCAAAGACTCCCAAAATGAAAGTAAATGAATTAAATACATTCTCCAATAGTTTAAAGGACACAAGTCCTACATGCCTTGTCACGACCCAAACTCGCTCCTATAGATTTAACGTTGTAACCGGTCAGTAATCCGAAGATTACCTACGGCCTCAAAGGCAAAATTCAAAATATTTAAATATAATCGAGGCCTGAAGCAAAAGCAAAACAAGAATAATAATGTCCATTGAGCTGTGCGTACATGATCAACTGTAGTAATTAAAACATTTTTAACACACTTTTATATATACATATACGAAGACATATCTTATAACATATCTGACACACTACATGGACTTTTAACAAAATACAAAGATTAAATCAAGCTTGACAAAATAAAATAAAGCCTCTACACAGAGGTACTTATTGGGTGGCTTGACAAAGAGACAGACTCTGGGGCAAACTCTAATGTTAATCCTCCAATTGCTCACCTACATATATATATAGAGTGAGCTAACGCCCAGTGAATAATACCAAAGTAAAGAGACTGTATGAATGAGATTCTTAGTTAAGTAAATCACATTAATACATATTACATGTAAATCAAAATTAGAACGACTTCAGGTCCATCATTTCCATATTCATATATGCATATGCATATTCATATTCATGATCATGATCACCTTTTCATTCAAACGGTATTTGGCCCATTGCATTCATATTCAAATGGCCTTTGGCCCATCAGGATATTCAAACGACCTTTGGCCCATGATAATATTCAAACAGCCTTTGCCCATGATAATATTCAAACAGCCTTGGGCCCATCATAATATTCAATGGCCATTGGTCCATCATAAAATGCACATGGCCATTGGCCCATCATAAGATGCAAATGGTATTTGGCCCATCACGATATTCAAACGGCCTTTGGCCTATCATAATATCCAAACGTATCAAATAACAAACCGCCTCAAGCCTAATTCATACTCTTATCAGACGTATCAAACGGCCTCAGGCCCAATTCAGACATATCAAACGGCCTTGGACCCAAATCATATTCTTCATAGAGCCTTATACAAAAATTAGGCATATAGAATGCTCATTCATAATTCAAATCAACAAATCCATGAAGTATATACAGAACTAGCATTTAAAAAATAACATACTTGAAAATATCTTTATTAAGATATTACTCACAGTGTTCAGATGCCTGGTTCACCTTTGTAGTTGACCCTACACAATTCATAACACACATAGAAATTGGGTCACAATACAATTCATTCCGTTCTTTAATCCGTTTAATTATCTCAGGCTCTTTCTAACTCTTTAATTCATTTATAATGCTCAATATATGCCTAAGAGTGCTTAGAAGTGAAAGAGAACAGAAACGAAACATGAAACAGCTTTTTAAAATTTCTGAAATAGGAATCTTCACTCGAGCGTAACATTAGTCACTTGAGCGGACCCCTTGGTCTGTAAAAATACTGGTTGCTTGAATTTTACGCTCAAGCAACAACTTTTTCACTCGAGCGATGATGACGAATTCTGGGTTTTCCAGAATCTTGTTTAAACTTCAAAACACATTACCAAGGCTCCAAATTCATGTATGACTTACTCAACTATGCAGAAACATTCCCAATTATATATATTTGAAGTTAGTTCCACTTATACTTCAAAATTCCATGACTTTAATTGAAATTTAAGCCTTGAATTTCATGTTTTAAAAATCATCTTTCAATTCTTTCTTTGTTTTATGGAATATAAAATTGAAGCTACAAACTCCCTTTAAAAAATATTTGCATAGATGAAGTTTAAATTAAAATCAAACTAATTGTTTGATTCTTAACATAAATTATAATTTATCTCTAAATTTGTTCAAATTTAAATTTAATTCATTTTCTTCATATCAAATCCAATTTCAAACCCACAAATTCTAAATCATGAATTGAATTTCTAAAACTCTTGAAAATTCATGATGCATGTACAACTGAAACTCAATTTCATGTTAAGACAACAAAATTCAAACCCAAAATAATTAATTTCTAAGTTAATTTCTATAAATTTGAATCTAACTCCATTGCACGGATGAAATCATCAATACATCATTGTTGCATATAATTTATATAACACAATTCAAGAATAATTCTTAAAATTAAACTCAAACTTAACAAATTTAAATAATCATAACTCATATTCTTCAACCTAACTTGATTTTACCTGCAAAACCCAATTTCTATCAATTTATATAATTAATTTTCAAGTCTTCATTTTTAATCCTCTCAAAATCCACCTTGAATCAATTTTTGTTTAAATTATTTAAACAGCACTAGAAAGAAAGAGGATGGAATCTCTTACTTTAAGATAAATTTTTCATAATTTTTAATTTCAATTTTGGAATCCCACAAAACCCTCTTCCTCTCTTCCTTCTCTTCTTTTTGATTTCACTTCTCCAGAATATCTCCCCGTACGGTTCTCTCTCTCTCTCTCCCTCCCCTTCTCTATAGTGTTTTTCTCTGAAGTGTTTTTCAACTCAAAGTTCCAGCCAACAACAAATTGAGTACTCAGACTCTCTCTCCTCACACATAGCCAAGCGTCCCCTCCAGCAAAAAGAATTCTATATTCTTCTTCATTGTTCTAAACTCTTCCTCTTAATTATATAATTATTTAGAATTAACTTAATTTACTAATTGCACTTCAACTTAATTAATTAGGATTAGTTTGGCACACCAATTACACATTAACTTAATTAAACCACAATTAACCATTCTTAATCATAATCGATAAGTTTCCACATAGCTCAATTAGTCCAATTGACTTCAATTAAGTCCCAATTAATCATAACTAAATTTATCAATTTGAATCAGATTTTTAATCAATACCCCAAAAGGCTCCAAATATTAAATTGAACTTATTATCATCTTCAATTTTGGTTTTGTAAATCACCGAGGCCTTTAATTTCAAATCAAACCCAAAATCCTTGTCAATAAATTTTGTATTCAAATTGGATACCTCATAAATAGATTTAATTCATAATAATCATATTTCTCAAACTTTATAACATAATTAATTTAATTAACTCTACTTTGGACCCAATTAATCAAATCTTGATTTTACTAAACTGAACCAAATATTAATTAAACTCCCAAATGGGTCCGTATTTAAAGTTAAATTGATTCAACTTATTAATTTCACTTCGTTAAGCCATTTGGACTCTTAAAATAAATTATTATTAAAATAAAATACGAATCAGACTCTAAAATTCTCATAAATCCCAAATTATATTAGAGTAACAACCAATTAGAATCCAAATCTCCTTAATCAATTATACATAAAATCTTATACATGATGTGATTGGCTTAATCTAAGGTTTATACTAATTAAACTCAATTAATTCATTACGAATCGAAATTTTGCCAAATTTCACCACAAGCTCTAAAAATCATGCTAAACATAGATGTAAAGTCGGCTTTGGTTTCTAGCGCTTCTAAGGTCGGCTTTGGTTTCTAGCGCCTCTAAGGTTATAAATTTTCAGTTCAAGGTTCCAATTGCAATAGATTTTTCTACATTCAACAAATATAAATTCATAATCACATAAATCACATAATAACTCACATAATTAAACATACAAATTCATATCAAATACATAATCACATGCATAATTAAGTATATTGCGAGTTGGGTTATCACATGCCTAGTCATATTTAATCCAAGTGATTTTATCCCAAAGACCACTTACAAAAAAATTATGTCTAGTTTTGAATCCGATACTTAGTCACGCCTATCCCAAGTGATTTTATCACAAAAATCATTCACAAAAAAAATCACTCTTGCAAGAGTAAGAAGAAGGGGTTGCAAACCTTTTACAATAAAGCTCTCAACAAAATCTCACTCAAAAGTGTATATCCGAATAAAGAACAAAGTGGAGAGCTTTCTTAATAAAACAGAGAACTTTTCTTTAATATCACCAATTGTATATTGCTTCTGTTTTTTTGTTGTGTCAATGCTTGCTTTATACCTTCAAAAATATACTGTTAGAGTTGATTTTCTTTGAATAAGGAATTCCCAAATCAATTCCTTTTGATGCATCTTCTATATTGAGCCTTTCCTGTAAGAGCAATTTGAATTTTGAATATTTGTATTCTTCAATTAATCCCATATTCCAAGCTTTCCTTTCTCATGCATATCTTCAACTTAAAATAAGCAGAGCAGAGGAAATTTCAAATTCAAATTCTTGCTCTAACCTTCATTTCTTGAATATAAGCACATTGCAATTTGTCTTGAAAAATTCTGAACAAATCTCTTTGATTATGCAATCGCAATGGCAACAAGTGAAAGTTTTTCCGGCAAACCTAATATCATGAGACGAACAATGTTACCTCAAAGGAGGTTCACAACTTGGATGAGGTTCACAACTTGAAGGAGGTTTACCTTGTAATGTTAAGTTTTTACAAACACAATAATAATAATAATGAAAAGAGTTCGATGTTTTTTCAATACTGAACTCCCGAACACATGCCAAAAAAATGGCAACACATGGCCAAATTAGAGGCAATTATTCGGCAAGTCTAACCGAACTAATTCTATTTGTTTGGAAGTTCAATGTAGAATAGAGTTTGGAACAAATATGAGTTTGATCAAATGAGGTCCAACGATGAGGTCAACTGTGAAAGATCAACGGTACAGTGAGTTCAACAGTGTGAGAGGTTGATTTTCATATGGTTTTGGGAGGGTGGACTATTAGGGTTTTGGGAGATTGAAAGATTTTTAGGAGGGGGTGTGTACTAATGGTGAGTGGATGTGCATTTTTTTATTTTTTATTTTTTATTTTTTTGGAACAAAGATGTGTATTTTGGTGAGTAGTGCTTTTAGAAAGATAGTTTCGATATTATATGGAGAATTCTTAGAAATTTTTTCAATTTTAAATTTTGTAGCTGGAGGTTAGGGGGAAAAAAAAAAAGAAGAAGAAGAATGGTCCAAATTATTTATTGGGGGTGCTATTGACAACACTTTGAAACTAAACCTATAGTTAATTATGAGATTTGTATTTTCTCATAAGACTTGATGGTTGGTAGAACTTGCATTTGTCCAAGAAATTAAGAGTGACATTCTCAATTGAAGTCACTTAAAAAGAGGAGATGAAACTGATAGACTTCTATTCACTTGTCAATTCTTGGTGAGATTAAAAAACTTTGCTTAATTGAAACTGATAAGAGTTTTATTCATGTACGTTCACTGTTCAGTTGCTTTGAACATAACTGCAACCCATGCCAAGGCTCACCCGCCCTCAACCAAAATTAAATAAATAAAACAAATAAATGGGACTTGAGCAAGACCTAAAACATGCCATTCTTTTGTCTAATATCTTCTCATTTTTTTCTTATTTTCCTAGCCGAACTAAAAAGGGATAATTTTCATTTTTCCCCCTCAGCAAATCTAAAATTCAAATAAGTCAAAATTTGTAGTTCAAACAATCAAGAAAAGGGATACACAATAATCGAATTGTTCGACAAAACATTCACAACTGTATCTAAATGTAGATATGGAACATATATCAAATCAAATCTTTAAAAAATAATAAATAAGTAAACAGAATACAAAAAAATTTCTAAATAACATGACCTCCATCAAACATACTGCAAACAAACCGAACCAAACTTTTAAACTCGACTCGTTTGTTTATCGAGTTCGATTATCCAACTCGAGCTCACCTTGATAACTAATCGAGCTCCAGCTCGATAATGAATTATTATTATTATTTATATTATTTAATTACATAATAAATAATATTTTATATATTATTTAATAAAAATATTTAAATAAAAATATTATTTTTATTATTTTAACATATAAATAATATAATTATGCTATTATTTATACATATTTTATATTATTTAATATATAAATAATATATTTATTTTATAATTTAAATAAAGATAAACAAACCGAACTTATTTGAGCTCAAACTCTGCTCATTTACTAAACGAACTTAAAAATCTAGCTCAAGCTTGTTCATTTATTTAACGAGCCGAACCAAGCCAAGCCGAGACGAGCTCGCGATCAACTCGATTCGTTTGCAGTTCTATTCAAACATGCAAAAAGTTCAACCAGCCATTCCACCAAATGAGTAATCTTCTCTTTTTTTGCACCCCAAATAGTCCTCTTGCAACTTTCTGTCTCAAAATCATATTTATGTACTGTTTTTCTAACCCATGTTTTGGGATGACTTACATTGTGTAAATGCAACTGTTAACAAGAACCCTTTTTATCAAAAACCAACTCATGACACACATAAGAGAAAATCAATAAAATATAAAATTCAAGAAACACAAAACCGTTCATAGAATCAAACACAAAATACACAAAAATAGACAAGATTTTATTGGATTTGTTAGTTTGGTACCAATAAGATTTTCAAATGTGGACCCCAATAACAAACCTTCTAAATTCTTGTCCCTTCTTGTGCATTTTGTTTCGGATTTATGAGTTCGTACACTGATTCATCCAAGAAAAACAGAGGCATGGCCACATGATTATTGATGTTTACATTACATGCTCAAGGAAAAATTTAAGTGGTTGCGGACTAGTGATCACCAAATGCCAAGCAAGAAAAAACTATCATACTAAACAAAACATCAAAGCATGGAGAACAAAGAAGTATCATTCTTTGGCAAACAGCTTTTCTAGAATCAGAGGAAAACATCTCACAGGATTCTGAAATCAGAAGCAAAATAACACAGGTAAGCTGCTGCAACCAATACAAATGTCAAATATCATAATGTAGGAGTACTCTTCCATGAAAAGAATCTATACCAATACATTGACATAAAACGCAAACCCAACATAAACAGAGGAAAAGGAGTGAATGCATCACAATGGCAAAACAGAGAAGTAAATGCCTCGAGCAATTAAAATTACATTTCCTTGGTTCCAAAATTAGTTATTAAATTATTTAGTTGTTTGATAAGTTGAGCAAATTGCATTAGTAAAGCATCAAAAGGGGACGGTATCTATGTACAAAGCCAAGAGCGGCCTATACATTCAAATGACAATAAAATGCCTACATCTTCTTATAAATGGAGCAAATAAACAATATTAAGAAAATAATCCCGATTGGACAAAACTCTACCAGAACCCCAATTATACATAATGGCCAAAAAACAACTTTTGATTTGACGCGATGACTCTTCTAACTGAACATTTCATCCCAAATATAGCCAACACGAAACCACATAGCCCCTTATAGCCACCCTACAATGAATAAGTAGATGATCAACTGATTCACCTGTAAGTTTATGAATAACTTTGTATTCAATTGTAAAGCAATACAATGTGTACATCTGCCTAATCCTAAATAGGAAACAAGAATAAACCTAAGAACAAAATATTCACACAATCTAACACAATCTAAAATATTCACACAAAAATATATACTAATATTCTCACACCCCACTCAAACTAAAACTGTTTTAGTAGAAAACACTGAGATTTTGTCAAGAAGAAACCGAAACCAAGCAGTGGTGCAAGTCTTAGTAAAAAATCAGCAAGTTACAAAGCCGAAGGTACGAAAGGAAGCAAGATAGAGAGCCAGATTGCAGATGCTAGCGAACAAAGTGATAATCAATCCAATGTGTTTCATCTGCCCATGGAAGACAATGTTATGGGCAATCTAAATAGCACTACGGTTGTCATTGTAAAGAGAGATCAAAGAAGACTGAGAGACGCCTAAATCAGACAAGAGACAGCAAAAAACAGTGGCATAGGCCATAGCACGCTACTCAGCTTTAGCAATGGAATGACCAACAACGGTCCGTTTCTTGCTCTTCCAAGAAAGCAAGGAAACACCAAGAAACATGCAGAAACCAGAAGTGGATTTGCAATCAGTGACATCACCAACCCAATCAGAATTAACATAGGCTACCAAGTCTAAGGAAGAAGTAGAAGACAACAGCACTGCCTAAAAGATAGCACCTCGAAGATAGCGAAGAATCCGAATCAAAGCTATCCAATGTATAAAGCGAGGAGCAGAAACGAACTGGCTAACCACATGAATAACATAGGCAAGATCAAGGCGAATAATTATCAGATAGACTAAGCAACCCACAAGTTCTCGATATAAAATAGGATCATCCAAAGGGACACCATAGTAGTGTTAAGCTTCACATTAAACTCAATTAGGGTATCAAAAATCTTAATGTCAGTAAGACCGGCACAGTGAATAACCTTATTTGCATACTTGGCCTAAAACAAAAAGTAGCCCTTAGGAGAATAAGCTAACCCAATACTAAGCAAATACCACAATGGGCCTACATCCTTCATTTTGAAGGTGCGGAAGAGATACTGCTTGACCTCAGAAATAACAGAAGAGTCAAAGTTAGGCTAAGTTTGGCTACCCAAAATAAGTACACACTTTTTATCTTTTTATCTTTTTCCATCACATCACCTCTACTTCTACACATCTTTCCGTAAAAGATAAAAAGTGCACTTATTTAGGTCATCCCAAACAACCCCTTAGAGTCAGTGATGATCATATCATTCACATACAATAATAGAGCAACAAAACCAACAGAGATGTGAAGGAGAAATAAAGCAGAATCTTGGACACAAGGATGAAACCCAAGCTGAGTAACTGCTATCTGAAATTGTCATACCAAGCACGAGGAGACTACTTCAAACCATAAAGAGCACGGCGAAGACGACACACCTAGTCTTCTATAAAGCGAACAATTTAGCCTCCATAGCTTGAACCCAATTAGCATCCTGATAGACCTTTTCGGACTGGGGTTCTAAAAAAGAATGAATAGCAGAAAAGAATGTATGATATGAAGCAGAAAAACATGTATTAGAATACCCCAACTTGTCCGGGAGATGACATTCATGATCAGGATACCGACGTGCAGAAAGATTAGTGTCTTCAGAAGCAGGAAGAGTAGCAGTAGGGGAGGAGACAAATGGTGGAGGAACAGCCTTGCAACGAGAATAAACTAACGAAGGAAGAAGAGAAGGAGCAGGAGGAAAAGGGGGAACATACTCATGGGAGACAAGAGAAAGGTACTCAATAGGAAGTGAGGTAGGAGGAGAAGAGAGAACAAGCTTATGCGCAACAGTAGAGATGTACTTATCAGGAGGGACCTCAGAATGAAATGGATCAATGTGAACCAAATCCTATTTAGAAACCAAGGCAGTGATAGGAGGAAGCTAAAAGTAAGACAGACATTCGAGAAAAGCAACATTGTGGGAGATAAAGGCGACAGAAATAGGGTCATAACAGCTATAACCTTTCTGAGTAAGACCGTAACCCAGAAAAAACGCACAGGACAAACTGGACATTAAGTTTAATCCTCTCTTTACAAGGACAAAACAAAGAGAACCAAAAACACGGAGGAAGTAATTGGGAAGTTGAGAAAAGAGAACCTCATAAAAAGAACAACTAGAGAGAAGGGAAGTAGGCATACGGTTTAGAAGAAAAGTAGCAGTAAGAACTGTCACACCTTAAAATGGAGTCAGAACAGATGCAGAGAAAAGAAGAGACCAAGCTATCTCAAGGAGATGACGGTGTTTACGCTCAGCTCGACCATTTTGGACAGATGTATCAGAATAGAAAGTTTGATGAATGGTACCCAAATTGGCCAAATACTCACAGAACTCACTTTTAAAATATTCCTCACCCAAGTCAGACCATAACATTTTAAATGTAGACTTGAACTGTGTAGTGATCATAGATTAAAATGTACGATGTATCTAGTAAAAGTCGAACTTATGAGTCATAAGATAAACCCAAAGTGTAACAGGTGCAATGATCAACAAATGACACATGGTAAGCTAAATCTCCTTTGGTGTGAACAGGAAACGACCCCATACATTAGTATGGACTAAAGAAAACTGTGTATCAGAAATAGTACTTTTTCAAAAAAGTAAGGCTGTCATTTTGGCATGTTTACACCCCTAACACTCCGTAAGTTGACGAATAGAAACTTTACCCAATAAATCTAACTGAGCTAAAGATCGTAAGCGGTTAGTAGATAAATGCCCTAATCTAGAATGCCACAAATAAAAAAGATTCAACAGAGATTCTAACTGAAAAAAGGAAAAGACAGTCGGAGAGGGAGTTACAGAGTCTTAGGAAGAACTCAACCCCAAAAGTTAGCTCAAGAAGTGAGGGTGCTATAGCGATTCCGGTTTTGACCCAACCTTTATTACATTCTGGACTCGGATTTCGTGGTTTAATATGGTTATCCATGTCTTGTTTTCCCTCATTTGTCTTGAGTTTGAGTTTGAGTATCGAAATGTCTTGGGCATGTTCGGAACAGGTTGGTTGCTAGTTGTTTAAATTGTTGTTGCCCAGATTTAGGCTTCTTTGCTCGAGCGAGACTTCTTGCGCTCGAGCGAGCCTTGTGAAGTTTGCCTCTTCGCTCGAGCGAGGTTTCTTGCGCCCGAGTGAGATTGGAGAGTCCTCAGTATTTTTCCCAGACACAGAATTTCTAGGAAGGTAAGGTTCTTCACTCAAGCGAGGCTTCTTGCGCTCGAGCGACGGTGTGCGTCTGGAAAACTTCTGAAGGTATGTATTCTATGCTCAAGCGACGCTTCTTGCGCTCGAGCGAGGTCACTTGTTGTGTCTGGTCACTCGAGTGACAACTCCTTCGCTCGAATGAGCCTCGCGTATATCACTTCGTAGCAGAGGAGTTTTATATCACTTTTTGATTTCATATCTTCTAAAAACCCTAATCCAGCACTCTCTCGCTCTCTAAAACACTCTCTCTCTCTATAAATACCCTTTGATCTTAGCATCTCTCTACCCTAGTCCCTTTGTTAAAGAGTTGGAGCATCTCAAGGGCTTCCCTTTGATCCGAGTCAAACCGAATTTGGGGCATTTTTGAAGTTCTTTTTCTCCTTTGGGCTTCTACACTTGAGGTAAGGATATTCTACACTTTGTTATGGTTTTTAACCTAATCATTCGTTGTTATGTATAAATGATGAGGTTTGTGAGTGATGTGGGTAAAGTTAGGGTTTGGATCTAATTTGAAAGACGGATTTCTATGTTGGGTTCTATGAATGAAAATGGGGTTTTGAGTATGAGGCTACCTTGGGTTAAAATGGTGAATTTGGCCTTGGGGATGATATTCGAGAAAAGGGGAAAATTGCCTAATTTGTGTTGAATAATTATTTTATATAAATAATGAAATTGATTTGGGAAATGTGAGATTGGGAGAATGTGTGAATAAATGGTGTAGTTGGATTTGATAAATCACTCATCTATAGGAATTTGATAAATTATCTGTTATAAAGATTGGTTATCTGTTTAAAAATATCTGTATTCGGCTATCGGTAGAAGATAGCTATGATTGCTGTAGAAAATGCATGAAGATTAGGTGAATTAAAACTAATCATTTATATTATGTCATTGAATATGACGGTATGATTAAATCATTGAATATATGTTGTGGATAGTCATTGTATATGATAATACTTTTAAATACATTGTATATGTATCATTGTTTGGGAGGAGATAGGGGATGAACTCCACTTATAATTAAGTTGGCCGAAGTGTCCAGGGTGAAAGTCCTGAAACCTTGTGTATAAATGGGTGCCAATTCTCTCAGATGAGAATTCCGTAAAATGGCAAAATTGAAGTGCTTGTGTATAAATGGGTGCCGATTCCCTCGGATGAGAATTCCGTAAAATGGTAAAATTGAAGTGTTTGAATAATTGTTGTATTGAATTGTGAATCACTGAGTCGTAGTCTCATTTGGATTGTTTAGATAATAAAGAACTTGACTCATGAATTGACTTGAAAGGAAATGAATTTACTTGAAATGAATAGATGGAATTGGATTGAGATATGAGTATCAATACTGAATGGTCATGGAAAGTATGCAAGTTGGTTATGAATGTTGAACATTTATCTAACACTTATATCTTAGTTAAACTTCATAAATTGTGTTAATTTATCTCTACTAGGGCTTTGGCTCACCCTACTTGGGAAACCATTTTCAGATACAGGTGATATGCTTCCTCCAAGGACATAGCTTGAGAGGACTTAGGAGCTGAAGGCTCTATTTTTTTTATATTTATGTTTAAATGTCTATTCAAGCCGAGAGGCTTTATATGTATTGAGCTTAGGACTCATCATTTTGTTGTAACCAAGTATTGGCATTTACTTTGTTGTCAGTAACTTGTTTTACATGCTGTAGATTCTGAATGAACGTTTATGAATGTATAATGCATGTAACACCTTTTGTAATATAAACTCTGATGAATGAAAGTATATCATTTTCATTATGCTCATTGATCTTATGAATGGATTATTCTTATTACATTTTGGGGGCGTCACAGGTGCCCTCTCATTATATGCTTAATATTGTTTTAGTACTTGGGCGATGTGGGACTTCGCTTCACACCCTCCCTCACGCCCAGCGTGCTCACTCGGCAACACCTATGGTAGGTCAAGGACACGCACCCTACCCATCCCTAAGTACTTAGCTCTAATACCATGTAAGTTTCTGAATAACTTTGTATATTCAATTGTAAAGCAATACAATGTGCATGTTTGATATATATATAGCAATTCTAGGCCTAATCCTAAATAGGAAACAAGAACAAACCTAAAAACAAAATATTCACACAACCCAACACAATCTAAAATATTCACATAAAAATATATGCTAATATTCTCACATCACCATCACATTTACACAAGCAATACCAATAAAAAATTATTCAACCACCTAAGCATCAATCAAAACAAACTCAATTAAAGTTCTGCTAGGGCCTTCCTCTATTTCTCTTCCACCCTAGATCAAATTACTCCTCTTGGCAAGCATGTTAATTGGTCTATATGATACACGTGACCATATTATCTCAAAAGGTCAAAAATAAATTTCAAGGTCATATCACAAGATTCTTAAAATGCTCAACAAGTCAATTGGAGCTTGAGCAAAATTCTATGAAAGTCAAAATGCTATTAATAGATGCATGGCTTGTAGTAATTCCATCTTCAAATCCCCTCCCCACCATGATGCAAGAGCGCATAGGGGGACCCCAAGAGTAAATGAAAAAATAAATAAAGTGAGCATATCAAGAAAATCAAGTCCAAACCCTGCATGATTCTTCCACCAGAAAACAATCAAAAGTAGTTCAACAAATTTTCAGCCGAAACCCTTATTAATATTAGCAACTTCATATACAAAATTCTAACATCTCACCAAAATGCTGTGGGTACCCAAGAGACTAGGATAAGAACTCACTCAGCAATTCTCTAATACAAGCAGCTCAAAAACTGCAGCGTAGATGGACCATTCTAGTTTCTCAACTAATTTTTGCCATCTTATTGGTTTTAAGTACACCATAGGAACTATTTTCGGACTAATGATGAAATGTAAAACAAGTTTATTACATAAAATGTAACGCAAAATAAGTTTCTATAAGAAATGATGATAAATCATATTCTACTGAAGACAACTTGCTGTAACTCAAGCTTTAAGCTGTTAGGTAATTAGATGTTCTAACTTCTAAACAACACTTGACAATCATCACCAAATGCGTTTTACGGAGTAGCACCACACACAAATCAATATGAACACATCAAAAGCGCATATCTATTGACTATAATCAGTTGCATCTTCCCTTGAATCACATTAGAGCATCTCCAAGATCCCAACCAAAATTTCAAAGCAAGGTAAGTTATAATGGCCAATTTTTCTCAAACCGAAATTTGTTAATTAGAAAGCACATTCCTCCTACAGTTTCTTTCTAGATTCAAAAAAAACTATAAGCAACTCCAATAAAATGCACCAAACATGGTCAATAATACACATTCAAGAAAGGCATTTATTCAATTATTCCATTCAAATTCAAGCACCAAACCAACACATTAAAATAATTGTATGCCCTACAACAACAAAATTCAACATGAAAAGCCTCAATAAAATGTAACTATACGTCCCTCTTCCTCAATGCCTGTCAACCAAAATCGCAGAACACACATTCAAGAAAGGCATTTATTCAATTATTCCATTGAACTTCAAGCACTAAACCAACATATTCAAATAATTGTATGCACTACAACAACAACAACAACAACAAAAAAATCAACATGAAAAACCTCAATAAAATGTTAATTGTCCCTCCCTCTTCCTCATCAATGCAAAACAAGTATTTCACTGAACTCAAATCTACCTCAAGGCAATAGTACTATATAGTTGTATATCTAATTCTATAAATCCAAAATCAAATCATACCCATTAATCCATTAGCTCTTAGCTTTCTCATCCACTGCAGCTGCCTCAATCTTCTTCTTGTTCGTCTCAACAACTGCAGCAACCTCCGCCGGCATATACTTCTCATCGTGTTTCGCCAACACTTCCATTGCCGAGAAATAACACTCACCACTCCTCATTTCCCTGAACCGCACTTCCGCCAAAACCCCTTTCTTGATTTCCTCCGTGATCCGCTTCACAAACCCTTCCACCACCACCACCGAGTTTCCCTCCCTGAACAAATCCGGCAATCATCCTTTGTACCGCACCAAAATGTTGGTGAATAGGTTGGTGATAACGAACACCATCTCCAGCGAATTCGCCGGCTGGACCACGCTTCCTTCAAGGACAAGACTGCCGAGTCTAAACTAGTTTTTGTAGGGTTTGAATCGTACTTTGAGAGAGCCTCTATGGGAGTGACATAGAAGACCAATTGGTCTTGGAAATTGTAGGACGATGATGATGACAATGACGATGACAATGAACCCTGCAGTGGAGCTGAAAGTTAGGGCATAGGTCCAGAGGCAGCAGTTCTGCAGGTGCCGAGCTCATGCTCCGATGTCGACTCAGTTTGACTAGACTGGTTGTTGCCCGGTGATGGAGAAGAATCGGAGGCCAAAGGATGCAAGATCAGAGGCGGCGATTGACGATTGTGATTTGATGATGGTGGTGGCGATTGACAGTGGAGATTTTGTGAGGGTGAAAATTAGGAGTTCATGGTGGTGGTGTGGTGGAGCAGAGGAGATTGGAGGCGAGTCGATAGCAGAGCCGCTTCGCCATTGGATTTTCTCATAGATTTTCTGAGGAAAATTTTTCATGAGAAAGTATGAGAAAATAGTCAACAACCCACTACAAAGTCCTCTCACTCACCATTTTGATGATTTTCAGAGCATGCTTGGCATTGTTTTATTAGTTGTTGCAGGACAATATGGTGGAACATAATGAAGCTGAATCCACACACAGACCAAACCTTTAAACCTCTGTGGGAAAACCCCTTTTAATTTGGGTAAATTACAAATACATTCATGAGGTTTTCTTTGAATACACGAAAAGGAAACATAATTTAACGTCAAGTTCTACAAAATATAACTTAAAAAGAGTAGAGCGAATGAGTGTCCTAAGCAAATAAAAACTATGTCTTCAACACTACTAACCAGACATGCATCATTGTTTGGTTGTTTTGTTTCATTAACAAAGCATTTTCCCCCCCTTCTAATAAAGTTTTTTAAGAAACTTGGTGTTATTTATTTATCCTTTAGTTAGTGAAAACACTTTCTTCCATTTTGCTTTTGGTGTAACTCTCTTGTATTTCTCTCCCCCTACCTAATTCCCATCCCTTCATTTTTTACTTTGACAAATCCAATCAAAAGCTTACTTTACTTTCCCTATGATCTAAGGAAAGACAGAGACAATGACTAGACAACTTTTGTCCCATGAATCTCTTTAAGTGATTTGTATTTTCTCACATGACTTGGTGGTTGGTAGAACAACTTTCATTTCTCCAAGAAATTGAAGTCACTTAAAAGAGGAGATGAAACTGATAAGACTTCAATTCACTCGTCAATTCTTGGTGAGATTAAAAAACTTTGCTTACAAAGAGTACCAAATGGTATCATTTGAATTAAGTAAGTAAGATGTACACAGTTTTTTATTCATGTACGTGCACTGTCGAGTTGTTTTGAACATAACTGCAACCTGTGCCAAGGCTGGCCCTCAATCAAAATTAAAAAAAATAAAACAAATAAATGGGACTTGAGCAAGAGCTAAAAATATGGTATTCTTTTGTCTAATATCTACTGGTTTTCTTCTTATTTTCCTAGCCGAACTAAAAAAGGGATAATTTTTTTATTTTTTCCCCCTCTCAGCAAATCCAAGATTCAAACACAACATAAATGATAAGTCAAAATTTGTAGTTCAAACAATCAAGAAAAGGAATACAGAATAATCGAATTATTCCACAAAACATTCACAATTGTATCTGAATGAAGATATGGAACATATATCAAATCAAATCTTAAAAAAACAAAAAAAATTCCTAAATAACATGACCTCCATTAAACATGGAAAAAGTTCAACCAGCCAATCCACCAAATGAGTGATCTTCTCCTCTCTTTTTTCCACCCCAAATAGTCCAATTGCAACTTTCAGTCTTAAAATCATATTTATGAACTGTTTTTGTAGCCCATGTGTTGGGATGACTAACATTGTGTAAATGCAACTGTTAACAAGAACCCTTTTCTTTATCAAAAACTAACTCGTGACACACATCAGAGGAAATCAATAAGATATAAAATTCAAGAAACACAAAACCGTTCATAGAATCAAACACAAAATATACAAAAATAGACAAGCTATTTTATAGGATTTGTTAGTTCGGTACAAATAAGATTTTTAAAAGTGGACCCCAATAACAAACCATGTAAATTCTTGTCCATTCTTGTGCATTTTGTGTCTGATTTTTTGTCTGGTTTATGAGTTCGTAGGCTTATTCATCCAAGAAAAACAAAGAGGCATGGCCAGATGATTATTGATGATTAGATGCTCAAGAAAAATTTAAGTGGTTGCTGACTAGTGCCAAATGTCAAGCAAGAAAAATCTATCACACTAAAAAACACAAATATCAAAGCATGGAGGACAAAGAAAATTCTTTCTTTGGCAAACAGCTTTTCTAGAAACAGAAGGAAAACATCTCACAGGATTTTGAAACCAGAAGCAAAATAACACAGGTAAGCTGTTGCAACCAATACAAATGCCAAATATCATAATGTAGTAGTTCTCTTCCATGAAAAGAATCCATACCAACACATTGACATAAAACGCAAAACTGACATAATCAGAGGACGAGGAGTGAATGCATCGCAATGGCCAAACAGAGAAGTAAATGCCTCAAGCAATTGAAATTACATATCCTCGGTCCCAAAATTGGTTATTAAATTATTTAGTTGTTTGATAAGTTAAGCAAATTGCATTAATAAAGAATCAAAAGGGGACGGTATCTATGTACAAATGCAAGAGCAGCCTATACATTCAAATGACAATAAAAGGCCTACTTACAAATGGAGCAAATCAACAATATTAAGAAAATAATCCAGGTTGGACATGACTTTACCAGAACCCCAATTATACAAAATGGGCAAAAAACAACTTATGATTTTACGCAATGACTCTTCTACCAGAACCCATTTCACCCCAAATATAACCAACACGAACCCACATAGTTCCCTATAGCCACCCTACAATGAATAAGTAGATGATCAACTGATTCACCAGCACATTTACACAAGCAACACCAATAAAAAGTTATTCAACCACCTAAGCATCGATCAAAACAAACGCAATCAAAGTTCTCCTAGGGCCTTCCTCTATTTCTTTTACCACCCTAGATCAAATTACTCCTCTTGGCAGGCATGTTAATTGGTCTATATGATACACGTGACCATATTATCTCAAATGGTCTATAATAAATTTCAATATCACATGATTACTAAAAGGCTCAACAAGTCACTTGGAGCTTGAGCAAACTTCTATGAAAGTCAAAATGCTATTTATAGATGCATGGCATGCAGTAATTCCATCTTCAAATCCTCCCCCCCCCCCCCCCCCCCCCCAAAAAAACCCAATGATGCAAGAGCACATGACCGGGGGGGGGGCCAAGAGTAAATGTAAAACTAAATAAATAAAGTCAGCATATCAAGAAAATCTTGTCCAAACCTTGCATGATTCTGTTAGGAATTGACTCTTCCTAACCAGAATCGGTGAGACACGAACTAACAAACAAAAGATAAAACGAATCAAACATATCACACACAAGAACACAAGCATTTACATAATTCACCCTTCACTTATGAAGCAAGGGTGCTTCGAAAAACATGCCGTACCCGTACCGAGTACTTTCCGGCGTATGGTATCTCGTATGATACTTCTGCATACATACTGGGTACACGAAATACGTACCCAAATTTTTTCTTCTAAATTTTTGGCATGCCCAGACGTACTTAGTATATACTCAAGCCGTACCGTACCTCAGTTGAAACAATATTTTTTTCTACTACAGAGATAAAACTCTTTTCACTGGACGACTTTTTTATTTTTAATTTTATACTTAGCATGATTTTAAAATTAAACTATGATTTGTAAGTTATTTAATATATTGACATTTAATTTTGATTTATACATTTACTTTAGCATTAAATATTACTTATAGGTTGGATCTTAACAAATTAAACAATTTAATTAATTTTTGCATTATTCTAAATTAAAAATAAATATTTTTTTACAAGTGTATCAAGCCGTACCCATACCCTACTTTTTAGATTTTACCGTATCGATGTACCCATATCGTACCAGTACAGGTATCCGTACCCGTGCTTCAGGTATCCGTACCCGTGCTTCATAGCCCTTTACTATGATCAGAAAATAATACAACATTCTTAACCTACAAGAAGCGGCCCCTTCATCTATTTATAAGTACAGAATTAGAGCAATATGGAAGCAATAGGGAAATTACCCTTGGACTCCATCCCCTGTGGAAGGAGGCCCCCCAGCCCCCCCCCCCCCAAATTGGACCCAAAGTTCAGTGAACGATACCTATCAGGTCCACAGACCCAATAGATTCTTTCGCTAGAAAACAATCAAAAGTAGATCAACAAATTTTCAACCAAAACCCTAATTAATATTACCAACTTCATATACAAAATTCTAACATCTCACTAAAATGCCATGGGTACCCAAGAGACTAATGAAAATAAGAACTCACTCGGCTATTCTTTAATACAAGCAACTCAAAAACTGCAGCGTAGATGGACCATTCTAGTTTCTCAACTAATTCTTACCATCTTTTAGGTTTTAAGCACACCATAGGAACTATTTTCTAAGTAATGATGAAAGGTAAAACAAGTTCATTACATGGCTCGATGCAATTACAAGCTTTTTGGCTAGTTCATGGAAAGAGAGAGTGAAGAGAGAGATAGGCACGAAAAAGGGGAGAGGGGGGAGAAATCAGAAGAGAGGTACAGAAGAGAGAGAAAAGGGAGAGAATGGGTAATGATTACAGTTCTTTTTATCTATATTTATTTTGTGATTTTCCTAAATGTGATACACATATAGATATATTATGGTTGTCTGAATCGTACGATTCATGATACGATTCGTACGATTCAATAAGATTTTTGCATAAAACGATTCAAATCGCACCTGGAATCGCAAACTCAAAAGAATCGTCCAATTCAAAGTCGGAATCGTTTGAATCGATCTGAATTGTCGATACACACAATTCAAATTTCGTTTTTTTTTTTTTTTCTCTACCCGGATGTATAAAATAACGTCGTTTGACATCTTTAACTCAAAAAAAAAAAAAAAAAAAAAAAAAGGATAAATAGAAGAAAATAGATATACAACCAATCAAGGAGAGTCAAGCTAGGGCTTGACGAGAAAGAGGAATCAAAGAAAGAAGGGGACAAACCTATCGAGGAAGAGAACGATTTGAATCTGCCAGGGAAAAATCTGAAGGTATGTAAAGAAATCAATGAAGAAATTGTCTTCTTCCCATTGGCGGTACTCTTTCTGCTCAGTTTTCTCTCGGTACCCAAAACTTGTCTGTTGTTAGCTTTTACTTACCATAAAGTCTCCTTGTGGTGTCTTATTGTGGGTGAGAAAGCATTAATGTGTATTGCCCTTTAATGGTGTTGTAAAGGTTCCACTGTCCTCCTTTAATAATATTATATATATTATATACAAACACTTACACTTTAATAAATAATATATAATATTTTATATAAATTATTGATTTTTTATTCACTGTTAATCGTTCTCACTTGTCATTATTGTCTAGTTGTATGTTATTTTCTTGTGTGTGAAATTTTCTTTTTTTTTAATTATTTTTTCATAGATATTCTTGTGAATCACAGGTTGTGATGACAAAGTCAAACAAAAGTGCCTGACCCAACATAGGAACACTGTACAAAAGTTAAAGAACAAAAACAGAGTAGGTAGCAAGTGAAATGCAAATATTGTGGAAATAAATATTGGGGAGGTGTGTATAGAATGAGACATCATCTAGCTGGTACTAAGAAAGATATTGAACCATGTCTTAGTTGTCCAGATGAGGTCAGAATTTTAAAAAAAATATATTTAGATGATGTTCAAAAGAAGAAAGACGTTGTTTTGGTGAAGATCATGAGTATGAAATGGAGATCGGAATTGATGGAAGTGATAAAACGGCTAAAACCATGCTTGATTTCGTCCAACATGGAAAAGCATCTCAAAAGATCACGTTAAATACCATTTGGAAGGCAAAGGAAAGGGAGGATGTTTGCAAGGATATATGTAGATGTATTCATGCGAATGCTCTTCCTTTCAATTTGGTAAAGGATTATTATTTTAAAATCATGATGAAATCTGCTGGTGAATATGGCAAGGGGTTGATACTCCCTTCATATCATGAGGTGAGGGTTACTTTTTTGCAAAAAGAAGTGGAATCAATTTCAGAATTATTAGAAAATACAAGGATGAGTGGCAGAAGAATGGATGCACTATTATGTCGGATGGGTGGACTGATAATAGGAATTGCTCTATCACTAATTTTTGGGTGAACAGTCCGAGAGGGACTGTTCTTGAAGAGTATTGACACATCAGGTATGTTTAAGAATGCAGAATACTTGTTTGAGCTTCTTGACTCTATGGTAGAGGAGATTGGAGAGGAAAATATTGCTCAAATTATAACTGATAGTGCATCCTCTTATGTAAAAGCTGGATCAATGTTGATGAAAAAAGAGAAATCAATTGCTTTGGTCTCCTTGTGTTGCGCATTTTATTGATCTAATTCTGACTGATATTGGGGATTTGCCTACTCTACTCATAAGGATACCATGTCAAAGGCAAGAAAGATTACAATTTACATTTGTAGGTAACTTATTTCCATATTTGTAATTTTTTATTTTATTATATAAGTTATTTAAGTTTGTTTTATAGTTTTACTTTACTAACAAGATTATTTTTATTTTTAGACATGCCTGGGTCTTGAACTTGATGAGGAGGTACACAAAAAGAGTTGACAAGACCTGCTGTCACCAAATTTGCAAAGTCCTATCTAACTTTGAGGCATCTACATGAGTTGAAGATTGAATTGAGGGCAATGTTTGCTTCTGAAGAATGGCAAAGAAGTCCTTATTCAAAGAAAGCTGATGGGTTAATAGTAAGAGATATCCTTTTAGCTGACAAGATTTTTTGGCACTCAATCCAATATTGTCTAAAGTGTACACTCCCATTAGTAAAGGTTTCGAGACTTGTTGATGGGGATGCCAAGTCTGCGATGGGATAAATCTATGAAGCAATGGATAAAGCAAAGGAGCAAATAGCAAACAATTTCAAAGGATTACAAAGGAGGTATAAACCTATTTGGGATATCATTGATTTGAGATGGGACAAGCAGTTGCATAGGCCTCTTCATGCAGCTGCATATTATCTTAATCCAAGGTAATAACTAATATTTATTTATTTTTATATTATTTTACTAGTTAATTATTAATGAATTATATTATTTTACTTTAATCCCAATGAAGGTTTCATCATGCTCTTGATTTTAATGCGGATTATGACAAAAAGAAGGGACTTTATGAGACAATTGAAAGGATGCGCCTCACTCGTGAATTGCAACCAAAGGTGGATAGGCAACTAGATATGTTCCACAATGCGGAAAACATGTTTGGGATGGAGATGGCAATTCAAATGCGGAGCAAGAAACAACCTAGTATAACATTAACTTTTCATTTATTTCGGATTCCCATTTGTTTTACTAAAGTAGTGATTAATTTTTGTACTTGATAGCCTTTTCGTGGGCCTCTTCTGGAGGCGGCTGTACAGAACTTCAACTTTTGACATTCGTGCTCTTAGCTTGACTCGTAGTGCAACTGAATGCGAGACAAATTGGAGTACATTTGATCAAGTATAAAAAAATATAAATTAATTTCAATAAATATTTTAGTTTTCAAATGAATAATAAATCCTAATTCAACCCTTATCCTTTAATAGGTGCGTACTAAGAGGAGGAATCAATTGGAACAACAAAGACTTAATGCACACGTGTTCACAAATCCGATTAGAAGCAAGACACCAAAAAAGGGTAGAACAAGGGGATGCCTATGATCCTATTTTTCTATCAGATACGGAATCCAATGATGAGTGGATAACCGAAAAAGAAGATCCTACCCTACTTGAGGACAACAAATGGCTAGATATTGCTGAATGTTCCCAAGTTCAAGCAGGATCAAGTAGCAAAAAGAGGAAGAGAGGTAATATACTTTTATGCATTCAAAGTTCATGGGTCTACTACCTGAATGTTCAAAATGATAATACAAAACTTGTTACTTTTATTTGTAGGGCCCAAAAATCTCAACAAGACAAGGGAAACAAGTGGTTGAAGTTGATGATGATAATGTTGATGTTGGTGAAGAAAAAGAGAGAAAATATTGAGCAAGTAGATGTTGGAAGCGAAGATGATGAATTGATTGATGTTCTTGATGATGGCATGATTGATAGTTATAAATTAGAAGTTCAATACTCCATTGTGTTGTATGCCACTATGCCTAATGATGTCATTTTGGATTTTGAATTTTGTCAAAAGCTAGTTTTTGAAGTTTGAACCTTGATGTATAAACTTTTGGAGCTTCCTCTTAAATCAATGAAATAATGATGCATGAATTTTATATTATATTGTTAGTTTTTTCATTTTAAGCACTATATTTGTGATTTTATATGTATATAAATTTGTATGTATATTTTTTATAAAAATATATATACATATGATGTTGTGAATTGTAATTCACGATTCAGTTTTTTAGAAAATCGATTCACAATTCAGTTCACGATTTGACAACCTCAGATAGGAGTCAAACTAGGATAAGTAAGTTGGTTCTTTTTAATCAATAGTTTAACTCCTCACATAGCTGAAGTAGCTTATTTAGCCTCGTTCAATTGTCTTTGTAGTAGAGCCATCTAGATGAAACAGATCTGTGTAGCTAATCCCAATTAATTGGGACAAAGGGCTTGTTGAGTTGAGTATTTTTTTTGTTTTTTTTGTTTTTTTTAACGCATGTTGAGTTGAGTTTGAAATGATCATGCTGCGGTACTTCTAACTTCTAAAGCTTGGTGATTTTCAGACAATGCTTAGGCGATGCACTGGTGGCTGACAAGAATATCACAAACAAAAAACAAACACCTGCTTATGGATCTTCTAGACTTATTAATAAATAAAAACAAAAATAGATCAGATATTGTGACGGAATTCTATGCCTTAAATAGAGTAAGGACTTCTTTGGAGGTAATTAAACAACGAAGAATATGAGAAAAAGGGAACTGGTATTAATCGAAATTAATTATCACTTGCCACAAGTTACATGATGAACTTAAACAAGAACAAGAAACTTGAAAATACATTGATAGACAGGGAAACAATAACAAGCTATAGATAAAATACTCCTAAAATGCCAACTTTTTTTTTTTTTTGAAAGAGCAACAACAAAATTTTATTAAAAATAAAAAGAGAAAGAGGACAAGAAGTCCTCATACAAGGAAAGAAAGAACAAGAGTAAAACAAAAACAAAAAAGTCAAAGCCCTAGGGACGGCAAGCACCGGCCCAATCCCTAGAGATCAAAAACAAGGGAACTCCTTTAAAAGGAGGGGATACAAATGCCCAAAAAGACGCCAAAAAATTCACCCTATCCCACAAAGCCTCTACACTTGCTTCCTTATCATCAAAGATTCTAGCATTTCTCTCCAACCATATAGCCCAAAAAATAGCAAAAACAATACATATCCACATTGTTTTGGCTCTCTTGGATCTCCCAAACCCTATAAACCGAGTAAGAAGCATCTGAATACATTCCCGCGGAGCAACCCACTGCTCATCACATAAACTGAATAACCGCTGCCATAATTTTTTTTTTTTTTTGATAAACAACAAAATTTTATTAAAACTGAAAAGAGAGAGGACAAGAGGTCCTCTTACAAGGAGAGAAAAAAGAAGAAGAAACAGCAAAACCAATTACAAACTCCAAACTCTAAGAATAGCAAACAGCAGCCCAATCCCTAGAGATCAAAAACAAAGGGACTCCTTTAAAAGGAGGAGATACAAAAGCCCAAAAAGAAGCCAAATATTCAACCCTATCCCACAAAGCTTCTACACTTGCTACCTTATCCTCAAAAATCCGAACATTCCTCTCCAACCATATTACCCAAAAAATAGCAAAAACAATGCCTAACCACATTGATTTGGCTTTCTTGGAACTCCCAAACCCATCAAACCGAATAAGAACCATATGCATACACTCCCTTGGAGCAACCCACTGCACATCACATAACCTGAAAAGGCGCTGCCATAATGCTAAAGCCACCGGGCAATGAAGAAATAGATGATCCGCTTCCTCCAAATTCCTCTTGCACATCACACACCATTGAGGACAAAGAGAGTAATTAGGCCTTCTCCTTTGGAGAATATCATTAGTTGTTACACCCTTTTGAGTCAAAGACCACATGAAGAACTTCACTTTATGAGAGACATCCACTTTCCAAATTTTCTTATGATAAGGAAACAAGGAAATAGAAGGATTATCAATGAGCTTATCAAAGAAAGATTTACATGAAAAGACACCTGAAGAACCCAGATTCCACACCCTAATATCACAAGATGAAGAAAGAGAGACCCCTCAAGCACTACCAACAAAGATGCCAACTCCCCCGCCTCCCTATCACTCAAGTTTCTAACAAAATCAAAATTCCAAGAGATGGGTGCCAAAGGAGAGCAAGCCACCGACGCTATCGAAACATTTGAAGAACGAACCAACCGGTAGAGAAGGGGAAAAGCTCTATCAAACGAGATATCCCCTAACCAAACATCCTCCCAAAAGCGAATATTCACCCCATTCCCCACTCTCAACGAAAAGTAGTTAGACACAAGAGGATACAAACGAGAAATGGATTTCCACGGAGAACGACAATTGCCTCTATTAACCACATTAGAATCTCTACCATTGGGTTGAACTCCATACTTGCTTTTAATAACTGAACACCATAACGAATCACTTTCAATCGAAATCTCCACAACCACTTGCCCAAAAGAGCAATATTCCTAGCAACAATGTTTCCAATAGCTAATCCACCCTTTTCCTTGGGAAGTGAAACTGTATCCCATCTAACCAAATGAACCCCTCTGCCCTCTTCACACCCTTCCCAAAGAAAGTCTCTCATCAATTTCTCAATTTTCCTCGCAATACTAATCGGGATTTTGAAAATGGATAAGAAATAGATAGGAACAGATCCTAATACAGATTGTACCAAAATATATCTCCCCCCTTAGACAACAAAGCTCGCTTCCAACCCTCCAACCTTTTCCCAATTTTGACAAGAACAGGTTCCCAAAAGGACGTCAATTTAGGATCCCCACCTAATGGGAGCCCTAAGTATTTGATAGGAAATGACTCAATAGAACAGCCCAATATATCCGCTACCCTACACACATAACTATCATCCAAATTAATACCCACAACACTACTCTTGCTAAGATTGACCTTAAGGCCCGACACGATTTCAAAAATTTGCAGAATCTGTAGTAAGCACCCCACTTTATTTTCCTCCTTTGATGAAAAGAATATAGTATCATCTGCAAATTGTAAATGAGTAACTTCAATCCTATCCCTTCCCACCACAAACCCCTCAATGACACCCTTATCCTTAGCTAAATCAATAATCCTATCCAACACATCAGCAACCAAAATAAACAAAAATGGTGATAAAGGATCGCCCTGTCTTAGACCCCTAGATGCTAGAAAAGAATCCCCAGCTTTACCGTTCACAATGACCGACAGATTACATGACGACAAGCACCCCCAAATCCACTTTCTCCACCTAACTCCAAACCCCTTCTTTTCCAAAACAAATCCACAAAGCCCCAATCAACATGATCATATGCCTTCTCGAAGTCTACCTTGAATACAACACCTTCCTTACGAAGCCCCCTATACTCCTCCACAACCTCATTAGCCACTAAGACTACATCCAATATCTGCCGACCCTGCACGAACGCACCTTGTGCCAAAGAAATAGTTTCCCCAAGAACAACTCTAAGTCTCCTAGAAAGCACCTTTGCTAAAATCTTATAGAGAGAAGTAACCAGACTAATGGGTCTAAAATCCCCAATCTTGACCGACCACTCCTTCTTGGGAATTAGACAGATAAAGGATGCATTGGTATACAAATTAACCTCCCCACTCTAAAAGAACTCACCAAACACTCTGAAAAGATCATTTTTTACGATATCCCAACAATCTTGAAATACAGCCATTGAAAAACCATCCGGACCTGGGGCCTTATCTCTCTCACACTCAAATACAACCTGTCTTATTCATCCTCCTCAAAAGGCCTTTCAAGCCAATCAGCCGTCACTACCTCCACTGGAACCCAGTTAATTCCAACAATCCCTGGACGATCCACACCCCCGTCAGAATATAAATTTGAATAAAAATTAAAAATCTCCTTGACAATAAGCTCCTCCTTACACACAACCTTATTCCGATCCACAACCAAGTTTTTTATAAAATTCTTCTTTCTCTTCCCCGATGCAACTCTATGAAAAAAATCTAGAATTGGTATCTCCCACTCTAGCCCATTTTAACTTAGCTCTTTGACCCTAGAAAATCTGCTCCCTAAAAACAAGCTCTTCCAACTTCACTTTAAGCATTGACCGCCTATCCCTTAACTCTTCAGATAAACCCTCTCCGACCTCCTCCTCATCTAATTCCTCAATATCCCGAATTAAACCCGCTTTCACCGCACCTATATCCCCAAACACTTCTCGTTTCCAAACTTTTAAATTATCCTTGACCCCTCTCAACTTTCGCATAAACTTAAAGCCCTCCCACCCACGGACTCTACCATTTTCCCACCAATCCTTAAAGGACTCTTTAAAAGATCGATGTTCCAACCACATATTCTCGAACCTAAATGGAGTGGGACCCCATTTAAAAGGACAACTCTCAAAAATCACAGGACAATGATCTGACACAACTCTTGGCCCAACCTCTTGCCTAATGTCCGGAAATAACTCCTAAAATGCCAACTGTCTGCTCCAAGATAAAGACTACTCCTATAAATCACATTATGTGAGTAGATAGCTTCTACCATAGGGGTAGTTTATTCTCATTAGGAATAGATTATCTAGTTTTCTGTAATCAGTTATTTGATTCTTGTTTCTGATTCTTGTAATCAGTAACTTTGTTCCTGCTCTTTTGAATTTTTGTTATTGTTCTTGTTCAAGTTATTTGTAACAAGTGACAATTTCATTAATACTATATCAATTTTAGCTTGTTTCTTCCTGTCGATTTCCTCCAAAGAAGTCCTTGATCCGTTCAAGGCATAGAACACAACCACAAAACCTGATCAATTAGTTTCCTTGATGGATTAGTATTACACCCGTAGTTGTTAGAATATATATACACAAGCCCTTCAGAATTATAAACAATAAATGTAAAGCAGCAATCACCCCTTAAATTATAGAAACAGATCATCACTCCTATATATTTACTAGCTACAGTTTTTTTCATTTTCTAAGTAAACATGATCATGATCAGACATCGAATTAGCTACTTTGCAGGGTTTTGTTCTAATTTTAAAAGGCATTTATTCAATTATTCCATTCAAATTCAAACACTAAACCAATGTATTTAAATAGTAATTGTATGCACTACAACAACAAAATTCAACATGAAAAGCCTCAATAAAATGTTAATTATTCCTCCCTCTTCCTCACCAATGCAAAAAACTAGTATTTCACTGAACTCAAATCTTCCTCAAGGCAATAGGAGTATGTATAGTTGTATATCTAATTCTATAAATCCAAAATCAAATCATACCCCATTAATCCATTAGCTCTTAGCTTTCTCATCCACTGCAGCAGCCTCCTCAATCTTTTTCTTGTTCTTCTCAATCGCCGCGGCAACCTCCGCCGGCATATACTTCTCATCGTGCTTCGCCAACACTTCCGTTGCCGAAAAATAGCACTCCCCACTCCTCGCTTTGCCTGAAACGCTCTTCGCCGAAACTCCTTTCTTGATCTCCTCCGTTATCGGCTTCACAAACCCTTCCACTACCACCGAGTGTCCCTCCCTGAACAAATCCGGCAAAGATCCCTTGTACCGCACCAAAATGTCGGTGATTAGGTCGGTGATCACGAACTCCATCTCCGGCGAATTCGCCGGCTGGACCACGCTTCCTTCGAGGACCAGACCGCCGAGTCTGAACTTGTTTTTCGTTGGGTTTGAATCGTACTTTGAGAGAGCGTCTGTGGGAGTGACGTAAAAGACCAATTGGTCTTGGAAATTGTTGAGGACGATGACGATGAAGCCTGCGATGGAGCTGAAAGTTAGGGCATAAGTCCAGAGTCGGCGGTTCTGGAGCTGCCGAGCTCGTGCTCCGATGTCGACCCGGTTCGACCGGACTGGTTGTCGCCGGGCGGTGGAGAACAATCGGAGGCCAAAGAATGACGGTTGTGATTTTATTATGGCGGCGACGATCGACGGTGGAGCTTTGGTGAGGGTGAAAATTGGGGGTTCGTGGTGGTGGCGGTGGTGGTAGTGGTGGAGGGTGGTGGTGGTGCGGAGGAGATTGGAGGCGAGTCGATGGCAGAGTCGCTTAGCCATCGATGGCAGAGTCGATGGCGAGTCGTGGGTGATTCGGGACTAGGAAAAGTTATTTGGTGGTTATAGGGCACCTGTGTTGTGATGCTGTCTGTGATTTTGTGAGAATATGATAGTTTGTGATTGGTAAGAAGTTGACATGTGTTGCCGTGAGCTAGGAAATAATTTTTTTTAATTATTATTTATTTTTATTTTTATTTTTATTTTAAATAAAGGGAACTCCATTTGATAAATAAAAGCAGAATAAGGATTGTGGTAAGGTCTTGGGGTTTAAGCCCCAAGGTCATAAGTTCAATTCCTTCCTTGGGCCAATCTCTTGGGCGAAGCACTGTTGGTTAGGAGGTTGGACCTCAAGTTGTCTAGTAAACACTTGGTGTGGGTTCAATGCTCCCCGCTGTGCGAGTCCTGACTTAAGCGGAGCTTGTCTTGAGAGGTCGGGGCAAGTTCTCAGGTTACAGTCTCCTCGCTCGAAACGGCTAACAGGACACCTTGGTGATCTCTGCAAGGGGCGCTGCCTTGGACCTGCGGGAGGGTAAGGAGGATTTTCCTGTAAAAATAAAAATAAAAAAAGTTATTTTAATAATTTTTTGATTTTTTTTATAAAAAGATATGTAGAAAAAATATAGAGAGTAATGTGACAAATTATATTATTTTAATTTTTTGGTTAAAATTTCAAGTTGCCAAACGACGCCTAATTTATATATTTCTTATAAAGTAAACTCCTTTCTAGCATAGGGATTCGTCTCCTCTCTTGCCTTTTACTGTCAACACCCTCTAACCATATCTACAAGATGGAGACGCATGGCGACGGCGAGGAGGGAGCCACGTCTGTGGAGTTCAATAGCCAAACAAAACGACGTTAATTTCTATCATTTTGGCCAAATAGAGGTAAGTAATGGAATTTTTTTTTTTTAAAAAAATTTATTTTGAACTACATACCTAAATTTGGATCCCTTGTCTCCCACCTTTTTCAGAAACTCACAACACAATCCTCTCTCTCTCTCTAGACCTATATTCTTGTGCCTCCCTCTTCTCCATCAACAAACCTAGTGACGACGGTGGAAGGCTTCTGACGTTGACATTCTGGCATCCCTGGACTCCATCATTTGAGAAGCTTTGTTTACCCAAACAATTATAAATACTAAAGGTCAGATTTGTTTATTTTCTTTTTCTTATTTATTTATTTATTCATTTATTGTATAAATCCATTCCAAGCGCATGATGAAATGCCTCAATCAATATATATGGCTGTGTTTGGTTGTGAATTCAAAACGTGATTCTACACGTGAACTCCCGCTTCACGTTTGGATAGGATGTTCAAAAATTGATTCCGCGTATTAATTCAAATTACATTTTGAAAATCCGTTTGGCAGCTTGCATCTCCACTTTTAACGTTTCTGAAAAGCTTCCATGTCCTTCTCCTCCATCGTCTCTGTTTCACGTGAACACATCTGTGTATCAAACCTTGGGGATGACCGGGCGGTAGACCTTGGGATGACCGGCCGGTTGTTCTCCTCTGAACTGGCATCAATTATTTTATAGAAAGGTGAGGTTCAAAAGGTTAGAAAGGTGAGATTTTATTCAGATTTTCTATCAATTATTTTAGAAAAAAATTAAAAAACGTATTTTACAAGATGTTTGTACAGGCGTAAAAAATAAATTGATAGAAAAATTATTGACACAAAATAATTGACATAGGTTTATTTTAAAATGACAAAATTATTTGAAAAAAAAAATTATTCAAAAAAATGATTTGAAAAAAATTAATTGACAAAAAAATGGGTTTTTAATTTCAGTATTTTAAAAATAATTTGGTTATTATTGTTGATAAAAAATATGGATATCGATAGAAAATTAATTGGCAGAAAAAAATTGACATCGGTTATTTTAAAATGAAAAAATTATTTTGAAACAACAATTATTCAAAAAATTACTAAAAAAAATAATTGACAAAAAAATAAATTTTTAATTCAGTATTTTAAAAATAGTTTGGTTATTATTATTGATAAAAATATGGATATCGATATATGAGTTGTGTGTTGATGATAAATTATTGGTTGAATTAAGTTTTGAAAATTATTTTCAAAAAACATCACCAAACAAATTTTCACCTTTCACATGTCACATCAAACTTTCAAAACTTTAATTCAAAATACATCTTCAAAACACAATTCAACACTCTATTTAAAAACCATAACCAAACAAATTTTCTACACTCAAATCATAATTCTACAACCCACAAACTCAAAATACAACTCATACTCTCAAATCACATTTACAAAACACAACCAAACGCAGGCTATATATTTCATTAAGTTTTTCATTGAAATATATACAGTGATATATTAAACGAATTTTAATATATCAGTTTTTCAATAAGTTTTTCATTGAACAGATTTTAATATATCAGATTGTAAATAAGTTTTTCATTTGTGTTGAGCAAGTGCAAGCAATCTTCATATTTGAATATATTATTAATTAATATATCAATTTTGAACAAGTGCAATCAATAATACAGTATACATCAGTTTGTTCAAAACTATATAATATATTAGTTTGCTCAATGATATATTAACTGATGGGTTCACATGATATATAATGTTCAATAATACAGTGAGAGCATATATATATTGATAATTTTGATTATCGTGATGAAGGTTGGGTTGTGATATATCGATCCTGATTTAGACCCGACCCATTTATTACTTTTGAATCCGAAAAATCATATTCGTGATGGTCGTTCCTTTCTCTTTATGTTTGGTTTTGGCTTCAGGGGTGGACACCATTGTTGTTGGTGTCAACACTACCTCATTTTCCTTGTCTTGCTCTACTCTTAGGGTCGACACCAGCTTTGGATGTGTCGATACCATCTTACTGCTTTGTTCTTGGAATAGCTACTGAAATTTAGGGTCGACACCAACCTTAGTGATGTCGACACTTGTCTTTTGTTGTTTGCCTCAAGAGTCGACACCAGTTTGGGAAGGGTCGACCCTTATCTACTACAGAATCTTGGTTTAGTTGTTGAAATTTAGTGTCAACACCTTAGGTCCAAGGGTCGACACCTTATCTGCTGCCAGTATTGTCTTTTTGTCAATTATTCCTGAAGGGTCAACACCACCGACACAAGGGTCGACCCCTGTGACTTCTTTTCCAGATTTTAGTTGGTTTTGGGCCCTACTTCTTGGGGATTTTGACTTGTTCTTTTGGATTGACTTTGGGACACTTTATTTCACTTTGACCTAGTACTATAAATAGGGCCCTCACTTAACATTTTCTTCACTTTATCTTCGTTTCCCCTCTCTAAATCGTGAGTCACTCTTTTCTCTCTCTAAACTCACTTTTTCGCTCAAAGATCTTCAGATCTACTCACTTAGACGCATTTCCTCACCTTGCTCCTTTGAGATTAAGTGTAGAGCTTGTCAAGGGCTTCGTTTTGATTGGAGCAATTCGTTGTTTTGTCATCGTCAACTTTTGGCTTTTCTTCCTTCTTCCTCTTCTAAGTTTGAGGTAAGGATTCTCTACACTCTTTTATGATTTTTTTAACTTAGCTATTGGCTTTTATAAAACAATCTTGTAATTTTGGAGGATTTTGAACAGACCTAGGGTTTTTGTTTAAAATCAAAAGAGGGGTTTTCAAATGGATGCATTGAAAATGGTTGTGGATTGGAAATGAGATTGATTTGTGATAGAATTGTTGACTTGATACTTGGAATGGATTTTGGAAGAAAAATGAGTTTTGCCCTAAATGTTCAAATAATTATTTTGTATAAATAAATGGAATCGATGTTGGAAATGTGAAATTGGATGGATATTATTATGATGGTGGAGTTGGATATGTATCATCACTCACATCTTAAATTTTGGAAAGTTTATCTGTATTGGAGATTTTATATCTATTTAGAAATATCTGCTTTGGACTATCGATGAGGATAGGTATGATTGTTATAGAAATTGCATAAGCATTAGGTGAATTGAAACTAATTTCTCACCTATGCATTGAACATTGTTGCTCATTTCATACATTGCAAATGTATATAATTTTGAGAAAATGAGTGAATATGGGAAAAGGTGTGTATCACCAAATTAAGTTGGCCTGTGTGTCCAAGGTGAAAGTCCCGAAAAACGCACGTATACATGGGTGACGATTACCACGGACGACATATCCGTAAAATGGAAATAGTGGCGCTTGTATAGGCTACGTTTACATGGGTGCTGTTCAACGATTTCCCGCGGACGAAATATCCATGAAAGGTTGTACTGATTTGAGATTTCCCCCTTGTTTTCTATTGTAAAGGAAATAAATGTTGAATTGTGATATAAACCAAACTTGGCATGGTTTTTGGAAAGAAATGTAAAACATTTTGACATGGGCATTGCATATGCATTACACCCTTATATTTTTGTTAAGATTCATATATTGTGTTGGATTATTTCTACTAGACTTTGGCTCACCCTATATGGGAAAATCATTTCCAGGTGTTGGTGAGATGCCTCCGCCAAGGCAGTAGCTTGGGAGGATTGGAGCAAGAGCTTCATTTTGTTTCCTTATTGTAAATATTTTGTACAAGCCTAGGGCTTTACCTATATTGAACTTAAGACTCACTTTTGATGTACCCAAGCATTGACTTGAAAAGATGTAAGCCTTTAGGGCAAATGATTATCTGTTTAACTTTAATTTATTTTCACTATCTTGTAACACATGCTGTAAATTCAGGATGTACTGTTTATGAATGCATATCGCATGTGTCACATTTTGTATATCAAACTCTGATTAATGAAGGCTTATCATTTCATTATGTTACTATGTATTAGTTGTTATGAGATGAGTATATTGTATTTATTTTGAGGCATTACATATGAAAAACAAAGCATTAATAATATAATGTTCTCAGAAAGCATTAAGATGATTGGTTCAATTGTTTCATTATCTTTCACGAACTCAATGAATATATATATATATATATATATATTGTAAACAAATTTCAAATACCTTAATGAATATATATATAGATTGTAAACAGATTTGATATTAGGTTTTGAAATAGATTGGGGTTTTAAATAGATTGGGGTTTTAAACAGATTGGGATTTTAGGTATTAAAAATTACAGTGTCTGGTATATTCTTTTTGGTGTTGAAGAACATTAAATCATTAAACATAACCTTTATGGAAGATGGTTAGATGAGGCATCTTGTACTTATTGAATCATTTAAGAAAATTACCTGTCTAAATATCATATTTAGTCATGTATTGCTTTCACATATTCCTTAGATGGATAATCATGTTTACTTTTTTGCATTTTAGGTGTTGCATATATCAAAGATGGATGATTTAACAATTGCTACCCAAATGGATGTTCATGGCAAGGATAATACACACTGTAAATCCATACTAGGTATGGAATTTGACTTTGAACAATAGGCTTATGATTTTTATAATTCTTATGGAGGAAGAGTTGGATTTTTTAGTATTAGAAAAGAATATGCTCAGAAAAGTAAGACCGGTGAAATTACTTCAAGGACATTTGTTTGTTCTAAGGAAGGTCATAGAAAATCTGATAAAAGAGATTTTGCTATAAGGTTTCCTAGGGCGGAGACAAGGACCGGTTGTGGTGCTTTGATGAGTATTAAATTAATTAGAAAATTGGGAAGTATAGAGTTATCCATTTTGTAAAAACACACAACCATCCCTTTATAGTAAGTGCATGTGCTCATTTGCTTTCTTCCCAAAGAAAAATTTCCACCTCGCAATATATTGAAATAGATTTGGCAGATGATGGTAGGATACCTCTTAGGTCATCTTATGAGTTAATGGGTAGAGAAGTAGGTGGAAGGGAATGTGTTGGGTTTTTGAAAAAAGATCAAGAGAATTATTTAAGAACAAAAAGACAAAGAATGATGAAACTCGGTGAAGCAGGGAGCATATTAAAGTATTTTCAAGATCAAACGGTACAAAATCCTTCATTCTTTCATTCTGTGTAGTTTGATACTGAAGAGCAAATAACAAATATTTTTTGGGCAGATGCTAGAATGATAATTGACTACGGTCAATTTGGGGATGTTGTAACATTTGACACAATATACAAGATTAATAAAGAGAGCTGACCTTTTGCTATTTTCATTGGCTTCAATAACCATCGAGAGACCATTGTTTTTGGAGCTGCATTGATGTATGATGAAACAGTCGATTCATTTATATGGTTGTTTAAAACATTTTTAGAGGCAATGTCAAATAAGCATTCTAAAACTTTTTTCACAGATCATGATGCAGCAATGGCTAAGGCTATTTCATGTGTGATGCCTAACACATATCATAGGCTATGCACATGATATATGATGCAAAGTGTTGTAAAACATTTGAGTGGCATTTTTAGAGATCCTGGTGGGGGTAAGAAGTGTTTTGGGAAAGTTTATGGATGAGTATGAGGAGGAAGAGGAATTTTTTGCAACTTGGAATGATATGCTAGATGAGTTTGATGTTCGTGATAATTCTTGGTTGCAAAGCATTTTTCATTTGAGAAAAAAATGGGTTAGGGCATATGTTAGGTGGACATGGTCAGCAGGGATGAAGAGCACACAACTTAGTGAAAGCTTAAATGCTGATTTGAAAGAGTACTTGAGATTAGATTACAATTTGATTCAATTTTTCACTCACTTTGAAAGGGTGCTTAATGAGAAACGATATAAGGAATATGAAGCTGAGTATGCATTATCATGTAAGTTGCCCAGGATAAAAGTTCAAGTTATGATGTTGATTCAGGCAGGAGATGTTTACACAAAGACTATCTTTAGAAGAATTTCAAGATGAATATGTGGGTTCACTTGAGTTATACATAGCAAATCGTGTTGACAAGGATGATTGTTTGTTTTATATTGTCAAAGCATATTGACAGTTTAAATGCGTGAAGTGAAGAAAGACAAATATGGTAATTTGTCTTGTTCTTGTTGGTTGTTTAAGATGAGAGGAATATTGTGCAGTCATGTTATTAAGGTTCGTAAAGATGAAATTATCATAATGGAAATTCTAAGCCAATATATGTGGGGGTCGAATATTGGGAGACGTAAATAGGCCGAATAATTGGACCGGAGAGTGAAATATATACATCGCATTCGGCCCTATTCGGCCAAATAGCCGGTTGAGTAAGGGGCCGAGTGAAAAGCAGTTTGCAGTTAAAGAAGCCGAATAAACAATTATACGGTGAATCCAAAGTGGCCCACCCGAGGCCCAAGAAAGAAAAGATATAAATAGAAGAACATCAGCCAGAAAGAGGTATGTGAGAATTAGTACGCTTAACTTAAAACACAAGTAACTAAGAGAGTATACACTGACTTGACCGTCGGAGTGCTAATTCCGGCACCCCCGACCGGAGTGTTTGTTTCTTTTCAGGTCGTCCAGGTCTTCAGCTGAGGCATCTCGAGCGTCCCAGTGGATCAAAAGAGTATTTCCAAACCACTTCTCCACAATTGGCGCCGTCTGTGGGAATACTCAAATACATCCATGGCGAGCGTAACGGAAGACCCTCCGATAGTCACTGACGAGACCACACAGAGAGATGACCTCACTCCAACAAACATGCTTGGACCGGAGACTATCGCCGCAAGGCGCGCCTTGAACTTCGCCTCATCCTCGACTTCAGCGCATGAGACAATGCAAGCGATCATGGAACAAGCAAAGCAAAACGAACAGAGGTTGGAGAACATGATCGCTGACAACGAACGTCTCCGTCAGGATTTGGCCTTGGAAGTAGCGAAGTCCAAACAAGCTGTACGCCAAGATCCAGAACGACCTCTGAGGGCAGGTGGTCGACGACCTCGAGCCCGATAACAAGACACTGACAGTGACTCCGACTCATTATCCCCGGAGCCCAAGAAGAAGGGACGACCCGAAACTACCAGTTCCTCAGAAGAAAGTCCCCATATAAGGCATAAGCGAAGAAGAAACAGTTCAGACAAAGAAAACCAGCACGATTCCTTTGTATGACGGATTGCAAGGGTAGTGCTACCCAAGAAATTCAAAGCACCGACATTCACCTTGTACGATGGTAAATCAGACCCCACCAATCACATCCGCCATTACAAGCAAGCCATGACGCTGCACGCAGACGATGAGGCTCTCATATGCAGAATATTTCTGAGCAGTTTAGGACCACTGGCTGTCAGGTGGTATTATAAACTGGAGCCGGCTTCGATCAAAAGCTTCCACCAACTCCAAAAATCCTTCAGGGCAAGGTTTATCACTAATGAGGTCCAACTAAAGCAAGCCGATTCCCTCTGGGCAATGCAGATTCAACCGGGGGAAACCCTTCGTGCGTATTCGGCGCGGTATTGGGAGTGTTTTAATCTGGTAGATGATGCTTGCAATGACTCCATGGCCATTACCACCTTCAAGATGGGGTTACATCCCGACAGTGCCCTCCGCAGCTCTTTGACCAGACGGCCTCCCAAAACGGTCTGGTCGTTGAAGAAGAAAGTTGAGAATACTGTAAAGTGGAAGATGACGCCTTGCAGGTTAAAGCCGGAAACATGGCCAATAAGACAACTCTTTCTGAAATTGCTTAGCCGTTAAATTCTGTACCACCTTAGAGCCCTGAACCACGGCATCGGGCTAAACGAGACAAGAGACGGGATTCTTGCCGATCAAGCGACCAATGCTCCCACCGAGCAAATGAACAACTGCAAGTCGATAGCAGATGCACAAGGCATGCCGACAAGAAATATACGGAGTTGTCAGAGCTGATCAGCGCAGTTATGTCCAAAATCCAACACCTTTCGTTCTTCAAATGGCCGTCAAAAATTGTGGGACCTCCCGACACGCGAAGACGGGATAGGCGGTGCGAATATCACAAGGATCATGGCCATGATACTGAGAGTTGTTATGCATTGAAGGATCACCTGGAGGAATTGGTACAAGATGGTCGGCTACAATAGTACGTCTGAAAAGGCAACTCAACCAAAGCAATAGCCTTAAGACAGGATTCACCTCTACTTGGCGTGATCCACATGATATACAGCCTGCCAATGTCATCCGCGATGCATACAATTCAGTCGAATCCTGACCCTCAAAATCACCTCACTCTGGCTAAACGGCCCCATGAAGCTGCGAGCATTGCTTTTGATGATTCAGATTTGGCCGGAGTGACACTTCCCCACATCGATCCCTTGGTAATCGAGTTACGCGTAAACCGATTCACCGTTGAGCGCGTACTCATTGACCCAGGAAGCACATCGGAAGTTATATATTACAAGACATTCACCAAACTCGGCTTCTCCTAATCGGATCTTTCTCCGGCTCCTTATCCACTATTCGGCTTCAACGCCAATCCAGAATACCCGTTGGGAAAAATCACACTACCCGTTCGAGCGGGCTCCCAAACAGTGGATTTGGAATTCTTAGTCGTCAAGTTGCCATCGTCGTATAATCTCATCATGGGGCGAACTTGGTTGCATACTATGCAGGTCGTGCCAAGCACCTATCATCAACTGCTACGCTTTCCGACAGAATGCGGCATTGAGCAAATCCGTGGTTCCCAGAAATCGGCACAAGCATGTTATCTCCTTGCTGGAAAGACGCCAAAGGAGTTGCAAGTGAACTCTATTGAGGTGACGGATCGGGAGAGCCTCGACGATGTTGGGCGGCTCCCAAGTGAAAAGGCCATGGAAGCCCTAGATCGAGTTGAAATCGACGGAAACCCAGACAGGTTCTTCATGGTCGGCGTTTCCTTGAATCAAGCCGACAGACAGCAGCTAATTTCCTTCCTGCTCGGCAACCTTGATGTATTTGCGCGGACTCCATATGAGATGTCGGGTGTAGATCCGTCTGTTTTGCAGCACCGTTTAAATGTTGACCCTAAATGCAAGCCGATCATTCAAAAAAGTCAGCAGTCAGCCGCAGAGCACATTGCCGCCGTTGTTGAAGAGGTTGATCGGTTGCTTGACGGCGGGGCAATCAGGGAAGTGACCTACCCTACATGGCTCTCTAATACTGTGGTTGTAAAGAAGAAAAATGGGACTTGGCGAGTGTGCGTTGATTTCACGAACCTAAACAAAGCCTGCCCCAAGGATTGTTTTCTCCTCCCCAAAATAGACCAACTTGTAGATGCGACGGCACGCTATCAACGCATAAGCTTCCTCGATGCTTACAGAGGCTACCATTAAATTGCCATGCATCCGAAGGACCAAGACAAAACTGCATTCCTCACCCCAAGAGGAACCCATTGCTATAAGGTTATGCCTTTTGGGCTGAAGAATGCAGGGGTAACTTACCAAAGACTGGTCACTGCCATGTTCAAGGAGCAACTCGGCCACACTATGGAAGTGTACATTGACGATATGGTAGTTAAGTCCAAAGAAGAGAAAACTCATCTAGCTGATTTGGAAGAGACATTCGGCATTTTACGCAAATACAAAATGAAGCTAAACGCTTCCAAATGTGCGTTTGGGATCGGCTCTGGCAAATTCTTGGGTTACATTGTCAACCACCGAGGAATTGAAGCCAACCAGAGGCAAATCACAGCAATCTTGGAGCTCGGCTCCCCTCGTTCAGTGAAAGAGGTTCAAAAGTTGATGGGGATGGCCGCCGCACTCAACAAGTTCATCAATCGGTCCACAGATCGCTGTTGACAATTCTTTCATACACTACGGCAGGGCAAGGCTTTTGAATGGTCCGCCGAGTGCGAAGCCGCTTTCAACGGCCTCAAGACCTACCTCCGATCAGTTCTACTCTTGACAACACCTTCGGCAGGCAACCCGCTCATTTTATATGTGGCAGTTTCCGACCGAGCTGTCAGTGCCATACTGATAAAAGAAGAGCTGGGGGAGCAGCGGCCAGTGTATCATGTGAGCAAGGCAATGGTTGACGCCGAAACACGCTACCTTCCGTTGGAAAAACTCATTCTGGCCCTCGTCATGGCAGCGAGAAAGCTGATGCATTACTTTAAGGGGCATACCATCGGGGTACTAACAGACCACCCCCTCCGGTCGATACTCCATAGTGCAGAAGCATCAGGGTGCGTTTCAAAGTGGGCTCTTGAACTCGGCCAGTACGATAGTCAGTTTCTGTCTAGAACCTCAATCAAAGGACAGGTGCTTGCTGACTTTATGGCCGAATTCATTAGGGGTCTTGCCGACTTCAAGTCTGATGAAATTCAACCTAAGTCGAACTGGAGAATTTATGTTGGGGACATTTGGCAGTTATACTGCGATGGATCATCCAATCAACGGGGCTGTGGAGCCGGAGTAGTAATCATGGCTCCCGACGGCGTAATAATTGAGCAGGCCGTCAAACTCGGCTTCGAAGTATCAAATAACGAGGCCGAATACGAAGCCCTTCTAATCGGCTTGCGGAATGCACATCTTCTGGGTGCTCGGCATTTGCTTGTATTTTGCGATTCAAAACTGGTGATCAATCAGCTAAAGGGGGAGTACGCGGAAAAAAATGACCGTATGGCGACTTACATGAAAATGGCTAACTCCTTGCTGGCAAAATTTGACCATCATGAATTGAATCAAATAACACAAGATCAGAACACACATGCAGATGCCCTGGCTTGCCTAGCCTCCGCCATTAACTCAGAGATTAAACAGACCATCGAAGTAGGTTTCATCCGAAGCCAAGCATTGGCCCTTTGGAGAAAGTCCAGATCAATGTCATAGAGTCAGACCGAGTTTGATGGACCCCATTGCTGCATTCCTGTCTTCCGAACAGCTCCCAGCGGACAAGAAAGAAGCGCACAAGCTGCAAAACAAAGCCCTGCGATACTACTTGGATCCGTAAGGAAAGCTTTATAAAAAATCCCTTTCTAGTCCATAACTAGAATGCGTGCATCCGGACAAAGTCGGAGAGCTTCTGATTGAAATACATAAAGGCAGTTGTGGCGCACATTCTGGTGGGCGCTCTTTGGCTCATCGAGCTGTAACACAGGGGTATTATTGGCCGACAATGAGAGCAGATGCTGAATGTGAAAAAATGTGAACAATGCCAGAAGTTCTCCCCCTTAACCCATTGTCTGCTGAAGAGTTAAGCTCCATCACCAGTCCCTGGCCGTTCGCCCAGTGGGGACTTGATATCGTCGACCATTGCCGAGGGCCCCGGGGAACAAGCGATACTTGATTGCCGCGATAGATTACTTCACAAAATGGGTTGAAGCGGAGGCATTAACCCACATTCGAGATGCTGATGTTAAGCGCTTTGTTGGAGAAATATCATAACACGATTCGGCATCCCAAGAGCACTTATCTCAGACAACGGCACTCAGTTTGATTGCAGGGTCTACCGAGAGCTGTGCAGCAAGTATGGTATCCAGCCTTAATTTTCCACGCCAGCTTACCCACAAAGCAATGGTTAAGCTAAAGCCTCTAACAAATCCATCTTGGACGGCATCAAGAAAAGGCTGGAGAAAGCTAAAGGCAAATGGGTAGAAGAATTGCCGAGTGTGTTGTGGCTCATCGAACTACGCCGAGGCGATCCATTGGGGAAACGCCGTTTGCTTTATGCTTTGGAACCCAGGCAATTATACCCCTGGAGATCGGCCTTCCTACCTTGAAATCGAAAGTTTTTGATATGGGCCAAAACGACATGATGCTGGCCTTGGATTTGATTTTGATTGAAGAATGAAGGGACCATGCCCTTGCATCCATGGCACGATATCAGCAGCAGCTTGCTAAGTCGTATAATCAACGTGTTCAGCTATGCCGCTACACATCAGGAGAGTTGGTCTTGAAGAAAGTACTCCCAGTTTCCAGGAAACCGGCTGATGGAAAATTGGGTCCTAACTGGGACGGCCTCTATTAGGTCGATTCGATCGCGAGAATCGGGCATATCGGCTCAAAGACATATCTAGAAGGAGTCTGCCACGGCATTGGAATTCAACACACTTGCGTAAATTTTATCATTAAACCCGACCTGTGGGGAATGATACTAGTTTTGAATGGCTCACCATGTACATATTTCACTTTTGCAATGCAAAGTTTCTCGTTTCCTCATCGCGCAATTCAGTTCAAAAGCCTCCAGATTCAGAGCGCCCTTTGTGTATATCACGATTGGCCAATACCAGTCTCCGAATTTGGAGCCCCATTGGTGCATGACATCTTTGGGCCGAATAAGACTCCGGATTCGGAGTGCTTTTCGCGGATATCACGATTGGCCAATACAAGTCTCCGAATTCGGAGCCCCATTGGTGCATGACACCTTTGGGCCGAAAAAGCCTCCGGATTCGGAGCACCCTTCGTGCATATCACGATTGGCCAATACAAGTCTCCGAATTCCGAGCCCCATTGGTGCATGACACTTTTGGGCCGAAAAAGCCTCCGGATTCGGAGCGCCCTTCACGGATATCACGATTGGCCAATACAAGTCTCCGAATTCGAGCCCCATTGGTGCATGACACCTTTGGACCGAATAAGACTCCGGATTCGGAGCGCCCTTCGTGAATATCACGATTGGCCAATACAAGTCTCCGAATTCGGAGCCTCATTGGTGCAGGACACTTTTAGGCCGAATAAGACTCCGGATTCGGAGCGCCCTTCATAGATATCACGATTGGCCAAGATTTAAGTCTCTGAATTCGGAGCCCCATTGGTGCAGGACACCTTTGGGCCGAATAAGACTCCGGATTTGGAGCGCCTTTCGTGGATATCACGATTGGCCAAGATTCAAGTCTCTGAATTCGGAGCCTCATCAGTGCAAGACACTTTTGGGCCGATTAAGCATCCGAATTCGGAGCGCCCATCTTGGATATCACGATTGGCCAATATTGAAGTCTTCGAATTCGGAGCCAGAGCCGTGCGTAACACGTTTAGGCCGAATAAGACTCCAATTCGGAGCGCCCATCTTGGATATCACGATTGGCCAATATTTAAGTCTCTGAATTCGGAGCCAGAGCCGTGCGTAACACGTTTGGGCCGAATAAGACTCCGGATTCGGAGCGCCGTTCGCGATGAAGGTTAAAGCATACAAATATTCAAAGTGGAATGCTTCGTTGAGCTGAGCCGACAAAAACCATTTACACTAAAGCATACAAACATTAAAAGTGAAATGCTTAATTAAGTTGGGTCGGCGCAACCGCATAGACATTAAAATATGCAAAAATTCAAAACGAGATGCCTAATTAGGCATGTAAACGTTCAAAATAAACATAAACATTTAAAATAAAAATATTTTATTAAATTAGCCAATAGGTACATAGCTGACGCCCAATCTGTGTTGGAACGTTTACAATATATATTCAATTCTATTCGGTATCGCCCTCGTCATTGCTTTTCTCAATTTTGAAGGTATCAAAAGGAAAGTGTTGACGTTGATATAATGGCGACGCTGACTCAACCCCTGCTCCTTGGAGTGCCTCTGAGGCTTGGAGAGTCTTAATCCACCCGTGCCTGAAGCCCTAGTTCTCGCATCAGCAGACCTCCTTCGCGAGTTTCTCTTTGGTCTTGTCTATCCCGACTTTCCGGCCGTCGTGGAAGCCTTTTTCATAACCCATGGTCCTTGCATTTTCTACAGAAAACATGCTTGCCGTATCTCGATCGGCAATCGCGTGACTTAACAGCCGTTGGGTCACTCTCTCCTCCACGACCTGGTTAGATTGACCTACCGCACGCGGCTCGGTGGTCTGAGCCTTCTTGAGCTCCCTTAGTTCATGCTCGGCCTTCTCCGCGTGAGCCTCCAAACTTCGAATTTGTTCGTCTTTCTTCTCTATTTCTCGTCGGGCAGCGCGCAGGCGCATGCTGACTTCATAAGCGGTATACAGCCCTTTCACCACCCCATGGATGCCCTCTCGAAATACTTCGAAATCCTGTCGACTAACCATCGACTGCTGGACTTCTGGTGGAAAAATCTGTCGAGCGAACTCAACTGCTACACCTGGGTCATTAATAATGGAGTCTGCCTCCGTCATTGGTTTATTCCCCACAAAAACTGCAAAACTCAACGGTCGCGGCGTCATATCGGGCTCATTTCTCTGTCGCGGTCGCGGGGAGCTTCCCCGTTGCTGTTTTTCTTTTCGGGGTGATCTGCTTCGACGACTTGGGGGCTGACGTTTTTCCCGTTCCTTGGACGTCCTACCTCCCGTGTGTGTGGGCTCGCTGCTGCGATTCATTTCAATGTCTAGCTCAGCCAATGTTCGCCCTTTTCCTCTACTGTTGAAGAACAGTCTACTTGACATCCGTGTTAATCTGACCTTCCGCAACAAACTGGTTTCAATCGAGTATAAACACAATAAGTGGAATTATGGTCGCGAAGAACCCACCCTATTTATCCTTAACACATGCAGCGCCCCCAAGGCGGTTTCATTAATTACTGACGGTTGGACATAGAGCCAATCGATCTGGCCACAACCACTCCATGAACTCAAGGTATTCGGCCTTTGGAGTTCATAAATTGGCTGGGGCAAAGGCAGATTTATTAATCTGATAAGCTATTCGACGATGGTAAATTAGTCACCTGGGTGTAGTGCCGATCGATTTGTGTCGCAGCCACTCCATGAACTCATGGTATTCGGCCTTTGGAGTTCATGCTGGGTCAAAGGCAGGTTTATTAATCTGATCGGCTATTCTACGATGGTAAATTAGTCGCCTGGGCGAAGTGCCGATCGATCGGTGCTGCAGCCACTCCATGAACTCATTGTATTTGGCCTTTGGAGTTCATAAATTGGCTGGGGCAAGGGCAGCTTTATTAATCTGATCAGCTATTCGACGATGGTAAATTAGTCACCTGGGTGTAGTGCCGATCGATTTGTGCCGCAGCCACTTCATGAACTTATGGTATTCGGCCTTTGGAGTTCATAAATTGGCTGGGGCAAGGGTAGATTTATTAATTTGATCGGCTATTCGACGATGGTAAATTAGTCACTTGGGCATAGTACCGATCGATCTGTGCCACAGCCACTCCATGAACTCATGGTATTCGGCCTTTGGAGTTCATAAATTGGCTGGGGCAAGGGTAGATTTATTAATCTGATTGGCTATTCGACAATGGTAAATTAGTCGCCTGGGCGTAGTGCCGATCGATCTGTGCCGCAGCCACTCCATGAACTCATGGTATTCGGCCTTTGTAGTTCATACTGGCTGGGGCAAGGATAGGTTTGTTAATCTGATCGACTATTCTACGATGGTAAATTACTGAATTACCTAATTATCTAATCGTCAAGTGTACACGAATGTTTTATCCAACGAAGCAAAAAGCAATACTATGCATCAATAGAAAAATTAAGCACAAGTAATAGCAAAGTAGAAGGGAAATTTTCATTAGTAAATTGGGCACAGACTGCAGCCATTTTACATGTGAAAACTACTAGATAAAAAGCTACAAGTTTGCAGGCAAATACCTAGCAAAAACTTAAAAACTGTAGCCATACATAAAAACTACTAAACAAAAAGCTGTAACATTACATTCAAAATCTTTAAACAAAAATAACTACTGCCGCCCTAATCAATCCTCGGAGTCAAACTCTAGCGGCTCAACATCCACTTGCTCGTATAGAATCGGCATAGCCAATGTCACATTAGCAGCAGCAAGGGCTTTGAGTTAGCCGTGTTTGAATCCCTGATTCTCGAATTTGGGGACTTCTTCCACATAATTAGCGAGGGCAGCGCTTTGCCCAGCCTCATATGCCTTCGAAGCCTTAGAGTCGGCTACTTCCTTCGCCGCCTTCGATTCTGCCAAGTCCGCCTCAAGTTTGGCGATTGCCTCTTGGGCTAACTTGAGCGCAGCTTCGCTTACATTCGCCCTCTACTCGGCAGCCAATCTGAGCTGGTTTGCATTTCTTGCCCTCTCTATCTCGGCCTCAGCCCTTGCAGCTTCCATCTTCGCCATTGCCGCTTCGAACTCGGCCCGGCTCCTTTGTCCCTCAACTTCGGATTGTAAATGGCCAATTTGTTTGATGGCGTCATGCTGGCGATGACCTATTTCGGCTATCTTTTCGACCGTTTGCAAAATAGGAGATTAAAACCAAAATATATGCATAAAAGGAAAAGGCCAGATCAAGATATTAACCAGAAGGGCCGATTGAGCGGCTAACGCTATTGCCAAAAGGTCTGGCTCCGAGCGGAAAGTCGCCTTGTCAGACGGCAATGAGACCGATGAAGCCATACTCAGCGCCATGGCTGGATCTTTTATAGCCGACACGTCAGAGGAGATCGGCATATTTTTTATCTTTGGTTGAACCACAAAAGGCACAACCGTATCCGACTCCTCTAAACGCGGCCGTTTGTCAGCAGGGTCTTCTCCAGAGCTGGCCTCAACCTCAACAGGACGTTTCTCCGCCCTTCGTTCAACCTCCTGATTTGCCGGCATGACCGGCTCCGACTCGGCATCATGGGTTTGAGTCCATTCCTCCTCAGTAACAGGCACGGGGGGCTCAACATCGGCGACTGGTGGCACTTCGGATCAAATGGCCTCTGCTCTTCGCCGCGCGGCCATTCGTTTGGCGTTTTTCTTTTTGGCGAGTTGTGTGAGTGACAACCCGCATATCTTCAGGGTACGCGCTGAGAAGGTCTTCTATTCCAATAAAGACGTCGTTGTAAACTTCCCCTCGACCCAAGGTGGACGGAGGGCTGGCTGAATTGAGGCTGACTTCTGCAAAGGCTACCTTAAGCCTCGTCTACTTCAGCCTCGGAATGGCCTGATTCTTCAGCGACCTCAGCGACTTCCATATGCTCTGAGTCGGATCCTTCGAAACCGATTTGGCGCAAGTTTCTGAAGTTTGTTAAAATAAGGGCCGTAAGAAACTCTTCACCCTCGGAATCGGGATGTTTTTTGCTGCCGAGAAGGTCGTGTACGTCGGCTCGTATTGAAGAAGAATGTGGGCCGCCCTCCCTTGTTTCTGAAGGCTTGGACGGCCGAAGTATTTCAGCGCGACTTTGATCTCTGAAAGAACGGCGTCGTCTGTCGAAGTCAAGACTTTCTTCAAATCGTTTCCTGCACAAATTGAACCATGAGATCTCAAAAATGAAGCCTTATAAATATAAGAAAAAATAATTGGAAAAAGCTATACGGCCACTTGGTTCGCCCCTCTGTCTAGGAATTGGATCAAGGCGATCCTTTGCCTTCGCCGAATTCCCAATTACCTTGGACAACGACCATAACATTGTCGACTTGTTTGCCAGAGCTGGAAAGCATAGTGACTAGTTGATGGTCGGTGTCCTTAGCCCTAAGGAAATAGCGTCCATGCCGACTAGAAGACTTGGCCAAGGCGTAACAATGCCGAATAGCAGGTATACCGATGTTGATCCTAAGGCAACAGTTTAGCTCTATTATGACATTGGGTTGGGATGGGATTAGACCCCAATGGCGAAGGACAGTCCTAAGGAATGGATGAAGCGGGAAACGGATTCTGCCCTCTGCAATTGATAAGAGAGGGAAGACGATTGTGCTTTCATCATCCCTCTCCATATCGAGAGTGACGTCTTTCACAAGCGACAGACGGACATCATTAGGGATAGAAAAATGGTGTCGAAAGCCAGAGATTCGATCTGCGAGAGAAGGTCTTTCAGATGCTTTGCCATTTCGGTCAGCCTATAGGAACGTACTAAACTAAAGGCAAACCAGGAAAAGGGATTCAAAGCAAAGAGGAAGCAGAGAGGAAGAAAACTTACAAGAGACGGAGAGGACAATGAAGGATGAATGGAAGTTGCAGAGGTGAGTCGGAAAGCAGTCCAAAAACTCTTAAGCGTCCAAAAATGTGTGTTCGAAAAGATGACAACATTTTAAATCACAATAAATGGAAGTGTACGAAGGGGTGGGAAGTTGAAATGATAACCGAGAGGTGTGTGCTCTGACATCTGCGTTGGAATGAGCTTAGCTGCCGAATTTCGGCTTTGACTTTTCGAGTTCAAAACCAAACACTCTAGTTAACTGTCGTTAGTGAAGTGCTTGGGGGGCAATTGTGGGGGCCGAATATTGGGAGACGTAAATAGGCCGAATAATTGGACCATGAGAGTCGAAATATATACATCGCATTCGGCCTTATTCGGCCAAATAGCCGGTTGAGTAAGGGGCCGAGTGGAAAGCGATTGCAGTTAAAGAAGCTGAATAAACAGTTATACGGTGAATCCAAAGTGGGCCCAGCCCCGAGGCCTAACCCCGAGGCCCAAGAAAGAAAAGATATAAATTGAAGAACATCATCCAGAAAGAGGTATGTGAGAATTAGTATGCTTAACTTAAAATACAAGTAACCAAGAGAGTATACACTGACTTGACTGTCGGAGTACTAATTCGGCACCCTCGATCGGAGTGTTTGTTTCTTTTCAGGTCGTCCAGGTCTTCAGCTGAGGCATCTCGAGCGTCCCAGTGGATCAAAAGAGTATTTCCAAACCACTTCCCCACAATATCCTAAAAAGGTGTACCAAATTAGCAAGAGCTGAAATTGTCCATGATTACAAAGGACGCGACATTGAAGCTAGCCCTAAGTTGGAATAGAGCAGCAGGTATAAGTCATTGTGCTCCCACTTGACTATGATTTCATCCTAGGCATTGAATTGGAAGAAGCATATGAAGATTGTGTTCAGGAAGGGAAAAAATTGCTTGCACTTGTTCAAAATAAGTTGTGTCTACGTATCACCAATGGACCACATCATATGAATGATGCTAGCTCTACAATGGGAATGAATGAGGGCAGTGAAAATGTCATTCAAGTGAAGGGAGTGAAGAAAAGGATTGACCCGATTCGTGGAAGGCGATGGATTAAAAGCAGCTTGGAAAAGGCATTGGAGACATCAAGAAAGAAAAACAACGTGTTCAGGTATTGTTTAAATTTTTTTTTTATTATCTTTACATTCTTTAATTTTTTTCAATTTATGCTACTTGATTTAATCTAATTTCACTTTATAGGATGTACAAACATTTTCAAATATGCTCTCACATGTGATGCCACGCTATGCTCAAGTACCAACTTCAATTCAGGTAATACTTAATTTGTTGTGCTCTTATTTTTTACATTTTTAAATTTATTCAAGTTCTTTTGAAGAAATTTCACTTTATAGAATGTACAAATATCTTCGAATATACTCTCACATATGATGCAACCATATGCTGAAGTGCCAAATTCAATGCCTTGGACATAGAATGGAGAGCCTCAATATACTAACTTCCAAGCCTTACTTCAAGAATCTACTTTCCTTTAGTTATCGCAATGCTCGACCAACACATTACAATTAGGTATGTAACATGAATTATAGTGGATATCCTTCAATTATATGATTTGAACTCGTTCTGATTATGTTTTTTTCTTCATAAGTTCCCAATGTAAACATTATTCGGAATTCCCATACACCAATATATCCACAAATTCTTGGAGAGCAATGAAGATTGTTACAAGTGAAAGATTTTTATTAATGTTATTGATGACAAGCTATTGATGAATTGACCTATGTTGTAACCATCGAATGTTTTTTTTTTTTTTTGTCAACCTTAAATTTGGGAATGTTTATTGTCAATTTGGATTGTGAACATTTTTATTGCTATATGGTGGATTGAATCCTAGAGGAGATGTTTTTATTGTTATGGAATTTTATTTTTGGGACAATGAAGAGAATCTCTCAAGAGTTGATTTTGTAGGACCTATTGTTATGAGCATATTTGATGATGTTTGTAGATATTGTTGATGAGCATATTTGATGATGTTTCTAGATACATATGAATTGAGTGTTAAACAATTATTTATTTGTTTATTTTATGGTTCTATGAGGTGGGTATGGGATTATTTACAGGGGTTGCTCTGTTTTTTTAGGATCAGCCACATGAATAATGTTCCACCATCACCCTTTATTAAGGATTGCTTTATTTTTTTGCTCATACTACTAGAAAAAAGGGTATAAGACACGGAACCTTTTGCGATGACATACTTTTCCGTCGCAAAAAGCAATTTTTTGCAACGATTAATACCCCATCACCAGTGGTTGCTTTTTGCGACGACAATTGTTGTCTCAAAAAGAGAGAAGGATATGTTGGATGATTTTTGCGATAACAAACCATTAGCCATCGCGACGACCTATTTTTGCGACGAGTAGGACGAATTTTTAAAATTCCCAAAATTCATCAAATACTTGGCACCTTTGATTTTTGTTTTTACCTTTATCTCATTTTCACGCTAAACTCTCTTTCTCTCTCTCTCAGTCTCTCTCTCTCTCTCTCTCTCTCTCTCTCCATCTGCATCTTCCATCTTCATGCGACTGAGGATTATATTTGCTGGTAGGTAAAACCTCTCATCTCTCTTTACGATTTTCACCCTTGCATAACCGTTCTCTTACGAATTGTAGTTCTCTCTCTCTCTCTCTCTCTCTCTCTCTCTCTCTCACAATCGCACACCCATACAGACATTTATCGACCGTTGGGTTTCCACCATTTGTCGTTGCTGTGATCATTGCCTCTTCATTCTGGCTCGGTAGGTCCATCTACTCATGCTCTGTATCTCACTCCCCATCTACTTCTCTCTCCCAATTTCATAGCTGAACTTTGTTTGTCTATCTGCTTTGTATTTCTTTTGATTTTCAAGTGTATTTTTTTTTTTGGTCAAGGATTTCTGGAATCTATATTCAATTGTGGCACCATGATTCAGGGTATACAATCTGATTTTGAATTAGTGTTACCAAATAGTTTTAAAGCCATTCAAAATTTTCAACTATGGTTTTGTATCTCCATATCCAATGGATTTTTGTTTTCTGATTCTGTATCTAAAATTAGTTTATAAACTCTCTCAACATGGAATAATAAAAAATGAAAAGTGAAGAATAATGAATAAAACCCTTCAAAGTTTCAAAATCCTAACCCTAACTTAACCTAATTTAAGGATATATCATCTACTTCCTTATGTTGGCAAATTTGAATTGCTTGAATTCTTGCCGGATACAAGGCAATAATTCTCACTTCTTTTCTTTTCAAGGAATGTTGATAGAACATTGCCTTGGAATTAGTTAGGTTTGCAGAGAAGCTAAGAAAGAGCTGTTAATTATAGGGAGTTAATTCATGCCAATGCCAGTTCAAAAAAACAAAAATTCATGACTACACAAAAATTTACCAATAAAGGCAATGAATTGAAGATTGTTTTAATGGTTTGAGGGCTATTTTTATGTGACTATTTGTATTCTACAATGTTTGTGAAATTGAAAGTTGTTTTTATAAATTTGGTTTTTATTTTGAGAACCACAATTTGATTTTTATTTTATTTTTTTAAATTAGGCTTTTGGTTGTGTTTATATACGTATGCATATATATATATATATATATATATACAACATATCTATAAAAATAAGAAAATCAGAGTCCAACACTAGTTGCATCTAACAAAGTGGAAATGGCAAATTCACTCTCTTTGAAGATTGGTGGGCAAGCTACAATGATAATGGCTGACCTCTATGGGCCCTTCTCCAATAAGCTCTTCATCAATTTGTGCCACTGCAACTTCGTTTCTGTAAACAGTGCTCCATGTTTGCTATTTGATCTACCTCTGCAATAGCTCTTTTTGTTGTTGGAAGTAATGGGCGTTTCACACAATAATATATAGACTCATGATTTTCTATGTCACCATGTGTGCACAACCAGACAACCAGGTGTTCCAAATTCCCTACCATGTTCATCTTGTATTTTAATTTGAGATGGCTGAACAATCTGGTATGTAGATAACTGCTTCCATGTCTTACAAGTTGTGTCGGTGTGTGGTTTCTATGTTGTTCTTTTTCTTTAGTTTAATTTATGTGTAAATTATGCACACCACTTGTTTGCTAATATGCCTCCGAAAGTAGAAAATAGAAAATCTGTTGGTGTCTCAACCACGAATAAAGAGGCATTCTAACTACCAGCCACCAAAACTAACATCATATCACCTTCCTTGGAACAAGTTAAATAACACAATGATTTTTATGTTCAAAATAGACAAGTGAAAACAAATTTTGTATTATTCCATGATGTGGTTCATTGAAGAAAGGATTATTTAATCACATAGTTGGAAGTAATACCACATCTACCATAAGATATTTCACTTCCTCAAGTGGATTCAATCAGAAAAAATGTAAAACATTCATTCTACTAGTAGATTCCAATACCTTGTGTAGTGTAGGGCCTTATTTTGACAAATTAATATGGCAATAGACCGCCTGCAAAACATAGATAAATTCATGCCAATTAACAAAATGAAACTGGGACCGAATTAATAGAATTTCAAGAGGCGAAAGCATACTAAGACGGGTAGTTCAGAGACCAAATTGGTTAAAGATGGTAAGGTTGCTGCAGTTCAGTCAGTCAACTCCTGGGTAAGGTTCATTCACTTCTTCGAAAAATCCAAGCCTCTATCCCCATGCTTGGTGTCTATATATTCATGGATGTGCTCGTAAATGATTTATTCTTTATGCTTTGATTTAATTTTGATATATTACTTCTGTTTTAGAATTTTGGTCAATTATAAATTTTAAGATTTAGGAATGCAGCAAAAGTATGTTGCATTGAAGTGAAGAAGAATTTGGGTGAAAGCATATATATGTCAAGTTTTCATTGAGTAGTTATTTGAATAAAGGAAATGGCTCTTCCTACTTAACTTGAATTTTTGGAACTCTGTTAGTTACAGGGATTTTTTTTTTTTTTAAAATTCTTTTCAATGTCAAAGTAATAGCTCGATAAACATGTAGTTGAAAAAAATATCATTTTTCCCTAAAAGAATATTGTTCTTTTTTATAGCAATTCTGGTTTTGACCCGACCCTTGTTGTATTCTGGGTTCGAGTTTCATGATGTTGTATTGTTGTTCTTGTCTCTTTTTCTTTATTTCTCACTGAAATTGAGTTTTGAAGTGTCTTGGTTGTGTTTGGAACATGTTGGTCGTTAGTTAGTTCAAATTGTTGTTGTCCAGATTTTGGCCTCTTCGCTAGAGCGAGGCTTCTTGCGCTTGAATGAGTTTTGTGAGCTCCCAATACTTTTGCAGGCCTGCGAATATACTAGGAGGGTAGTGGTCTTTGCTCGAGCGAGGACTCTTGCGCTCGAACGACGGTCTTCTGCCTGTAAAACTTCTGGGAGTGTGTATTCTGCGTTCAAGCGAAGCTTCTTGCGCTCGAGTGAGGTGACTTATTTGTGTCTGGCCGCTCGAGCAACAACTCTTACGCTCAAACGAGCTGCGCGTATATAAGTTCGCAAAAACACCTTTTTACATCACTTTTTGATATCTCTTCTCTCAAAAACCCTAGATCGACCCTTTCTCTCACTCTCTCTAGAACACCACTTCTCTCTACAAATACACCTAGATTAAGGATCTCTCTACCCTACTCTCTTTGATAAAAAGATAGAGCATTTCTAAAGCTCCATTTTGATTCGAATAAAGCTTGGTTTCGGTGCTCTTGAAGTTTCTCCTTTGCTCCCTGGTCTTCTAAGTTTGAGGTAGGGATCTTCTACTCTTCTATGAGTTTTAACTCAAATATTTGTTGATATGTAAGAAACATTAGGATTTGAGGTGATTTTTGAACAAACCAAGGGTTTGGGTTAAAATCAAAAGAGGGGTTTTGAATGTATATATTGGAAATGGATATAAGAGTAGATATGAGCTTGTGTTATGTTAAAATGATTGATTTTGGTGTTTGGGATGAGATTGGGAAAAAGGGATTTTTGCCATAAATGCCTTGAATAAGTATTTTGTATAAATAATGAAATTGGTATTGGGAATATGAAATTAGATGAACATTTATGTAAATGGTGGAATTAGACATGTATTATCTTGTACTTATGGAAAATTTGGATAATTTATTTGTTATAAATATTGTATATCTGTTTAGAAATATCTATTTTGGGCTATAGGTGGAGGATAACCATGATTGTTGTAGCAATTGCATAAGGATTAGACGAATTGAAATTAATCTTTTGATCGTTATCATTGAATATGATTATGATGTGTATACATTGTATATGTATGATATTTGGGAGGAGAAAGGGGATGGACTCCATCAATTAAGTTGGCTAGTGTGTTAGGGTAAAAGTCCCGAAAACCACGCGTACACATGGGTGCCGATTCCGCGATGAAATTTCCGTAAAATAGCAAGTGAATGTATCTGTATGATAATTATGTTGGTTGGAGACTTGTGAGGTGTATCCTCTGTTTGATCGATTAAATGAAGTGAGTATATCTAATGAACTGGGACAGAATGAATTGAGAAGTAAGTTTGGTATAACATGGTTTGGAAAAAGAGTTGTAAAAGATTTTGTCATTGGACCTTGAACACGTGCATATTTCCTATATCTTTGTTAAGATTTATATATTGTACTGGATTGTCTCTACTGGGCTTTGGTCACCCTACTTGAGAAACCATTTTTAGGTGCTGGTGACATGCCTCCGCCAAGGACCTAGCTTATGAGAATTGTAGAGCTGAGAGCTCACTTTTGTTTATTTTGTATTTACTTTTCTACTAGCCAAGGACTTTATTCGTATTGAGCTTCTAACTCATTTTGTTGTAACCAAGCATCGTCTTGGAAAGTTGTACGCCGTAGGGCATTTATTTCGTTGATTATCTAGTTTGTGTCACATGTTATAGATTCAGGGTAGAGCTTATGAATGTGTAATGTATGTGCCCCTTTTGTAAATTGACTCTGATTAATGAAAGCCTAATACTCTGTTTATGTCATGTTGTATTAGTCTTTACTGTTGAATTATTGTATTATTTTCGGAGAGTTACGTTTTTTAATTGCTTTACTTTTCATATGATGTAAATTGTTATTATTTTGTCTCTTTTGTGTTTTTGTTCTTGGTTTTCTTGTCCTATATTGTTTCAGATGGTTCAGATGTGAAATAATTTTCTCTTGTTTTCTTCAGTACATTTGAGGATTTCATTATTTTCATCAATGAGACCATATTCACCTTCATCTTTGTGTCATTCTTTGTTCTTTTGTGACCCATAAATTAATTGGGATTGAAATGTTTAGGGATTAGGAATTATATTTCAAAGAATATGAAAATAGCAGTAGCAAGAATTCTTAGGTCTAACTAAGGAATGCATCAGAAGTTAGGAATATTGTTTTTTCATTACATTCGTGAGTTTATCTTAATTTTTTGAGCATACACCATCAAGTTGAATAACTGATTGATAGGATCGTAATTTTGTGGGCATTCTACTCATTATACTTGATAGAGCTAAATCTCAGAGCCATTTTCCTATCAAGTATGGCATTGATGGCTTGGATGGGAGTTTGATGGACCCTGATTAGCAACCATTTGCAATTTATTATTGAAAAGAATGATTGATGTGGGATGATATGCTTGATGCCTTGTGTGACTTCATAATAATGAGATGGTTGATTGCTGGCCAATGGCCGAGTTTATGCCATGTTCTTGTGTTGGTATACTTTAGGTAAAAAAATCTTTCCTTCATGTTTCAAGCCCTTTGAGCTTGAGGTCTAGTAATTGTGAGGAAATAGAAATGTGTATCTAGCATATAAGGCCTATGCTAAAGTATGTATTTAGTTGCTTAAGTTGTTGTCATGCTCTTAAAGATTAAGAAGATGTGCTTAGGAGGGATAAATTTAAGATGTGAAAACGGTGATCTTTGTGCATTTGCTTTGCCAATTTGGGAACTGTTAATGCATCAGTTATCATTGACCAGATGGGTTTTGTTTATTGGTTTTGGAGGGTCTGGTTTGATTGAACTTTAAATGAGCTTAAACAACTGATTAGGTTATGTGCCGCTACAGATTAGGTGGTGTGCTTTTCACCCAAGCTTGTTCCTCAAGTTGTGATATTAAGAGGTGTAAATTGTTCAATTTCTTTGTTGCAAATTACTCTCTAGTTTATCAAAGAAATTGTTTAATTTCTTACAATGAATGTTTGTTTGAGTATTGTATCTTTCTTTATTCTGTAGTTTGCATTTGGGCTGAACTCTGTGCACTTTTTTCTTTCACAAACCATCTGCAAAGCCAAACAATTTGTTATGTAATTTTGGTTTGCTGTTTCTTTGTCTTCTATGGAGATGTCATTACTTGATTTCTATGCTTTTGTATTAGATTGATGCTTGTTATTGCCTCAATTCTATTTAATATTTGGCTCAGCCTATGTATTGTCTTCGTTTTGTTGTTTTGCTAGAATTTTATCTTCTGTTCACCATGTGTTTGATAATATGCCCAAACCAATAATAACATACTTTCATTGATTGCTTACTGTTATTGATTAGGAAAAAGAACTTATTTTTTATTAGTTTGTTTTCCTTGCCGCAATATTTCATACCACTCTTAATCAACGATATGATTTCATTGGATTTTCCCTTTTGGTTCAAAATAAACCTTTATTAATTACTTAATCTAATCAATACAATGACTAAATTTAGTGTTTCTTGTAAAGATGGGCCTGCTTTAAATGCCTAGGCCAAGTTTAACAAAACTGTGCAGGTACTCTGAGACCGGACCTTACTATTCTCATCTCTTTGGAGTTTTTATTATCTTCTCTATTTTTATTATGTGTAGGGTGCTTCTATACCTAAAAAACAATTCTTTACACCCCCATTTAACCATGTACACTCAAGTTTAGAAACACTTAACCTTTATATATCATTTTTATTTTTCTGTGAATATTTTTTTAATATCTTAATAACAATTTAAATGTGTTTTCTAAAAAAAATATGTTCAGTTTAAAAAAAAAAATCTTCATTTTAGCATGAATAAAATCAATATAACTTATAATTTGATGGTTCCAATTGGCAGATCAAAAGTGCCAAAAGAGAAGGAAGATTTGCAAACTTGTAGGCATATGTTATCACGTGTTAGGTACTAACCTTGATTTTTTAGCAGTTCACATATTGTCTTTTTGCTCCAAACCTGTTATTCTTACTCACTAAACTCAACACAAATTTAATTCCATACCTATTGTCATCAGCTATAACAAAATCCAACCCCTTCAGTATGGATATCTTAACCTCTTGTTTGCTTCTTCTTTTCCTGATGTATATGTGTAACTGATCGATGGATACTAGATACATTCAATAATTCATTTTTCACTTAGTTTCATTACTTTCCATTAGAAGTTGAATGCTAGAAACAAATAGAAGTAAGAGAGGGACAAACTTGATTTTGTCATACTCCAAATTTTATTTTTCACTTTAGCATCCAATTATAGATATTCTATTACTTCTTTTAGGTCTTCGCGAATGCACATTAGGTATGAATTGCAGTATTCCCTTGGATTGACTCTGCCTAGAAGTTGGTGAAATTGGTGAAAAAAATGTGTACCATACTACGCCTATATTTATTAAGCTATATCTTGGAAAGAATTGAGAACTCTTTAAACTTGGCATCCAAAGCCTACATTACAAATCTTCATGGAATCACTTTACAGTTGCAAAGTGCAATCATCTAAATCTTAAGTACAATAAAGTGCAATCAAAGAGAAAGAAGCTCCATAACCAAGTTGAAGGTGTAAAACACTCATCATTTTTTTCTTCTACACTCAATTACATGTTTACATGTTAATGAGATATGACTTGAAGCTACTAAGCATAGCTGTTGAATAAACTTCTTGTTGGTTTTGCTAAGCACACTGTTATATTGGCTCTTGTTTTGACTTGTAGGAAAAGAAGTGATTCGAAACCGATTCTCGGTTTTGAATCTAGAGCCTATGAAAACTTGTCCTTAAAAAACTCTTTTTTCTGAACCGGTTGACACAGTAAAATGGTCAAACGCTGTTTGATGTCAACGAAACTTGACACACACAACTAACTAGACACAAATGACTTGTAGAAAATGACGGGACTCGAAACCGATTCCCGGTTTTGAATCTGGAGCTTAATTTTCATTTGTGAAAACTTATCCTTGAAAAACTCTTTTTTTGAACCAGTTGGCACACTAAAATGGTCAAATGGCGTCAGATGTCAACAAAACTCGACACACTCGACTAACTAGGCACAAATGACTTGTCAAAAAAGACGGGACTCTGCCTCTTGACATTGATTGTGTATTCTTTGTTTTGTGTCACCTATATTGCCTTTTTGTTGTTGTTAATCTCACATCTGTTTCATGTCTACTAGCATGAACTACTAGGGATAGCTATGTCTGTGTTTAAGCACAATTATTTGGCTAGATTTCTTCTCTTGTGTTTATTCGATTATTATTAAATTGTAGCGGAATGTGTTCAATCAATACTTGATTTTAATAGTATTATCATCATTTTAGGATGTATTAAAGTTTCTTTGGATAGTTCATGTATACCAATAGTCCAATTGGCGGAGGGAGTTCTTATTAGTGACAATCCGTTGTGTGACATTGATGGAGTTCCAATTAGGCTTGAATATTGCGAAGTCTGTCTTAAATGTGAAAAAGCCAAATGCTGGTTTGGAAACACCATCTTGAGGTCCAAGAATAGTTGGAGAAGCTGTTGGAAGATACATTGTGTGATGCTCGATTCATGTATATATTACAATCTTATTTATTTATTTGAAATAATATAAAATATTTTACATTTTTTGTAAGCTTGAAATTAATTATATTGTAAATAATTTTTTATTTTGTTTCTTTTTGCAGATGCTACCCTTTTGAGTGTGTGATGATATTTTCGCATATCGATATTGGAGCTTACTGTTGATACTAAAACAAGCTATAATATATATGTTTTTTTTTATTTGTACTGTCGATACTTTTGTTTTGTTTTAGATAAAAATTTGAGTTCTTGAATTACCAAAAATTGTTAATATTATTGGAGGATGTTTTATATATTTTTATAATGAATCTTTGGTTGACACTGTATTGTTACATGGTACATATATTTTATTTTGTGAATGTAAATGTGAATGCGAATGTGGATGTGTGTGGATGAGGATGTGGATGTGGATGTATTTTATTTTACAAAATATTAATAATTTGTAGAGGGAATGAATTAATAAAATATATATTTATTTTATGAAAATAATTATTTTGCTACAGTAATAAATCATTGCTAATGTAATCATTACTTACTTACATTTTATTATATGCGACGGGTTAACTTATCACATATACATATTAGTGCCATCTTTAGCGACGGTTTAAACTGTTGTGAATACATTATTGATTTAATTCTATTTTTTGGCGACATTTAATTCCGTTGCTAATAATACTTTTCGTAACGTCAACTACCGTCTCTAAAAAAATTTTGGCGACGGCATCCTAAACCGTCGCTAAAAGTGATGTTTTTTCCTCTTTTTCGTATCAGGTCAAATCGTCGCAAATACCATTGATTTACCGTCGCTACAAGGAAGCAACGGTTTGTAACCGTTACAAATGCCTTTTGTCACGCCCCTTTTCGCCACCTCCCATTTCTCGTCGCTACTACGTTGCAAAAAGTCTTTTGCGACGACATGTGGACCTTTTGCGACGCTTGAGACCGTCGCAAAAGGTTTAGTTTTTAGTGATCACTCTTGGACTTCACGTTTCTTCTGTCCTGTTGAGTTGCCTGAGTTGGACTGCATTGCTTCTTATTTGCAATATGACATCCTTCGACAAAGTCCTTGGTCTATACTTCAATTATGTTGTCACATTAAGGTAGCTATTTTGTGTCTTCAATTCATATGTTTGTAATGTTGATTTGAGATGGTGGGACACATTTTTTAGAGTGGTTTTGTTGTCATCCGTGGCTACAGATATTGTTGCAAATTTGTATTGGTGATAGGAAACAGAATTTTTGCAAAGTAGTTAGTTGTTTAACAATGTTATTAAATATCCTTAACTTTAGAAAACTTTGTCCCAAACATCATTTAACATGAATGTTTTATGGCTTTTTTTGTGTGAATTTTGTTTGATGCCCATGAACACGTCCATATTTTTCTATTTTATCTAACCATGTTTTACTTTTTTACAGTATCTAGATTATATAGATGCTTATCTAAGGCTTGCTGCCATTGCAAAAGATAGAAATAATATTCAGATAAGCATTGAGCTGGTTGTTATTCCCCTTCATGCATTCATATTCTGCAATTTACATTTTATTGTATGTTTTTATGTTGTAGATTGTTTATCTATAACATAGATTGCTGATGCTCTGAAGGTCGATGACAAGTGCCTAAATGCATTACTGATGCTTGGTGACTTGGAGCTAAAAAATGATGACTGGGTTAAGGCAAAAGATACCTTCAAGGCTGCTAAGGATTCAAGTGACAAGTGCCTAAATGCATTACTGATGCTTGCTTTGGGTTTGTTGATTTTTTACGACATTCACAAAACCATACATGCATTTCAAAACCAAATGTATAATTTTACAACATTTACTTGAGCATTAAAGAAATTAACACCATTAGCATGCTAAAACTAGTACACACTATGCTTGTCATTGAAAGCAATTTCATAGCTCCTTCGTTTGCTTCGAGCCACTCCAATCTTTGCTCCAATTTGTCCAAAGCTTCATTGTTTCTTTCACAATCATTCCTCCTCTCATCTTCATTCTTCCTATGAATAGGGTTAGGCCTTCATTGGATATTTGATGCATTGCCATATTGGTTAGCAGGTGCCTACCATGCAATGTAATCGCACATCCTATTTGCACACTTGAAGTAAAGCCTCCTTGGATTTTTCTATGAGTTTAGATATCTTAACGGCCGTTTTTTTGCCAATTTGCAACTTCGATTTTCGAAAAGGGGACTATCATTGCTTGAATTAGTGGAGGTGTAAGCCATTGACATGTTACTCCTAATAGTAGCATTTTATGAAATAATTATTGCATTATTCAGCCCAAAAAAAAAAAAGATATCGACGTGTCAATTAATGCTCTACTTAGAAAATGGAGGACCCTAATAAGGATGGGGAATCTATCTCCATTAATAATGTCAAATGGCCCATAGAATGAAAAAGAAACCAAGAAAATAAAAAATGGAGGACCCTAGTGGTTATGCATCACAGAGCCATAAGTTATCACTTTGTTTTTTAAATTTAAAAAAATAAAAAAAAAATAACTCGGTTCCGCAGTTTGAATACAAATCTCATGATTGGTTCAAAAAGAAAAACATTTTAAAGAAACAAATTCTATTTCAAATTCTAAATTGCTCAAACCTTTTAATTTGTCATCAAGCTTTACAACCAAGCCTTCATCATGATAATCAAAATTATCAATATATATGTACTGTATCATTAATTAATATATCATGTGAACCCCCCAGTTCTTTACATAATTTAATCAACTAAAGATGACAACCATTAACATCATGTACTGTAGTATTTATACATTTCTATATATATTTCATATATATGCAAAAAGAAGTTTTGTTGTTGTTGTTTCACATGTCAAAACAAGTTCAGATACCTATAAACAAAAAGTTTTTTATTTAGGCATTTCATCAAACACAGTTTATTTTTCAAAATCACAAAGCATTTCATTGAGGCATTTTATCATGCACTTGCAATGCAAAATGTAAGTCTAGAGAGAATCACACATGCTTTCAATTCTCACACATGCTTTCAATTACTCATTTTAACAAGTTCATTTTTCAAAATCACAAAGCATTTTAGCAAGTCTATTTTCATAATCACACAGCTTTTCATCATGGGGATTAAATGAAGAGGATTTATAAATAAATAAATAAAAAATCGCACAACTTTTCATCATGGGGATTAAATGGAGAGGATTTATAAATAAATAAATAAATAAAAAGAAAACAAAAATCTGACATTTTCTTGGTTGTCAATGGAGGAGATTTGGGGATCTAGGGCTTCTAATGTGTTTGGGTAAACAAAGCAATGTGTTAATGCAAAGAAGGCACACTGGAAGGCCAACACCGAAAGCCCTCCACTGCCACCGATGGGTTCATTGATGGAGAGGAGGAAGGCCAAATCTGAAAAATGTAAGTCTAGAGAGAGAGAGAGAGAGGGGTTGAGTTTTCAATCTGGTCTGGAGAAGAAGAGTGTATAAAGGGTTCCCGTTACTTACCTTTCATTTGGCCAAAACAACAGAAATCAGCGTCGGTTTGTTTGGCTGTTGAACTCCACAAACGTGGCTTCCTCCTCGCTTTTGGATCTGTCGTCGCCACGCATCTCCATCTGGTAGATATGGATGGAGGGTGTTAGACCGTAAAGGGCAGCAGAGGAGGCGAATCCATGGCATCAACAACTAGATTACATAAATTATGAGGAGGTAAGGAAAACACATAGGTAGCGGTTGGTTTATTTTTCAAAACTCAACTTTGTTTTTAAGTCATAGTTTGGATGAAACATGTTAACCAACCATATTTTTAAAATACAACTCAAAATTACTTTCAAAACTCATTTCTTCTCTTTCTTTTTTTTCCCCTTATTATTATTCAACCAATCAATCACTTTTTCTCTCTGATCTCTCCTTTCATATTCTCTCACATTCTATACATCAATCAATAAAAAAAATTACAAATCATCCCAAAACTTTTTCAAAACTCATAACCAAACAAATTTTCTTTTTTCAAATAATGATTCATAAACTCAAAATTCAAAACACAAATCCAAACTCAAATCATAATTCTAAAACTAAACCAAACGGACCCATAGATCCATTGAGTAGTTAGTAAATTTACACAATTATTAGCTTGTGGATTGTTCCCACTCCAAAGCAATTTATGAGAGACCTTCAATCATTTATGAAGATTGTGAGTTGGTGTGAATTACTTGGTTGGCCCATGATAAGTTGTTTTAACAAAAGAGCATCAATTTCAATATCAAGTTTCTATAATATTCCTATCCAAAGCTAACTTGAGCCCATCTCGCAAGGCCCAAAATTTAGTTACCAGGCTAGATGTGGCTCTAGATGTGGCTCCTATATTTCTTGTAAACCCTATTATCCAGTGGCCCTCTTGATCACTTATGATGCCTCCAGTAAAAGCTCTTCCTAGGTTGCACTTAGATGCCCCATCAATGTTGAGTTTAAAAGAGTCTTCTTTAGGCGTAACCTACTAGATAGGGATGGATGATCTTACTTTGTTACCCTCGTGGAGGTTCATAGTAAAACACCATTTTGTACCGTATGCAATGACACTACTGGGTTTGAAGGGTAGCAAGAGTTGGGTTGAAGACAAAGGAATTTCTATTTTTCCATAAGAACCAACTGGCCAAGGGAAATATAACAACCCAAGGGATATGGTGGTTGAGTGTTAGGAGAGGGTTTGGCAATTGGTTTTGATCCAATCAAGAAGGTTGTATGTGAAGAAATCTAGGCCAGAGTTGGGTAACCCTAGTTCTAATCAAAACACCTCTACGTGACGACAATCCTTGAAGGCATGGAGGTTGGTTTCAGAAACTGCTCCACAATGATGGCACATTTCATTCTCCACAATTCTTCTACTATACAAGTGGGCTTTACAATTGATTGTTAGAAATAATGAATTTTTGATGATTTTTATTATACTATTTTGATTTATTCTTAAGTATGAATTATAATTGAAATCTTAGTATTTAATTTAATCATCATACTCTATCTCATTCATATACATTATAGACCAAAACTGAAGCTCAATCAAGCAAAGAACCAGGCCACAGATAGCAGCAGAAGAAGCAGCAAAACATAGGAGGTCAAACCACACTTAGGTGGTCTACTGGCCAGACGACCGGTTGGTTGATCGGGGCGGATGACCGGTGATGGTTGTTTGGCCCAGTTTTGTAGACGCAGAGAGCTCATTGACCGCGACCATCATCCTTCTCGGCTGGGACTTGACTTGTCACGCCCCACTTTTTATTACCCGAATAACATTACCATATCCATTAAAATAAATCCATTTCTATTAAGAACATACAAAAACCATACATACATTACATCCATAAATAAATGAAAGTCCTCTCAATTGTACATATATGGAATGCAACAGGAATCACATTTTAAAAAAATAAAAAAATACTCGTAGGCTGACATCTTTACATTAAAGTAAGAGTTTAACCATTTTACAATAATGGCGTTCCACTAACAAGCATGGGCCTATGGCGAACAATTAAGGAAGATCACCGATCTTGAATCATCTCTCAACTTGCACCTTAAAAATGATTAGTAACGTAGGATGAACATAAAATCCAGTAGAGATCTCAACATAATCCTAAACAATAACAACATACAAATATCTATGATCATGAATGCACCATGACGTACAATATAAACAATGTGACAATTTAATATTCAAAATATACTTATATAACAAGTACATTCTCTCCAAAAAGATCCATTTGAACACCACAAGGTGTAAAACCCTTTGTTTTCTTTCCAATTATTCGGTTTAGTTCCCAAAGTATTCTTTCACAATACAACATTGGTTATTTAAAC